>JAXQQM020072771.1:600000-940418 GCA_034641835.2 Pinus albicaulis
GAGCGTGATACAAGAATATAAAAATCTTGGAATGAGATTTTTATATTAACACATAAGAGAAAATCACATACTGTGAGATACCAAAGACCAGAATCCTCATTACAGTTATAAATCCTTCTCACTGAGACCCTACGGGCTCTGAACCTTCATACAGAAGTGTTACAAAATGTATACAAAAGCCTTTTCACTGCACAGTTCGTTAATAGAAATCTGGAACCCTTCTAATGTCTTATTTCTGGGTTTTTATAGAAAAGATAGAGAATTCTAGAGAAGGAGGTAGATGGAGCACATTTAATGACTTGATTTGAACAAAATGGTGGAAAACATTCGCACATGTTAGGTCTCTATAACAAGCAAGATTGGCAAAGTCCGATCACAGAGTTAACATCATTTCAACCAACTTTGGGATTCTAGGATCTAGCCCTCCTGAATCCGGAGAGGGATCTCTCCAATATGTACAAAGATGGATATTGTCTTTGAAATTTAGGGTGATGGTATTAGGCTAGTTATGAAGACCAAGGGTTTTGTTTGGTTTTCTCAGATGGTTGAACATAGTTGCTGTCTAAGACGGAAAGATCTATATGCAAATAGGTTCAAAGGTGAGAAGTTGCAAGTGAACAAAATAAACTTTGATTCTAAAGAAAGATGATGGCAATTTTTCAATCCATTGGGCTATGGAGTCATAAGAGAATTTAATTGAAACAACCAGGTTCAAGAGTAATCTATGGGGCAAGTCATCTAGGCCTAAGGATCTCTTTGAAGTTTGATTTATGGAATGGGGTGATACAAAAAGAAAGGGAATTTAACAGATGCAGAACAAAGAGCAGCCCAGGATCTGGTAAGTACTTTGAAAATAGCCAGCCTTTGACCAGGCACTTAAGAAAAACATAGAAGCAAACTAGGATCTAGTAAGTACTTTGAAACTAGCCAGCCTTTGATACACTTCTGATAGAACACAGATTAAAAACAAAGGGAAACTTGAAGGCAACCTTTGGAGCAGAGACTAGCGGGCAGGGCTCACCTTTCTCCTCATCTTAGTTCTTCTTTACTTAGTTACTTTCAAGACAATCACCAAGATAACACAGAATGGCCCAAGATCTGATAAGTACTTTGAAACTAGTCAGCTTTTGACACATTCTAAGGGAAACAGACAAATAGTTGAGCAAACAAGAAAGGGACTCGGGGCTAACCTTTGATTTCCTCAATTCATTCCTTACACAACATATATGAAAGTAACATTTAAAAATAACATTCAGCAGTGACGAAAAGATGAGGGAACGCCAGCATCTCTGTGCTTAGACTGAATTAAATCATTTCTAAATAACACGATTAGAAGAAAACATTGGGATAAATATTTTTCAGCCAGAGAAGGTCACTGATATACAACAAACTCTAACACTGTTTAAACTGTTCTTTATAGTGGAAAATGAAACAAATTGAAAACAGAAATAAAATGACAAGTTACAGTGAGAATAACATCACCATCGGCATAGACCAGGATCCCATAAATCAGCTTGTATTGATTGCTTCAAACCGGTTACAATCTTCAAATCCAATGTTTTAATTCACCTCTCTTCACAACCTAACCTATCTGTTACAATAAGAGCTCCAAGGGCCCATGAAACCACTATTTACAGTCAAGAGTTTTCCACTCAGAAATAGCTACAGCGCTTCAGCCATTACATTGAAAACCAACTAATCCAACCCCTCACTCATCTTCTTCTGGAGTATTTCTAGAAGGATGAGGAGGTGAGATCTAATAAAAAGATCTCAAATACAATTAATGCAGGATTAATGTATTCCTGGCCTGGGAGGCTCGATGAAGAATTTACACAGGTGTTCTACTGCATTAATGTGTTTACACTTAAGAAGTAAGCTCGAAGGGAGCTTTATTTGACCTTTGAGGCTCTGCATACTGTTAGGGTTACTCTGCAAACATTCTGTCATTAAATCTGGTGCAGTAATAACTTCTTGGTTGTTCCGAGGCATAATATCTGATCTCGTTCAATAAATTCACCCTCTGATTGAGCATTCTGAGGCAATAGGTGGCACTGCGGTGGTTGAGGAATCAATTTGCCTCAAAGTATGGCGGTGGAGGCAACGTCTGATGAACGCTTTTAGGTTTTGCTTTAATCTGTGTTCGAAGCCAGGGATTAGGCTTTTGATAACCGTCTTAGCCGTAATCCCCGTCAATTTACTCATAAAACTGCTGCTCTGGTTCACTCCGTCTTCAAAATCTGATACTCTTTCTCTGCTCTGATATCGACGGCATTCTTCAAGCTTTACAGGGATGTGCGGCAACCAAGGCTCATGAAACATTGTTGATATCATTGTTCTTCACCGTATGATCGATTCCCTGGATTAATCGGAAGGACTGGAGTCGTCACCCTCATCCTTTAGATTTTCATAGAATACGAAGAAAAAACCTTAAAACCTGCAAAATACAAGAAAAATGAGGAAATCCTGCGTTATATGGATAGACTGCATCGGAGGGCGTGCGGGAAAATGGGGCGATCAGAGCTGTTGATCGTATTGCGATCAACGGTTGGGGGCGCTTTGGACATTCAACGGAGAAAAAGGTGAACTGTGCGACGGAATCGGGAGAATGACTGAGAGCCATCGATCTACAGAGATCGACGGTGGGGATCGGCTCTTGAATGCGCCGGGGAAGATTTAACAATGGGTAAGTTCGTTAAAGATCGAGCGGAAATGGCGATTACCAACCGTCGGATGGGAGGGCCCAGATCTGACGGTGAGGGGGAATCCCGCTGCGGGGCCACGGGACGAGGATTAACGTGCGAGCGATGGGATTTGCACGGCGGTTTTGGAGTGAGGTGGAGGACACGCGTCGGCCAGCAAGTGGAATCGCTGGTCGACGGGAGAAAACCATTTAACGCAGAAAGCGGTGCGGGATACATACCACGGTTTTTTAAAAAGGGGGGGTCCACCAGGGTATGGGGTACACTCCACACCGTTGATCCGTGGGACAGATCGACGGTCGAGTTTTAATGTAATTTCCTCGGCGGGGAACTTTATGAAAAATAAAATAAAACCCGATTTTGCGTTTAACAAAGGTTTTTCAATGTTTTTCGGGCAAAAATAAGTTTCAAGAGTTAGGCGCCTGTCGGATTTAGCACATGGTTCTGGCGTCGGGGCATGTGGAGGAAGAAACGGAAAGGGGCTTAGCCTGAGGGGCTAAAACCTAACGCATAGAAACGTATGTTTTTTTATGGTTTTTAACTGATTTTTTCAAAAGGAGAAAGGTTCCGATAGGTCAAAAAGTGGGTTTTTAACTTTAGGAAATGAGATTTATTGAAGGAATAAGGAAACTCATATGGTTTAGTGGGGTTTTTGGGAATGAAAGGAGACTGAAGAAATGAAGGGAAAATGGAATAAAGGGAGAGGAAAAAAGGAGGAGGATGCAGCAATATTTGACTAGGATCTTCATGGAATATCAGAGGCAGAGAGGAGGAAGAGTACGCAGAACCAACCAGTAGTTTAGAATCTCACCAACAGACTTCAAGTACCAACAATTTTAGGCCTGAATTTTTTTCTTGAAGGCTGCAAAGAAAATTTAGCCACCAGCTGATATAATTTGAAAGAATATAGGTGGCTAACAGTGGCTCCACTTGGGGATGGTGCCTTCTTGAAGGCATCAAGAATTCAGACTTGATTTCTCTGGGATGCTGACTGGTGTTTGACCCATCACTTGCTCTTGCTTTTCTTCTGGAAAAAATAATGTCAGTCATGAAAGAGAGATGAATTTCATCAATACAACTTCTACCTACCCCAATCCTACTGATCTAACATTTTTTCTTCATCAGAGTGCACTTGGATTGGAAAATTCTTTACGCAACATTTTATTCTTTTGAAAGCAGGAAATCTAATCTACTTCTACTCCTTATTTCTCCTCGAACTCAGATTAAACAGTTGAGCTCAGATATTCCTCTACCTATTCTACTGTTTGTTGGGATTAAACAGTCCAACAAACTTTTATTCACTAAATTCTACAGCGGAAATTTAAAAAAATAGCCAAGCCAAGATTGAGCTGTTTGACTTGCTATGATCTATGGCATAAAGACAAGCTACACATAGATTATTATTTGCAGAAAAATTTAAATTAAAACAGAAGGCTTAAGATCTGAAAATTTTCTCATTATGGCCTTCTCTCATATTCACAGCTCTGTTTTTTCTTTTCAGTGAGCTATCTTTATGTTTCCTCTGGTTTTAAGTTTTGAGCGAATTAGAACCAGGTCTTTTTCTTTGACTCAGAAATCGGAGTAGTTTTGAGTCATCTTTTTTGGAAACTTTGGTTCAGATTTTGAGCTGGTTTGAACCTTAATTTCTACCCTACTCTATCTATTGATAAGCCAAGATTAAACAATTTGGCAAATCAAATTTTCTATCCTATCAGCAGAAAATTGAAATCTAATTAGTCAAGATTAAACAGTTTGACCAATTAGAAGTGTGTTTCAAGGAGTGGCGTTTAAGCTTGCACACTTTCAGTTTTTTTTTTTTTTTTTTTTTTTGTATTTTTTGATTTTTCATAACTTTAAATGCAATGGTGGATGAAATATTTACAGCGGAAAAAAGGTAAAAAGGCTTCAAACACGAAATAATTTAAGACAGGTAATGCTTAAGCATCCTGCCATTGACAGGACCCCCAAACAATTCTGCTCCATTAAGCTCTTGTAAGAAGAATGCATTGTTTCCAGCAACTGAATGAATAGAGTAAGGGCCAAGCCATAGATTGTCAAATTTACCATGCTTTCCCTTGTCTTCCCTCTTTGAGTCCCACTTTAAAACTTTGTCCCCAATCTTGAAATTGCTGGCCTTTGTTCTTTTGTCAAATATCTTCTTGATATTGTCTTGCTTCTGCAATGCTTTGTTGTACACTTCCTCTCTGGTTTGTTGAAGATGAATGGTCTGATTTATTCTTCTGATTATGTCATTCTCTTCAGTTTGTAACTCTTGAATTAACTTCATAACTGGTACACCAAGGCTGTTAGGAAAAATTGCATCCGTACCATACACAAGCTGGAAGGGTGACATACCAATGGATTTCTTCAAAGTCAATCTGTCAGCCCAAAGTGCATGGATCAGCTTTGTGTGCCAAGACTTCTTGTTGTCCTCCAACAGTTTCTTTATTATGTTCACTAAGCTTTTGTTGGAAGACTCTGCAAGTCCATTACCTTGAGGGTAATAGGCTGTGGAGTGTCCCAATGTTATCTGGTACTTGTGACAGAATTCTACCATTCTCTTTGATCCAAATGTTGCTGCATTATCTGTAATGATCTTGGTAGGACAGCCAAATCTGGAGAGGATGTTGGTTTCTATGAATTTAATGATAACTGAGTCATTGGCCTATCTACATGGAATGGCTTCTATCCACTTAGTGAAGTAGTTTGTGGCAGTAAGGATCCACCTGTGTTGAGCAGAAGATGATGGGTGGATTTCTCCTATGAACTCAAGTCCCCACTGTTGAAAAGGGGCTTCAACAGTAATTGGATGTAGAGGAAGGGGTAGTAATTTTCTCTTGCCCTCGAACAATTTGCATTTATGGCAAGTGGTTGTCAGTTTGCGTACATCAGGAAAAAGAGTAGGCCAATAGAAACCAGCCCTCAAAATTTTGTTGGCTGTTGACTTCCAGTACAGATGGCCTCCACACTCTCCTTCATGGAATTCCTGCTTAATCTTTTCTGCATCAAACTCAGGCAAACATTTAAGCAATATACCACTAGCATTTTTCCAATAAAGACATTTATCAATAATGCAATAGTTTACAGCTTTTAATTTTAGGAATCTTGCCTTTGTTTTGGATAAGCCAGGAGGTGTGTTTAAATTAAGCAAAACATGAACAATATCAGTGTACCAAGGAGAATTCGCAAAATGATCTTCAACAATGGGAGTTGAGAATTCTTCTTGTTCGTCCAAAGCATTAATCATATTAATATCAAGAACTTCACAATTTGATTCAGCCATTAATCTAGCTAGACCCTGACCTTTGATGAGCTTAGTGGGTTTAATCTTTAAATCATATTCAAGAATAACAGCAATCCACTTACCTCTCTTACCATCTGGATCCTGGGTTAAAATGTCTTTTACAACCGAATTTGGGACAAAGGCAATGATGTGTGAGTGAAGGATGTATACCCTGAAGTCTTTTAAAGCTTTTACCAAAGAAAAAGCCTGTTTTTCCATAATGTTATACCTCAAAGGGGCATCCCTCAATGCCTTGCTAAAGAATGCAATGGGCTGCTCTTGTCCTTGTGGATTTTTCTGTAAAAGGACAGCAGCTATAGTATGTTCTGATGCAAATGAGAAGATATAAAAATATTTTGAAAAATCAGGACTTATGAGAACCGATGTTTTGGTTAACGCTTGTTTCACCAGCTCAAAGGATGTCTTTGCTTCTGAGGTCCATTTTACCCCTTGAAGTCTCTATGACAGCGCTTTCCATGTTTTGATAGTAATTTTCATTATCATTCCTTCTGTCGTCGTAAGGTGTATAAAGACCTTGTTTATTATCATAATGAACCTCAAAGTCATCACCATCCACCCCGAATAAGTTTATATCATCTTCCTCTGTCATTTGATCTATTTGTTCAACCTCACTTAAAAAGTTCTGATGAAAGGGAGGAATGACCTGCTGATCATCTTCCCTGGGTCTGTTTGGAGGCTGATTTCTTCTAGGATTTTGATTTTGGTTTTGGTTTCTGTTTTGAGGAGCGTTTTGATTTAGACTTGCTTGTGCTCTCTCTAGAATGCTCATTTTCTTCATCATTTCTTCCATCATTCTTTCCATCTTTGAGCTTGAAGTAGAAGGGGTGGATTCCTCTCTAAAAGATACTCTCTTTTCAGCTTTGATCCTTGCTCTCTTCTCCATGAGGTTTACTTCCACAGAAAGAGCACCTCTTTGCATATCTTCAAGGGTTGCAAAGACTCTTTCCTTGAGTGAATAAGTCATGTCTGGATCAAACCCTTCAGGGAATTTGTTTAAAGCTGATCCCTGAGGAGGTTTCAGTTCAGGGGAAAGTGCATTATACACACTGTTAAACCTGGTACAATAAGCTTGTACACTTTCCCCTGGGTTCCTATGGAGATTGTTATAGTCGGCAAGGACTTGGAGAGGGTTTTTCCTTACTTCCCATTTGTTTAAGAATGTTTGATGGAAGGCTTGAAGGTCGTTAATACTATGGGGGGTTAAACCTTTAAACCATTTTCTCACATCTCCCCCCAAACTTTGAGCAAACAATCTGATTTTGACAGATTCATTATCAATTTCATTTTTGTCAAAGTAGTCATTCATCTTGTCCACATGTTGAGATGCTGTTATGGTATTATTAGCATCATACAACGGAATTTTGGACTGATAATCTTGTGGAAGATTGACTAATGGTACAGGAAGGACTAAGGGAGCATACCATGATGCCATGATATGTGGTGGGGGTGGATTTACAGGAGGAGGTGTGGGTTGGAGAGGAGTGGTTTGAACAGTGGATGAGAGATGAACAGAAGTGGATGGAACAGCAGTAGATTTCTGAGCTGACCTTGGATGAGAGACACCTAGATTATGTAAGAAATGTAAATCAGGAGGTGTTGATTCTCTATTCCCAAGAGTCTTACTTGTTTCGGGAGATGAAAGTGTAGGCTCAGAATCTAACTGATCTAAATCCCCAAATGACCTAGTTCTGAATGGGTTCAATAAGTCAATTTGTGATTCACGAAGAGCCGAAAGGTTTTCAGGAACTGAATTAGCTCTCAGGGGTGGTCTGAAAATAGTTGAAAATTGTATCTTAGGAGGCCTCCTAAGGATTGCTTCTGGATTATCAACTATTTCAGGAGGATCTGGGTCAGGGTGGGCTCTAGTGTGAATATTTTTAGGAGCCACAGTTTTTATATGTTTAGACCCAACTAAACAAGAAAATTTCAACCAGATATGACAATATTTAGACGGTTAACTAACCTGTTTTCTCTATTCGAATCCTGCAGTCTTCTAACTGAGTTTGAATGATTTTATAATAATAAAGGTTCTTCCCAGTGGATTCTTAAGGTCTGTTCAAGATGGTGGAGTCGCCAGGTGGAAGGTTCAGAGAGTTTTCAAAGAAGTACACTGTCCACCATAGTGTTTGTGAAACGTTCCTTTTCAAGGATATCTCAAAACACAACAAACTCTAACCAGAGGTTGACTGGGAGGGCATTCACCAGATATGTCACCCCCAAAAAAGGATGAGATCCAGAGGCTACCTGGCCCTTTCCAGACTCTGTCTAAGAGTATATGGTAAAACACATCAAAGACGTATACAAGATATCAAAACTAGTGTTTTACTACCAATCTGAAATGTTTTTGGTATTTTCTGAATTGTTTATATTTGTGGTTTTTTAAAAGAATGTCCTAACTTTGCCTCGAAACTTAGCTACGGTCATGAAACAAAGACAGTCTATCCTTATGGCTAAGCTAGCTGATTTTCCAAGGTTAGATGAAAACTTAAAAGAATCCTAGGGTTGACCTAGTTTGTCACTGATTCAATTGATCTTTATCTTAATTACCATTTTCTTGGTAGTGCTTGAAAAGGCTGCTTATGACTCTCAAGGTGTTAGGAAGTTTCTGGGTTTGAGTCCCCAGCGGAGTCGCCAGAAATGTTAGTTTCTGGTGACTCAAGCTGGCTAATAAAGCAAGTGCTCTATGACCCCCAACGCAAGCTTTTTATGAATAGATTTGAAATAGATTTAGATGCAAAAGACTCTGAGTTCGTCCCCAGTGGAGTCGCCAGAAATGTTAGGTCTCTGTAACAAGCAATATTGGCAAAGTCCGATCACAGAGTTAACATCATTTCAACCAACTTTGGGATTCTAGGATCTAGCCCTCCTGAATCCGGAGAGGGATCTCTCCAATATGTACAAAGATGGATATTGTCTTTGAAGTTTAGGGGGATGATATTAGGCTAGTTATGAAGACCAAGGGTTTTGTTTGGTTTTCTCAGATGGTTGAACATAGTTGTTGTCTGAGACGGAAAGATCTATATGAAAATAGGTTCAAAGGTGAGAAGTTGCAAGTGAACAAAATAAGCTTTGATTCTAAAGAAAGATGATGGCAAGTTTTCAATACATTGGGCTATGGAGTCATAAGAGAATTTAATTGAAACATCCAAGTTCAAGAGTAATCTATGGGGCAAGTCATCTAGGCCTAAGGATCTCTTTGAAGTTTGATTTATGGAATGGGGTGATACAAAAAGGAAAGGGAATTAACAGATGCAGAACAAAGAGCAGCCCAGGATCTGGTAAGTACTTTGAAACTAGCCAGCCTTTGACCAGGCACTTAAGAAAAACATAGAAGCAAACTAGGATCTGGTAAGTACTTTGAAACTATCCACCCTTTGATACACTTCTGATAGAACACAGATTAAAAACAAAGGGAAACTTGAAGGCAACCTTTGGAGCAGAAACTAGCGGGTAGGGCTCACCTTTCTCCTCATCTTATTTCTTCTTTACTTAGTTACTTCCAAGACAATCACCAAGATAACACAGGATGGCCCAAGATCTGATAAGTACTTCGAAACTAGTCAGCTTTTGACACATCCTAAGGGAAATAGACAAATAGTTCAGCAAACAAGAAAGGGACTCAGGGCTAACCTTTGATTTCCTCAATTCATTCCTTACACAACATATATGAAAGTAACATTTAAAAATAACATTCAGCAGTGACGAAAAGATGAAGGAATGCCAGCATCTCTGTGCTTAGACTGAATTAAATCATTTCTATATAACACAGTTAGAAGAAAACATTGGGATAAATATTTTTCAGCCAGAGAAGGTCACTAATGTACAGCAAACTCTAACACTGTTTAAACTGTTCTTTACAGTGGAAAATGAAACAAATTGAAAACAGAAATAAAATGACAAGTTACAGTGAGAATAACATCACCATCAGCATAGACCAGGATCCCATAAATCAGCTTGTATTGATTGCTTCAAACCGGTTACAATATTCAAATCCAATGTTTTAATTCACCTCTCTTCACAACCTAATCTATCTGTTACAAGCAGAGCTCCAAGGGCCCATGAAACCACTATTTACAGTCAAGAGTTTTCCACTCAGAAACAGCTACAGCGCTTCAGAAATTACATTGACAACCAACTAATCCAACCCCTCACTCATCTTCTTCTGGAGTATTTATAGAAGGATGAGGAGGTGAGATCTAATAAAAAGATCTCAAATACAATTAATGCAGAATTAATGTCTTCCTGGCCTGGGAGGCTCGATGAAGAATTTACACAGGTGTTCTACTGCATTTATGTGCTTATACTTATGAAGTAAGCTCGAAGGGAGCTTTTGTTGACCTTTGAGGCTCTGCGTACTGTTAGGGTTACTCTGCAAACATTCTGTCATTAAATCTGGTGCAGTAATAACTTCTTGGTTGTTCCGAGGCATAATATCTGATCTCGTTCAATAAATTCACCCTCTGATTGAGCATTCTGAGGCAATAGGTGGCACTGCGGTGGTTGAGGAATCAATTTGCCTCAAAGTATGGCAGTGGAGGCAACGTCTGATGAACACTTTTAGGTTTTGCTTTAATCTGTGTTCGAAGCCGGGGATTAGGATTTTGATAACCGTCTTAGCCGTAATCCCCGTCAATTTATTCATAAAACTGCTGCTCTGGTTCACTCCGTCTTCAAAATCTGATACTCTTTCTCTGCTCTGATATCGACGGCATTCTTCAAGATTTACAGGGATGTGCGGAAACCAAGGCTCATGAAACCTTGTTTATATCATTGTTCTTCACCGTATGATCGATTCCCTGGATTAATCAGAAGGACTGGAGTCGTCACCCTCATCCTTTAGATTTTCATAGAATACGAAGAAAAAACCTTAAAACCTGCAAAATACAAGAAAAATGAGGAAATCATGCGTTATATGGATAGACTGCATCGGAGGGCGTGCGGGAAAATGGGGCGATCAGAGCTGTTGATCGTATTGCGATCAACGGTTGAGGGCGCTTTGGACAGTCAACAGAGAAAAAGGTGAACTGTGCGACGGAATCGGGAGAATGACTGAGAGCCGTCGATCTACAGAGATCGACGGTGGGGATCGGCTCTTGAATGCGCCGGGGAAGATTTAACAATGGGTAAGTTCGTTAAAGATCGAGCGGAAATGGCGATTACCAACCGTCGGATGGGAGGAATCTCGCTGCGGGGCCACAGGACGAGGATTAATGCGCGGGCAATGGGATTTGCACGGCGGTTTCGGAGTGAGGTGGAGGACACGTGTCGGCCAGCGGGTGGAATCGCTGGCCGACGAGAGAAAACCATTTAACGCAGAAAGCGGTGCGGGATACATACCACGGTTTTTTAAAATGAGCGCGGGGGAAAAAAGGGGGAGTCCACCAGGGTATGGGGTACACTCCGCACCGTTGATCCGTGGGACAGATCGACAGTCGAGTTTTAATGTAATTTCTTCTGCGGGGAACTTTATGAAAAATAAAATAAAACCCGATTTTGCGTTTAACAACGGTTTTTCAATGTTTTTCGGGCAAAAATAAGTTTCAAGAGTTAGGCGCCTGTCGGATTTAGCACATGGTTCTGGCGTCGAGGCATGTGGAGGAAGAAACAGAAAGGGGCTTAGCCTGAGGGGCTAAAACCTAACGCATAGAAATGTATGTTTTTTTATGGTTTTTAACTGATTTTTGCAAAAGGAGGAAGGTTCCGATAGGTCAAAAAGTGGGTTTTTAACTTTAGGAAATGAGATTTATTGAAGGAATAAGGAAACTCATATGGTTTAGTGGGGTTTTTGGGAATGAAAGGAGACTGAAGAAATGAAGGGAAGATGGAAGAAAGGGAGAGGAAAAAAGGAGGAGGATGCAGCAATATTTGACTAGGATCTTCATGGAATATCAGAGGCAGAGAGGAGGAAGAGTACGCAGAACCAACCAGTAGTTTAGAATCTCACCAACAGACTTCAAGTACCAACAATTTTAGGCCTGAATTTGTTTCTTGAAGGCTGCAAAGAAAATTTAGCCACCAGCTGATATAATTTAAAAAACTATAGGTGGCTAACAGCGCCCACACTGCGAATGACTAAATATAAATGGTTGTACTTTACAATTTACCTCCAGAAATAAATGTTGAGGATGAAAATCTCCTCATGAACAAGACACAAATAATAAAATATACAATGTTCTACCCTTAACTGAAAGAGGGAAATTCTACTACCATAAAACCCTGAGATAGCTTGTGATTGTGCATAGTACTTTCGGACCTCTAACTTTGAATTTAAACTCCAGATCTTTAATGCAGGGTTTTGTGTCTCTTAATCTTTCGTTGATATTTCATGTTGCCCCATTTATACTCTCGCCTGCTCAAATCTGTCACTTGATCTTCTCTGGAGGGTTCTATAGATTCATATCCTTGCTTTCTTTAAGGATGGTCATAGCATACAACTACCCTTGGCTTAACTCCTTAATTTCTTCCTCGAAAACTGTCGAGGGCGGTGTTCTTGACTTCTGCGAACAAAGCAACAAATCATGATGAATCTTCTACCAAGGCAAACCCGCAAAAACAAAACCCATTTTAGGAAAACTAGACAGGGATGGAGATGGGAATGATGATGACGACGAAGACATGGCCATATGGAAAGAACGTGCAGGGTGGCGGAGGAAATACTATGGAGGCTTTGATAAACAGACGGAACGCAAATTTTCCACGTAAAACAGTTTGAACGTGATGAATGAATAAAATGATGAATATGAATGAAAAACATACATATATATACGGCAGGGGAAGAATAATATGAACACGTGAGATGATGACACATGGGTGTATGAAGGACAGGTGGAAGAATGACGTGGCTGTGAAGTCAACAGGCGGAGAAAAACGATTTCAGGGCCACCGAATTTTGAAACCAGACCAACGGCTCGAAGGCACTAGGGGCGCCGTAATGGTGGGCCACAGGACACGACAGACACGGGTTAATGCACGAGCATCTTTGGAGGATATCCGCCATTAGATTGAGGTCGACAGATCCAACGGCGTGGGTGAATTCCGTTGCCCAGCCATTGACCAACCTTTAACGCGCGAAATGGTGGTTTTGAAAATCGTACATGGGGACACTTGTTGCACGTGCAATGGGATCGCTGGCCCCATAGAGAATACCTCCAGCCTTATAAAGGTGGTGTGGAATAAAACTGCCAGTCTCAGGGTGCGGGGACCACCACGATGAATCAAATTCCGCTCCGTTGATTGGCTTTGGATCTGACGGCCACGATTGTGCACGAAAACGTAAAGCGACAGGCTCCTTTTGACTTAGCATATGGTTTCGAGCTCGAGTCACATGGGAACCAAAACAAGGAGGGCTAAGATCTTAGGGGCTAGGCCCGATAAGTTTTAAATTATGGGTTTTAACCTTTGCAGGATGGATTTTTTCCGGGTGGGAAAAGCGTAACGACAACAGAATTTGAGGTTCTTCGGTCATGATAACAGGTTTGAAAGGTTATGAGGGAGCATTAAGCCGAAAATTCGGATGAAGGGGCTGACATGTACAACATTGGCTCCATCTAGGGACGACATGTTCATCCTTGGACATGTCGAGAACACGCAGACCTCAGGCCATCCTGTATGTGAATTTTATTCTGCAATCCCTTCGTATTTTCTTCAAAACTCATCGACTTACTTACATTATTTACACTAAAATTGAAATAACACTTATATATATTATGGTACAACAAGCCATGTAAGCCTACATCAAAACTAGAAATAGGGCTTGAGAAATTGGCCATTCATAGGGGCATCCAGCAGATCACCTTGTAGGTTCTCTAACATAGAAGTATTATATCCTCCTTGATTCACAATTTTGAATGGGCCAAACCACAACGAATCAAATTTAGCATGTTTGCCCTTTTCTTCTCTTCGAACATCCCATCTAAGAACCAGGTCCCCAATCTGAAATTTCCTATCCTTTGCATGCTGATCAAATACATTTTTCATTTTCTCCTGATACTCTGTTAATATTTGATTCACTTGGTTCCGTGTTTCCTCCAATTCTACCAGTTGGTTAATTCTTATGACCATGTCATCTGGTTCTTCCTGACTTTCCTGCATGAAATGTGCCACTGGAAAATCCAATTGCACAGGAAACACGACTGCTTGACCATATAATAATTCATAAGGGGATTTACCTGTTGCTCTCCTGCTAGTTATCCTATTCGCCCATAGAGAAAATTTTAATTGGGAGTCCCAATTCTTCGGATTCTCATTTATTGTTTTCTTCAAGGCCCTCACCAAGGTTTTGTTAGAAGACTCTGCTAAGCCATTTCCCTGTGGATAGTAAGTTGTGGAGTGACTCAATATGATGTTATACTGCTGGAAGAAATTTACAAACCTGACAGACTTGAAGGCCTGTGCATTATCAGTTACAATTCTAGCAGGATAGGCAAACCTGGATATGATATTCTCCTCTAAAAACTTGATTATCACAGCATCTGTAGCATTTCTTGTAGGTATGGCTTCCACCCATTTTGTGAAATAATCTGTGGCTGTTAGTATCCATTTATATTGGCCACTTGATGGGGGATGTATTTCCCCTATGAAATCTAATCCCCATTTATGAAATGGTTCATTTACATGAATAGGAATCAAGGGCAAAGATGCTAATTTCTGTCTTTCTGCAAATCTTTAACACTTGTCACATGCCCTGACCCAAGAAAAATCATCTGTAAATAATTTTGGCCAGTAGAAGCCAGCCTTTAGGATTTTATGAGCTGTAGCCCTCCAGCTGTAATTCCCTCCACAAATTCCCTCATGAAATTCTGTCATTATATTCTCCACTTCATTTTCTGTGAGGCATAATAGTAATATATCTGAAGGGTCTCTCCAATATAGCTATCCATTAGCAATTATGTATTTCCGGGATTTCATTCCTACAGCTCAGTATTCTATCTTATCACAACGTGGAGGACAACTAAGTGGTAAAAGATATTCAACTATTTCTTTATACCAAGGACTAGTGAGATATTTCATGTGTACCTTTTGAGTGGCCATCTCTAGTCCTTGCTGTTCTTCTCCTTTCTCAGATTCTTCATTTGCTATGATGGATAAATTGATGCCCAAGGCTTGATGATTCGATTCAGATAACATTTTAGCAAGTCCCTGTCCTTTAATCAGCCTAGTAGGCCTTATGTCCAAATCATACTCCTGTATTTTTTCAATCCATATTCCTCTTTTACCTTCACTATCCCCCTGAACAAGAATATCTTTGACAACCGCTGTAGGGACATAGGCAGTGATATGAGACTGAAAAATATACATTCTAAAAGCCTTGAGGGATTTCACTAGTGCATATGCCTGCTTCTCCAATATATTATATTTTAACTCAGCATCATGAAGCACTTGACTGAAGAAATCTATAGGCTACTCATATCCATCTTCATTTCTCTGCAATAAGACTCCTGCTACTGTATGGGGTGAAGCAAATGAAAATATCATAAATGGTTTTGTATAATCTGGCCCAGTTAGCACAGGGGCTTCAGCGAATGCCTGTTTTATCCTGGTGAATGCGTCTCTAGACTCCTGGGACCATTTTACTTCCTTATCCTTTTTCAACATATCACTTATATGCCTAACTATCTCAGCATAGTTAGGAATAAACCTTCTCAGAAAATCGATTCGGCCTAAAAACACCTGCACTTCCTTCTTATTCCTATGTAAAGGAATATTGTTTATAAATTCAACTCTCTTAGGGTCTATTTTCACACCATATTTAGTTACGATGTGCCCTAAGATTTTTCCCTCATCTAATGCAAATAAAGATTTTTGAGGATTGAGGGAAAGGCCATAACTTCTGCGTTTTTCAAAAGTTTTCCTTAAATGCTCAATATGCTCATCATCATTCTTTGAAAACACTGTTATATCATCCAGATATACCACCAGAAACTTGTCCTGCTCTCCAACAAAGGCTATGTCCATTGCCCTCTGAAAAGTAGCTCCTGTATTAATTAATCCAAATGGCATCCTGGCATACATAAATGTTCCCCATGGTGTAGTGAATGCAGTTTTCTTCTGATCTTCTGGGAACAAAGATACCTAATTATAACCGAAAAAGCCATCCATCATTGACATTCTGGATGCTCCCACCACTTTCTGCATGATTTGGTCCATCTTAGGCAGTGGATAATTATCCCTTAGAGATGCTTTATTTAAATTCCTCAAATCCACACACAGCCTTATTTCTCCATTTTTCTTTCGAATAGGAACAAGGTTTGCTACCCATTCTAAGTATCTCAATGGCACAATTATTTTTGCCTTCAGTAGCTTCTTGATTTCCTTTTCAATAGAGGGAAGCAGTAGAGGATTTATCTGTCTGTGCTTCTGCTTATAAGGCTTTGCATCTTCCCTCAAAGGAATTTTATGTTGCATTATATTAACATAAAAAGTTTTTAGGTCCTGATAGGACCATGCAAATACCATCCTCTATATGACCGAAATACCTAAATATTTCTCTTTATATCCTTCTAGGACCTTTCTTAGATAATTTTACAATTTTGGGATCAAAGATAAGTGCAATTCCGTATTTAAATCTTCCATTTGATCTTTCTACCATTTTGTTTGGCTACAATGGAACATCGTTTTTATCAAACAATCTTTCTAGAGGCACCACTCCTCTAGGTATGATATTTTCTTTAGCCGCAAGAGACTTATTGCCTCGCTATTTTTTCTTCCCATTTGTTTTCAGCAACATTTTCAAATTTTCCTCTTCTTCATTATCATCAATCTCCAGATTGAGAATTCTCCCACTCGTCTCCACGAATCTCTTCATCTATTCATCATCTTCGAATACCGCCGTTGCTTAATATTATCTAGGATGGATGGTCTATATCGTACTCTCAACCTCATACCTCAAAAGTGGGTTCGAGAGTGACGTAATGTGCTAGTAGCTACGTAAAATAGAATCGCCATTCCGCACCGCTCACTAGGCATGAACCGTATGTTAAAGGCCGAGAAGAAATTCTCCACCATGTCCCAAACTTCATTTCTATATGCCCTCGCCCGAGGATGTTTGGTTTGGCATTGATTTCGGACCCGTCTTACCACCAAATTGCCGTAGTCTCCCATGACTTTTAAACTTTGTATGCCCACATTCTTGGTCATGGTGTAATCCCAATAAAAGTGCTTCATATTCACTTGCTACTATTGGTAGCCTCATAATCTAATTTAAAGGACAAAGTGGGACCCATCTCACTGTAGGAGAGATTACTAACACCCTGTACCTCCATTGCCTTCTCTTGAATTTGCTCCATCAAATTGTAATGTCCAAATTTCTGATTCCCCGGCCCTTCAAGGCCGTCACTGATTCGACCGAAGGAGGGCTCATGGGCATAATTTTGATTTTCTTCTAGCATCAAACACAAGAAATCTCCCTTTTTGTTATAGATCGGTGAATTCTTTGAGCAATGTACCTTTATTACTACCTTGAAAAATTTAGTCTCTCTCGTATAACCTCTCCCGTCCACCAAAAACTGGGATGGTAGCATATGTTAAATTCATCTGCACTTACCCACCAATTTTTGTACCCTTGTGATCTTGACAAGCAACATGCCAAAGTGCTAGGGATATCAACCACCACAATGTCCATGACCACACTCTTTTGCTATAATTTGGGCCAAATCGACTCACTAAATCTTTAATCATCCCGAAGCATTTGAATCTTTTGGAATCAAATGAATAAAGGTCTTTATATGGGTGTAGATTTTCAGTCCTAGTTGTTTCATGATGGATAGAGTGCATAAGATTATGGGAAGCCTAATTCATCAACATACAATTGTGTAACAAACAGGTCATGAATAACTAGAGACACATAAAAAGGAGGAGTAGAAGGATCTACTTCCTCAACATGTGGGCCAAAGACAACCATGGGTATTTCTTCTTGAAGGTTTAAACTATCAAAGTATAATTGATATTTCAGAGGGTTGCCAAAAGAAGTAACTTGAGACCGATATACAGGTTGTTTTAGCAAATGGTCATGGGATTGGAATTTTACTTTTCTCAAGTTCTTTTCGAAACTAAAAGGTGGAGGGTGGCTTTTCTATCAATAACTTCTTTTTGACTCTTTATTTTCAAATCGAAATTTAATTTCTTTTGACACGTATCTACTGCTGAAGGACCGATCACTTTTGAAGAAGAAGGAACTCGGTCATTAGGTCGCAAGGGAGTATTTAGAGGACTCTTACCTTTTTCCGTGTTTCCTTTTGTTGCCGACCTCTTCCGAGCAGCATTATTTTGCGTGGCTCTTCTTCTTGGTCTTGAACGTGGGTCCTCTTCCTCGAATATCCGAGATCATATTTTACATTGAATTGGGCTTTGCATGAAATCAGCAAATTTCTCTACACAATGATCAATCGCTCTTCTTCTTCTTCTTGCAATGGGAATTCCATTTCATCATTGTTTGAGAAAGCAAGATTTGAATCTTCTAGTTCAATGCCAGTTGTGCCTTCAAGTGAGTCATCTCATACGGACCTTCTAGGTACAAGGGATGTGGTACCCGATCTTGTTGCTCCTTTGCTTCCCTTGGCAATATTTTCAATGGTGGTCTTTTATACTCGGGATTGTATCCTCTCGTTTGGAGTAATATAGAAATTCTTGGGAGCCGTATTCTTAGCCTCCAATTCAATTTTAACCATCTTTTTAATCATCTTGCTTATTTCATCCATCTTATCTCGAATCCTTCTCCCCGGTTAGAGGAGGAAACCCTTCTTTGCCTCTCCTCCTAGTTTCGTTCGTATTTTCTCTTTAATTTTCCAGCTGGAGGAAAAATTTACTTCCAACTCAAGAGCATCTAACCTGGCATCATCTAGAAAGGTAAGCTTTTTCCCTCAAGGAGAAGCACCAATCGGTGTCGGCTATGAAAACCACTTTAGTAGCAAACTTCCGTGAGGCTTCATCTCGTGAGGTAGTCTTTTATATAACTTGTTAAATATTTTAATAAACCTCGATACCCCTTCATTATGTTTCTTCTTAAAGTATTGAATTCAACAGACACATCCATGATCTCTTTCTTTTTCTCCCCATTTCCCCGAGAAACACTCCTTCCATTCTTTCCTAGGTATCTACAAAAACGTGTCCGCTAATGTCTTAAACCATTTTCTAGCTTCACCATCCGCGTAGACCGAACAAAAAAAATCTTAAGACCACATCCGCATGTTCAACATTCAAGCTTCTCGCAAAGTCACAAAAGACCTCAAGATGTTTCGTGCATTAATTTCATTTTCACCATTAAATCTCGGGAAAAATCTTCAAATAATCCCGTGGCATATCATTCAGCACTTGAGGTAAAGCCGTTGGAGCGTATTTATTTAACAGAAGGTAGGGACATTAGCCAATGGAGGAGGTGGGGCCGCAACAACAATCCGATGTACAAATGAGGAAGGGGAGGAAGAGGAAGGGGTATGAAATGTGAATGGGAGTATAATCGTGCGTGCTTTCCGAGGTGTAGCCGGAAACAATTCACGATTAACAGTGCTACTTCGTGACTTCTTTAACTTCTTCAACTGGGGGTAGGATGAGGGTTATCTTTGGTTCTAGAACTTCCCCCGGGTGGGCTATCTCGAGTAATAGGGATTTCTCCTCGCTGAGCTCTGGATTTTCCACTAGGATTTCTTGAGAAGAAGAGGATGGATGATCTTCGCTGCACATCTGTGGACTTTAGCACGGGCTGATTGTCTTTCTTTCCAACTTCTTCTATGAATAACTTTCCGTCGTATACAGAGGATGTATTTAACTTAGAGGACCCAACTCCTCAAATGTAGGCTTTCGAGGAGCCAGGACTACCAATAGATTTATCAAATAAAGAACAAGGGACTCGCCAAGGTGAGAGATATGCAACTCTTCACTCTTTGTGTTCACCTGATTAGAGAGTGAATATGATTTGTCGAGGCCCAGGGAAACTGATATTCTTGAATTCGCTCCCCAGAAATGGTGCCAGAAAGATGTTGTAGACAATTATTGTCCACCCTAGAGACAGTCTAGAGTTGCCATAGACCAGTGCCTAGGACATCTTATCATAGCAAGGAGCTCATAATATAGCTTGGGTTTTCAATCCAAAAGCTCTCCTGTTATCTCTTGTAAAACAAGGAAATTAATTGAAATGGGACCGGACTCTCTTATCGATACAAAGATAAGAATAATGTAGGAATGATGCAAAACTCCAATACAAAAGCATCGTATAGTTAAGAGACAACTTACCGTAAAGAGGGCTAGTTCAAATAATATGCCACGGTAAATCAAATATTAGAAAGTGGATGCAATGAAGAAACATGAAGAAGATACTAGTTATGATGAGTACGATACCCGTATACACAACAAACCATGGGCTTATCAATCTAAGAATCTGATACAGACAATGGCGCTTTAAAAGTACCTCCTCAAACAACTAATATAGCAAAAAATATGGATGAAAAGAACATGGAAAACGCATATCATGACTAGGCCTATTTAAAGTGCTTCGACTAATCCAAGTATGGGCACCAACTAGATGAATCCTTACTTAAGACCGTTGAGCCACTCGCATTCTAGAACATGATACAAGAAGATAAATATCATGAAATGAGATATTATATTAACACAGAAGAAAATATTACATGTCATGGGATACCAAAGACTGCATCCTCATTATGCTTATAACTCCTCCTCACCGAGACCCTACGGGCTTTGAGCCTTTCATACAAAAAGCTTTACAAGATGTATACAAGAACTTCCTCACCGCACGGCGTTTGTCGATAGAAATCACAGAACCACTCCAGAATGTGTCATAGTTTTTATGGGAGAAGCGTAGAAAACTCTAGAGAAAGGATGTAGGTGATACACATTTAATGAGCTCGATTTGAATAAAATAGCGGGAAAACATTCGCGCCTCGGACTCATCGAATGACTTTAAATATAAATAGTCGTAGCTACAAAATCTGCACTCCGGAAATAAATGCCGAGGATGAAAATCTCCTCATGAACAAGACACAAATAATAAAATATACAATGTTACGCCCTTTACTAAAAGGAAAAAAATCGCTGCCATAAAACCTTGAGATAACTTGTGGTTGTGCATAGTACTCTACGCCCTCTGTCTTTGAATTGAAACAGCATCTTTAATGCGAGCGTACGCATTTCTCGATCTTTCAATGATTTTTGTAGGCTGCCCCATTAATGCCTTTCTTCCGTCATAGATCCGCTCTTTGTGCAGTTTTCCGGAGGGTTCGAGAGATTTTCTTTCTATTCACATCAAATGGAGTCACATCACGACAACTACCTCCAGCCTCCATCTTAAATTTCTCCCTCGGAGGCTCGCCGAGAGTGGTGTTCTTGACTTCTGCGAACAAAACATTGAATCATGATGATTTTTCTGCAGCGTAAAACCTAAAACCCACAGGCTCCGTTAAAGGAAACAATGCATGGAGGCGGCAATGCTAAAGGAGGTGAGCGCTGTGCGACAAAGTGGCATGATAGCATGGTGGAAATGCGCGGTGAGTGGTGGTGAAAACCACGTTAGGATAGTGAAAGATGAATTGATAGAAGTTTACATAGCATACAAACGCTAAAAATAAAATGAATAAATAGAATATACCATGGGGAGGGATAAGTAGGAGTCGCTGTGGGACACGTGGAGTGAATGAGCAAGGATGGGACGAAGCGACGGTGGAAGAATGACATGGCTATAGACTCCAGCCAAATGGGGGAAAATGTATGACACAATGAGCGAGCACGTACGGATGGAACGAGATCGACCCGTTAAAACAACAGCCAGTGGACAATGTGTGGTGGGCGGAGCGCGGTCTAGTCCGGGGTTAAAGTCCGCGTGCAACTTGGGAGGACGCACCACCGTTGGATGAAGGCCGACGGATCCTCGACGGCCGCTATGGATTCCGCCTGGCCGACCTTTGCCCAAACTTTAGTGCACAGGAAATGGGTGGTTTGGCAATCGTACCCTGGGACACGCGTCATGCGATTTGTGGAATCATTGCGTTTTGGAAGAAAACCACTAGCCCGAGTATAGCGGTGCATAATGAAACCGCCTAAGCCAAAGGAATTTTCGGCCCGACAGTGCGAGTGCGGGACCTACCACGAGAAGCGAGGCTCCGCTCCATCGATTGGTTTTTTGATCGGGACGGCAGGAGATGAAAGTATGGGGGGCCAAGGCGTGCGGGCACGAGAATTTTGGAGTGACTGTGTGTGAGATGGCGAGCCATCGGGATGAGTCCTCACCAGTCCCGAGGAGTCAACTACGAGGGCGCCAAGGTTTGACCCTATGGATAGAGTAAAGCCTTTGTAGGCAAACGCTTCTGGCGTG
This sequence comes from Pinus albicaulis, assembly GCA_034641835.2. Lineage (NCBI taxonomy): Eukaryota > Viridiplantae > Streptophyta > Pinopsida > Pinales > Pinaceae > Pinus > Pinus albicaulis. Next base: position 622,325 of record JAXQQM020072771.1, read on the forward strand.
GCGTCGGGTCGACCGTGGTAGTCCAAAACGAGTAGGGGCTGAGACGTGGAGCTAGGGCCCGGTATAACTTTAATCATAGATTTTTAGCCTCTGTGGACGGTGCACTTTACGGCGGGCATGATAACGATGCAAGAGCGATGTGAGGTTCAGGCCACGACGGGGTTTTAAGTGGATTCAAAAATGACAGATGGCCGAGAATCAGGGACGTGGGCTGACATGTACAACACCTCGTAATCCTCATATTTCCTGGCGAGAGGTCGTTTCTGTGACCAGCATAAGTAGTGTCATGCCCTTGAAAAATACCATCATTGCATCCCTTTCCATGAGGGACAGCTTGTTCCACGTTGATCATTTCCTGGCGGCAAACCCCTAAAAAACATCTATTTTTTTCCTTGGCGGCTGGTAGCCCGTGTGCTCTCGCACCAATGGGAAAAATTAACACTAAGCCTATGCTAGTTGAAAACTCTTATCCCGACACACACGTGCCTTAATCGCTTATGGAAATGTTTTTAAAAAAATAGGTGAAGTTTCGATTACAACAACTTCGTGGATGAGTCATGAGGGGTGGTTTCGATTGAATAACCACGACACTTCTCTCCTTTTTCCTCTTGTCTCCACCTTATGGGGAACCTCCTCGGATAAGTCCTCCCTTCCACTATTGTAGGGATCCAAACCTCCTCCTCTCCCCCATAAATATGTCCAAAGTCTTCCATCGATGAAGGAAATTTGGTGAGTTCGATCTCCGGAGAGCCTTCATAGCCTAAAGAATGTCACTGAGAGCTTTGAGTAGTCCCCATAGTATCCAAATCCGCAGCAAGGAGATTGATGATCGAAGAGAGAGAGCTTGTCCCCATTCCTCGACAAGCTTTACCGAGACGTATTCCATTAACGACCCACTTTCGAAGGAAGATCTCGAGCCAGTCGTGAGACCAGTGTTGTATTTTCCTTTTGTATGAATTAATGATAAGTGACTTTGGTGTGGTTCCACTCCATATTTTCTTTCTAGTATGATCTTTATGAGTTGTGTCTTTCTTTGACCGATACATAATTTCATATGTTGGGTTTTTATTCTTGTGTTTGTCGTTTTTCTTTGCGTGTGCAGGTGTGTTCGATCGTGGCGAGCATGAAGATTGTGATCCGCGGCGGAGCGAGGGAATGGGAGCGCTATCTTCTCTATGAACAACAACGTTGGATTCAAGGTGAAACTTCTTCAACAATTTGGTTTATTGTGGTTAGGAACTTGCACCTTGCAGATACTTTGATCGTTGTTGCTAGACCCCACCTAGGCTAGTGGGGATTGCCTCTCCGTCCACAAGAGATTTTACCTCTATTGGTGACTCCACCGGGACTCAACCATTCAAAGCCCTTCCAAATATTCAGCCATTCATTTCCTCTCTATCGATCAGCTTTAGTGCATGTTGATAGTCTACGAAACCGGAGAGATTCTGGGTTCGATCAAAGTGGAGTTGCCAACTTTGTTGTAGAGGTGTCCCTCCGCGGGACGGCAGAGCGATCCCTGCTGGCCGCGGGGTCAGCAAACAATCATGTCACACTAAGGTGTCACTAGGTGCAGGATTCCTAATTTCCAATAGACCAGATTGCGATGAAGGCCTGCCTCAAGGTGTGCAGCACCGTGTAGTAGAAGATGGGCGGCTTCCCGTTTTCACGACGCTCGGCATATCACGAAGTCACTCTGCGCTTTGTCGCAGCGATCGAACACCGCTACACGACAAGAAATACGACAAACACAGAGCGCAAACTCGATATATGTAATTGTGTATCGATCTTGAGAAGACACAACTCATGATCCATAATGAACAATGTGAGTGGAACCATAACCAATGAGTTTCTTATCATTAATTCATACGAAAGGAAAATACAACTGCACACGATTGCTAAATCTTCCTTTGGCGGGTTGTCGATGGAATACGTCTTGGTAAAAGCCTCGCTCGGGATGGACAAGCCCTCTCTCTTCGATCGCCAATCTCTTTTCGCATGCGAGTCCGGCTCTATGAGGACTTTATCGAGGCTCTTGCGGCATTCTTTAGGCTTTGAAGTCTCTTTGGAGACTAGCTCGCAGGGGGAAATGGCAAGCTTATATAGATGGTAGAAGGGGAGTTGGAATCCACAATCATGGGATTGGCCCTATCCTCGAGGAAGCTTCCATGAGAGGCGGAGAGAACTAATTCACTCTACATGGAAGGCAGCTAAGCCAAACATCCCAACTCGATTTAGAGTCTAGTCCAAGAGTTTGTTGGAGTCCAATCTTCACGCCATTTATTTTACTCCTTATTAAGCTCCGACGTGGGTACGACGACCGAGATAATGTGCCATTTGGCGTGCCCACTCTTTGGAGGATTTCCCCCATTAGCATGGGTATGACACCGAGTAGGTCACACCAAGGATAAAAAGGCTATTTTCTAGTGGTTTTTCACAAGGAGTTGTCTTTAAGAAGGGAATGAAATTCCGTGCTCTGGGGAATGTCATGAAAGTGGCCCTCGTATCATATCACCGGGCCACGGGTCAGCGAAATAAGCCCTCCAATGTGCGGGAAGGGAAATTGCAGAGACTCGGTGACAAATTCTTTGCACATGGTAGGCCACTGAGACAAACACCTTGCAAAATTGACCAACTCACCGAAAGAGGGATTGTAGATTACCTAAGTTGCCAAAGATAGATTCACGGTAGTCACAGGAGGCACCATCCACAAAACCGACAAAATGAGTAATAGACATTTCTGTACGATCGGGAATACCCGATTAGCGCGAAATGTGTGCTTACAAAGCACACCACACCACACACGCACATATGAAAACACTCACTTATGTACACACACACCACACAAGAACAACTCCAAGCATAGTACTTTTGAGGTACAACCCATTCCTAGGGTCAGTGCCGAACTCCTTTGTGGTCGAGTAAGCCCATAGGCCCCCATTTTTTAATACTCGCTTTAACTATATAGGGCCCATGCCACGATGGTCACAGGAATTTTCTCTCGCTCCAAGTTTATCCTTGTGCTTGGTCATACATAGGAGGACGAGGTCCCCTTCGATGAAAGAAGCCGTGGAGAAATCGATTGATCGAAGCGGCACAACTTGACCCACTGTGCTGACGATAACCAAGTGATACAGCGGCGGGTTTCATCCCGATCATTTCCAGAAATACAAGAGACATTCTTCCTCCGGAGAGAAGTTTCAGACAATATTTCCACAACCAACTTCGGGGAAGGAATTTCGCATTCCGCCGAAGACAGTACGCTTTCTGAGACCATACACCAATTGGAAAGGAGAGAATCTGGTCATGTTCTTTCACGAGATGTTTGACAAGCCCATGGGCCGAGAATAGCTCGGATATGCCGCTTGAGTTGTCAGGATACCCGATAATGAGGCAATGTGACCAAAACCTTTGACATGGCCTCGGCCTCGGCCGTTCGCTACCGGGGGTAGTAGTATGGAATTCGAGGTATCATGGCATAGGCCCAACTCGACGGCCAGCTTTAGCCATCATGTAATCCCGAAAAATGGGTGCCATGATCGGTAATAATGGCTTGAGGGACTCCAAAACGTGTAATAACATGGTTGAAAAGAACATGGGCGGCTATCTTACCGTCGACAGCCTAATGTAGGCATCGCTTTCGCCCCACTTAGTGAAGTAGTCTACGTACGACGATTATATAAGCATGCAGGCCGAGTGAGGGGTTGCATGTTATAAAATATATGCCCCATTTTAAGAAAAAGGTCCCATGGTAATGACAAAGGATGCGAGGGTAGGGATAGCGCATGCATCTTGCGCCGAAAGACCCGGCATGCATGACATTTTCGGTACCTGCAACAATATAGTCTTTGAATATAGATGGCCGAGAAGTAACCCGTAACTCAAAAATCTTTCTAGGAAATGGCACATATCTGAAAGCATGTGACTGCCACGCGACACGCGTGATACTCATTAAACGTCTCTCTCACCCCTCTTTACAGGGTCGACAGCACATACCGTAGGTGAAAAATCGGCTCCGACATGGTACAAGGTATCTCCTACAATGCGTTGTGATGGTTGAGATTTGACGCGAATCGACGTCGAGCATCCTCTTTTTAATTCAAACCGCAGCAGTGGATGTTTGAAGATGCACGATAATTTCAACATACCATGGGTCCACGAGTGTTGATGAGAAAGATTGCATCACCAAGGATATGATCCTCGGATTGGAATGGGAACAGTAGTCGCTGTTGGGAGAGAGGAAAATAAGATCGGAAAAGCCAATGATTTATGTCGACTTAGAAGTGGTGAACTCTAAATAGAACTCCCGAAGGATTACAATCCACTTGGAGTACTTTCAGCAGTGTCAGAGACAAGATATACTGCCATGGGGTTGCGATCGATGGCTCACTAGTCGATGCACGCAAGGGATGTAATGGCGAGACGCTGAGCGCCCCTAAACCGCAGCGAGGGCTAACTTATCGACATGAGCATAGCATGTTTTGATGTCAAGAATATTCCGAGATAGACGACAAACTACGTTTTCATTTCCATCCTCGTCATCCCATACTAAAACCATAACTATCGTACTAAACGCGGCGGTCACAACAAAGGGTGAAATCACGGTGAGTAGTTGGGAGGATGTATCGGCGGAGTGTTAACGAGCGACGTTTTGATATTATCAAAATATTACTCGGGCAATCTTGTCCCAATGGAAGGGAGCATCCTATTTCAAGAAGTCACATAAAGCCCTTGGACACTTCCGCATAATTCGGAGAAGAAGACGTCGTAAGAATTTGGCTTTACGCATGAGCTTCCGTAGTTGATGTAAAAAGGAAGGATGGGAGGTTGATGATGGCCCCGAGCCTTCATGGGGTCAAGGCGAGTTCCGTATTTTCGAGACGATGAATCCCAAAATACGGCCCAGAAATCCACACGTAAGACACACTTGTGAGGATTCATCCCAAGATTACAAGAAACCGCAAATACAGTGGAGGAAAATCGGCATAGGTGTTCAAGATATCGTCCTCATGCTTTGAGTACGAATGGGCGCGTAAAGTCATCCGTAGGATGACTAAAGCTCATGTGATGTATGTCAGTGGAAAGCATAAGACATAAAGCACGCTCAGAAGAGTGGCCGACATTTTTTTAAAGCGAACGGGAGCTTTTTTGTAGGCGAAGGTACCCCACGGATAGATAAAGGTAGTTTTGTGGTTGATCAACAAGTAAAATATTGATTTGATTGTGCACCCGCAGAGAAGCCATCCATAAGGGAACAAATATCACTCCCCGCACATTCATCAATGATTTGATCTATAAAGGAAGTGGGGTAATTTTTCGTTAGGATAGGCCCGATTGATGTCTCGGTAATCAACACGGACTCTGTATGGTGTCCTCGCTTCTCATCTACGTGTAACAATATTTGAAACCCATTCCGTGCAGCGAATTGGACTAGATAAATCCCACATTAAGAAGTTTTTCAACTTCTACCTTCACCTAGCACGCTATACGATGCACCGGGTGCTTCAGGCGTTCGACGCACTAGTTTCGCATCTCGGATAGGTAGGAATCTCATGCATGACTGTGTTGGGATCAATCCCGCAAATATCTTCATAGGACCATGTGAAAACATCTTTAAATTCATGAAAAAGGTTCGTATAAACTCGTATCTCTTTCGGGGAGAGCAAGTCACTCCCACATGAATACTCTTGACTACCCGGTTTGACTCGGGAGATGTCGATCGGCATCGTTTGGAGTGATATTACTCGGGGTTTCCTCCTCGAAAGGACCTCATGAGTCAATACTCGGTGTTTCGAAGAGGCAGTAGTGGGAACTCGACATGCAAAGCACTCTAGAAAAATCGCGACATTGCCCCCCGGAGCCGTGCATGAATGAGGAGTGGTGCGTGTCCATCGCTCCACGGTAGATATTCGAGAGACATTATTTCAACAATAGACTTCGTCCGAGAGGGAGTGTCACCCAAAGGGTTGGGTGAATCAGTATCGCCATAGCGAAGATTGAGAATATATATCGAAAGCCATGCTCGAACGAGCATGTTCGTGGAGGAGTGTGATCGGATGCGCCGACGATTTCGCAATAATTAATCTCAATTGGAGTTAACGACATTTATTCTCGCGGGAAGAGGTCACACTCGTTCAAATGAAGGGATGATCCAAGGGTCCCTGGATCTGGGAGACCATATTAACTTGAATGGTGTTACAATGGTGGTGCGGGAAAAATACCCATGAGGATGGGGTCCTGAAGAGACCGGGTCCCTACACGTCGGTAGAGATTAGATCCCGATCCACGTAAGGAACGTTGTTCTCGAAGGATGAGGTGAAGAAAGACAACAAATCCACGAGTGATTGTTTTCCCTCATGAGGGAGCTGAAAAGCCGAAAGAGGGTGGATGGAACACATAGCATGGTGTGAGTCCAATGCGCGCTAAGAAGGAGATTGTAGTTGAGCTTGGCGTCAACCACTTCCTACTTCTACGTTCGACTATCTTCCCTGTAAACGTGATTGGAAAACCTCGAGAACACCCAGGGGTTTCGATTCCTGACCATCAAATGCCTTTAAGGCATTGGGAGACGATGTAAAGTACCGGATAGCCAATGGCCTTCAAACGGTGGATGACGTAACACGAGTGGAAGCACCTTCATCCACGACAAACCTATGGATGTTGAGGCCATCGATCCCGACTTGGATACCAAGAGTGATTTGATGTGGAAGTTGGGATAAAATTTTCTAGGTCAAAGGTGAGAATATTAGAATCGGGAGTGATCGATTCCACCGATTGCGGACAACATAGCCTTCCATTGTGATGGGAAACTTTTAAGCACTTCCAATGTAGACATTTAGAAAGGTTCCCTATGCCAAATCCTCAACAATATGCAGATGCCGAGTGGCACGGGAGTTTGGATTGTAGGAATATTTTCGCATAACACCTTTTCTAGAAGGTGGCCTCTCACAACGAGCTTTTAGCAGTGGGCTTCTCAGTTTCCTAAATGACCGAATGGGTGGAGGAGGTGGGCCATCCACAACTTCCTTTCGCGCCCACTGGGCATGATCCAACATAATCCTTCGAACGCGTAGCAGTCCGAAATAGGTGCAACACCATTCATCATAAATACCGGGACCCCAAGTGGTGCGGATGGTAGAGGCTACTCAACCATTTGGGTGCAGGCAGACGAGAATGGCTCTTTGAGAACTTTCGCAGTCCCTTTGGAGCCTTTGTAACAGTAGCTAACTTCTGGTCGTCGAGGACAAATCTTTGGTATAATGGTCTCCTTCACGAGTTAGACCAAGTGCTTCGCTTTATGTTGGGAGACGTCATCGATATGAGGTTTAGAAGACTGCGGTTGGGCATCGGGTTTGGATTTTTCCTCTTGTCCTTATTATTTCTTTGGAGGCGTTTTCCATGAGATTAGCCCTTTGAACGGCATTAACCTCCACATTCTTACCCGAATCCGGGAGGGGCGGGAAGAGTAGAATTATTGGAAGAATTGGATTTACTCGCTTCCCATTCGAGGATTTTCGAGAATTTTGAGAAAAGAAACCAATAACACCGTCCACCACGGCATGGGTGGTGCTTGAGGTTCCCCGCCGTGGGAGCATCCCAGTCAAAAATATCATAAAGCATGCCATACTAAGAGTACACCGTATAAAGGTACGGGCACGCCGGCTAGCTTGTTCTTTAGTCACCATGTCCCCCATAGAAATATCTCGAGCGATCTTGTTACTGAAGAGGTGGTGAAACCAATGAGTTGGTAGCTGATCAAGTATATCAAACTTGATTGAGTCTACGATGATGTCGCCACTCATGAATCATGATCGGATATGTGGGTGGCTTTATCTGCTTCAAAGAAGTCGGAAGATGCGTCCGGATTCGTAGCGAACTCGGTAACTGAAGTGTGTCGGAAAAAGCCATGGATAAACGTATTGAAGTCTCGAAAGATGTCACGGGGTGATTCTATATACCACTTAGCGGCAAGACCGGTAAGGAGATGCGCATTTGGAAGAGACGTAGACGAATTGAATCATCCACCCAAGAGTTGGACAAACACCATAGATGGTAGGTCATTACATGAGCGTCCTCTCCAACTTTCCCTTCAAACTTAGAGACGCTCACGACTTTACCTTGGTTTGCGAACCGTAGGCCAATAAAGGATTGTGAAGAATTGGATCATTGGTTAATTTAGAAAATGTCCGAGGTAATTCCAAGGTGGCCGAGAACGACAAGCTCACGGATTGAAAGGCATGTCGGCCCTTGATAAGGACCCATACTCCGTACTCCACCACAGCTTTGAGCATATCCGCTTCATTGGTTGTGTCCCCGGGATTTTGACCATAGGGGTTATAGGTCGTATAATTAGTTTGATACGGTTGCTTTGATAACCAGATGGTACCGTTGATAATCGTATGTGCCGCGATTATATGTTTCGCCCCGTTTGAGCGAGATATGGATTTGTGGCGCTTTGAGCATAGGTATAGCCCGGTCGTTGGAAGGCACACTAGAACCTCGCCGGGTGTAAACCCGTCGGTGAAACGGTTACCTTGGAGACAACAACCACCTTGGGGTTGGAGTGGGCTCATCTGATAAGTGGGGCCTTGCCGAGCACGATAAGCAGGGTGCGATCGGACGCGGATTCGGCCTGCGGCATAGCGTAAAGTGGTCATGGAGAAGGGTCGACGAGGATGTGCGAGGTTGGCTTGCTGGGACGGAGCTGACACTGGTCGGAGCAGGTTGCTCGCGGTTGAGACGGGGTGACCCGGGCTCGAACGGGTTGCCCTAGTTGAACGGGGTGACCTCGACTAATGAGGAAAACTAGGTTGCGAGATGAGCCGGCTTGGCCTAGTGGTGGAATAGGGCCGCTATGCCTCGATAAACCGACTTTGACCTATAATAGGACCATAAGAGGGCCTTGCGCTGTGCAACATTCGTGTTGATAGGAGCTCGAGGTTGCTGCGAGGTTGCACCATAGGTTGAGAGGGTTGGATTTTTACGAGACCATACGACAACCCGGCTCATGCACTTTGACTGACCTTTATGGGTCCTTGGAGGTTTCCCCCGGTTGGACCCACAAGCAGGTGAGGACTTTCATAGGTTGACCTCGAGGGTTGTATGACCATCCTTATAGACTCGTACAACTTAACCCCTATTGGCCCGAAGGTTGGCTCCTATGAGGGTTGTCCTGCGCTCACAGAGACAACAGTGGCCGGCCTAAAGGTTGGCCCCGGAAGGGTTTTTCCTCGTGTGGGTTTGGCGGCTGCTCCGTGCCTAGGCGGACGGAAAACCTTTAACATGCGATAAGCCTGCGCAGGAGAAAATGTAGAGGGGTTTTCGCTCATCATATTGACGTGGAAAAATGTAGACCGGGGTGCCATCCTCGCAAGCGTAATGCGAAAAATAAGGATGATCGGATCTTGGGAGGATTCTATCGGCCTCGCAGTTCGATTTTTGTAGAGTAAACGTCGATACTCCTCGTAGAGAGAGATGTTCTCCGGAATAGCGGACGCTATGCATACATCTTCGGAAGCGACACGATCCTTACGACCGAGTAGTAACACCGGGTGTGGTACTGCGGCCAAACGGACAGTGGGCCCGACATGTACGCGATGCGACCTAAGGATGTGAGCGTGAGTGTCCCTGGGGACATCCCTAATGAAGGAATAGCGCAACTCGTAGAGGGAGTTGATATTCCCATAGAGGCAAGAATGGTCATAATATAACCCTACAGATCTATACTCGATGGAAGAGAAGGACTCGGCGAAGACATGATAGACGCTCCGAGGTTGTCCCTTCAGAACAATCGGTAATATTCACTAGATGTGATTTCATCACTAGGATAATGACTCAGATGAGCCCATATGCTGACCCTACGCTAGATCTTCTAGAAGATAGTGAGGACTAGGAGGAATAACAACAGGCTAGAAAAGGTGAACCCGATGTAAGAGGAGGAAATATTCCCCTACTCCAAATCCAAACCAGCATTGGACAAAGGGCCACTTGAATCAACCGGTCCTCCAAAGGGTAGCTCGGATAGGATCCCGTCCCCCGTCGAGAAACTTCGAGACAATGAGGGCTGCCGAGGTTCAAATCAGAGGATTGAAGACTTCGATGAATCGTCCGTGTAAGGACCAGCGTAGAATAAATTGAGGTTCACCACCGTGACAAAGAATGACAAGAGGAAGAGATCGAAACAAAATCACACGGCTGAAAAACTGAGGCACAAAATCAAACGACCAACAAGCAAACTCTAAATAGGGCATGTGATTATAGGTGATTTATTTTACCACATTGAAACTTAGAAACTTCAACTGTTTCATGTTTTAAGAGTCGAGAAACTGGATGAAAAGGTGACTCTATCTCTTCAATTTTGAAACAAGCGTGAAAGGACAAAGCGCTTGATGATCCTTTTCAAATTTAGTGAGTCGAAAAGATCAAAGTGATCAACTGCGTAATTCTAGAGCAAAGGGTGTAAATCGTATAGCCGTGAAGGCTGACAATATACATCTTGGTTTCAAAAATGAAAAGATAAATCAAACCAAGGGACTTCACGTACGTGCGGAGGGAAATCTCCCGAAATGATGTGTACGGTGTATCACGGGTATAAGGCGGTAGACTCGGCTTCCCTACGAGATAAAGGATAGTAACCTAGTGGGGTCTCCCTTTATATACGTGATGCAGTATCGGGGAGCACAAGTCCGTGACTAGTGTCGATGTCTAAATCCAAGAGGCGAACATGGCTACTAGGTATAACGACGCCGAACACATCATCTAGCCTAGACCTCTAAATATTTCGTTAATGTTTCAATGCTACCTTAAGGTAAATTGAGAAAAGAATTTTAATGTGATCTTCAATTATGTTTCAATTTCCGAGCCCTACCGAATGTTATGTCTCAAAATCCCCTAAATGCACACTACATGCCACAGTGTATCACTTTATTCGATGAATAGCTAACTATGGGAAGGGTTTAGAGCTTTCACACAATAACAAAATGATCACAAAACAACCACTAGTGTCTCTAATGCATGCTAATTGAAACTAAAAAGCTTTTCTTTCGAGTTACAAATCACTAATAACACAGAAGATTCAATTCACATTAACTAATCAAAAGCAAAAGAGATTTTTTTGTATTTTCAATGTCTAAGAGCAAAAGTGCACTAAACAAAAATGAAAAAACTAATGAAAAGAACAATTTGAGAAGTGATGAAAAAGAGAAAATATCAGACAAATTTTACTCAATGCCAAACACACAATCAAACCTCAAATTGATAAAAGTTCCTCAAAAGTCAAAGATGAATCCCAAAGACTCAAATGAATCATGTAATCTAGTCAAAATGGGAAAAAGAGGAATTCGAATGAAGAAGAAGCCAATCACTCAAATAATGCCACAAAACAATGGAAAACCACCAAGCGAATGCAAAGAAGAAGACATAAAATTGATTGATCAAACGAAGACCAAAAACTCCTATGGGAGGCTCAACACACTATAGCACCTAGATGCCCTAGGGCTAGAATGTAAAATTGATAGTAGAGAGGAAAACAACCAGATGAAAGGTCACACTCAATCAAAAAAATGACACCAAAACCATACACCAAGCTCGCAAAGCCCAAAAAGAAGCAAAACACTAGCACCTCATAGGATTGGTGCAACTATCGGCACGCAACTAGTGTCGGAAACAAAGATTGGCACGAGTATACTGACGCATGTGCCGTCCGGCATGGCTATCGGGGGAAAAAGCTATGCACGATCGGGTTTACTAATGCAAAAAAATGAAAAAAAGAGAAATCAAGGAGCATATCGAGGATGGTGAAGGCCGAACAAAAAGTTTAACAACACGGAAAAGAGTGAACCACGAGAGCTTATCGAGCGGAAAAGACCAAAACCAGCGTCGAAAAAGACAAGATAAACTCCGACGATGTCTCCCTAGAGAAGTCGCGAGCTTTTTGGAGGAGTAAATCCCCTCTCGTGGACAAAGGCGATCCCTGCTAGCCTAGATCGGGTCTGGCAACAACCGAGTCATGCTACAGGAGGCCTCGAAGTTCCCTGGTGAAAAATACCAAGATGTGACAAGAGGACTGCAACTAGTCCTATGCATCGTCATTTGCGGAGAATATGGCACTTCCATCCCTCACTATGGCGGATCACAATTATCTCGCTGGGCATGTTCGAACACCTCGTACGTACACGAAGAAGCAACAAACAAACAAGCATAAAAACCGAACGCATGCGACTATGTATCGCCCGTAGAGGAATGCAACTCACGATCATAAAACATGAACATCCGAGTGGAACCACAATCAAAGTCGTTTATCATTAATTAGAACAAAGAAAGATACAACATGAGCTTTGATGATGGATCTTCCTTTCGCGGGCTCGATCGCGAGGAGTACGTCGCGGTAAAGCTCATTGGGGAAAAGGACAACTCTCTCTCTCTTCGCCGTGTCCGCGATAATCTCCTTACAATTGATTTAGCTCTATTCGGGGCCCTGGCTTGCAAAGGGAAAATGACAAGCTTTACATAAATGGTGGAAGGGCGTGTGGATCCCTACAATGGTGGGATTCGGCCACAGACTCGAAGGAAGCTTCCAACGATGAGGTGGAAAACCACTTCCCCTACATGGAGATCTCTGGGACCCAAAACCTCCCAACTCATTTTAGAGGCTCGTTTAGGAGTTGGTTGGAATCAAAAATTCCACCATTTATTTTTTTTAAAAATCCTTATTAAGCTCGGAACGGGTGATAAACTAGGACAAGAAAGCGCCGGCTTGGTGCACCCTCTTTGGTGGATTTCCATTGGCGCGAGGGGTTGGGCCTGTCTGAGTCGCGCCAAGGCCAAGGGCTGTTTAGTGGCTTTTCACGAAATTTTCTTCAAAGGGAATGATTTTCCTCGTCGAGGGATTCCATTTAAGTGGTTTCGAGTCATGTCACCGTGCTCACGAGGTCGTAGAACAGGCCCTCCAATATGCGGGACAAGGGATTGCGGGGACGTGTGACAAATTGCTGTGGTACGCTTAAGGGTTAGGGTTAAGGTTAAAGTTAAGGTTGTGGTTATGGTAAGGTTAAGTGGTAAGGTTAATGTTACGCTGGGGTAAGTGCTGGTCTTATACGCTAGCGTTAAGGTTAAGGGTTTCGTTAAGGTTAAGGTTAGGTTAAGGTTAAGGTTAATGCTAAGGGTTTGGTCAAAGGTTAGGGTTAGGTTATAGTTGGAGGTCAAGGTTAAGGTTATGGTTAGGTAAGGTTAAGATAAGGTTAAGGAAGTGAGTTAAGGTTAAGGTTAGGTTAAGGTTATGGTTAAGGTGAGAGTTACGTAAAGCTGAGCAAGGTTAGGTTAGGTTACAGGTTAAGCTAAGGTTTAGGCCAAGGCGAGACGCTAAGTTTAAGGCCAGGTTACAGGTTAAGGCTTTACAGGTTACGAGTCTTTAACTTGCTTAACCTTCACTATAACCACTACCCTTAACATTAACCTTTATCTCCGTACCTGTAACTGTAACCTTAACCCCTAACCTTAACGTTAACCTTGACCTTAACTATAGCTTAACCTGCCAAACCCTGCATTAGCTTAACGCCTTAACCTTAACCTTGGCCTCGCCTCAACCTTAACCTTGACCTTAACTATAACTAACCCTAACCTTGACCAAACCACTTAACCTTAACCTTAGCCTTAACCCAACCTTATCCTTGTGTTTGTAGTCTGCATAACACCACCCAAAATTTTGGGTATATTTAGGTACAAGGTTCCCCTGCCTCGTCGCTTAGGCGCAAAAGTCTTCCACCCGCACCCGCAATCATCCGCATCTCGCCGGGACCTACTCCCCAACCCCTCATGGGTTGCCCTCGCCATCATGATCCGATGTCGTTGCAATCACACCATATGTGGGAAGGCTGGATCATCCGAGCGTGACGCCCGAACACTCTTGTCGCGCTCGCGCCAAGTGTAGCGAGGTCGCCATGCATACGTTTAAATAGAAACCCGTGTAGTCTTGACGAGTAAAAAGCCCTCCCTCTATCGTAGGTCATTAAGCATGTTGCTTGAACACTTCTCTTAAGCTTGTTAATTTCATGTGTTTCATCTCGTGGTCATCGTTATTAGAAGAGTAATTATGATGTTGTAATATTCCACACACAGTACTGAAAGTCATCGTTTTTGTTTGTGCAATTAATTAATGTTGCCCCATTATTATTATTATTCAAATCATTAAGACATGTAACTCCGTGGTTGTTTATTGCGGGAAGAACCTCTCTCTGTTTCGCACATAAGAAGCCAAAGTTTTCGGCAAACAAGGAGACCATTTTCAAAACAAGCCAGATGCTGGCGAAACTCCAAAGGAACTCACCGATCCGCCCAGGGTCGCCGGAGTCGCCGGTCGCAAAATACTGCTAAGGTCGCAGAGTTGCAAATCTACTTGGGTCGCGGTCGCCAATCTTCCGAGGTCGCGGTCACTGTAATTTTCCTACTGGTCGCGAGGTCGCAAGTTCAACGAGGTCGCGAGGTCGCCACACGAGGAGGTCGCAAGGTCGCACATCCGTCGAGGTCGCGAGGTCGTAAATTTTTCCTAAGTCGCGGTCGCAAGTTTACCAAGGTCGCGGCTCGCACTCAACGAGGTCGCGAGGTCGCAAATTCAACGCAGGGTCGCGAGGTTGAAAATACGAGGAGGTCACAAGATCGCACATGCGTCAAGGTCCCGAGGTCGCACAACTGCCACGAGGTCGCGTGTCACAACATCCGCTCTTGTCGCCGTGTCGCAACATCCGTCGGGTCGGCGGTCGCAAATCCCGAGGAGGTCGCAGGGTCGCACGTTGCCCCGGGTCGCAGAGTCACGAAGAGGGTCGCCGAGCTCGGAAGTCGCACGCGGTAGATGCGCTCGGGCGAGCGCGTACCCAGCGACGCACGACTGGGTCGCGGCGGTCGCAACAACGGCTGCGGTCGCGGTCACACCATACTTCGGGTCGCGAGGAAGTCCAACACGCTCGGGAGAGTGGAAAAGTCGAGAACCCCGCAGAGGAAGAACCTCTCTCTGTTGCACACCCTGAGAGCCAAGGTTTTCCCCAACAAACAAGGAGACCATTTTCCACAAGTAGATGTCGGCGAAAACTCCAAGGAACTCAGCCGACACTGCCCAAGGTCGCAAAGGTCGCACATCTGCCGGGGTCGCAGGGTCGCATACCGCCGAGGTCGGGTCGCAAAGGTCGCCGTGGCGAGGTCGCGGTCGCACGTCGCTGTCGCGGTGCCGCCAACTCGCCGACGGTCGCGGTCGCAAAGTTGCCTAAGTCGCCGTGCTGCAAGTTCAGCAAGGTCGCGAGGTCGCAACATAAGGAGGTCACTGAGGTCGCACGTCTACGTCCGAGGTCGCGAGGTCGCAAAAGTCCGCGAGGTCGCAATTTTACCGAGGTCGAAGGTCGCAAATTCAACGAGGTCGCGAGGTCGCAGGTCAACGAGGTCGCGAGGTCGCAAATACGCTGAGGTCACAAGGTCGCACATCCGTCAAGGTCGCAAGGTGCGTCACGGCCGCCCAAGGTCGCGAGGTCGGCAACATCTCGCCGAGGTCGCAGGTCGCACGTCCAAGGAGGTCGCAAGGTCGCATCGTGCTCCGGGTCGCACGTCGCGAGGTCGCCCGGAGTCGCGAAGTCGCACCCGCGCGGTAGCGTGCCCGTCTACGAGGCGACCGGCGACTCCGCCGACTGGGTCGCAGTGTCGAAACAACGGCTCCAGTGTCGCAGGTCGCAACCTCCTTCTGCGGTCGCAAGAGCAGCAACAGAGCGAGCGAGGGCGAAGAGCTTCCGGGGAAGCCCAAAGGGCAGATGACATGAAAGCTTTCCCTACGGGGAAAGTGTAAAGGTTTTTCTCTTTTTGGAAACTCAAGAGCTACCATAAACGATTGTGTTCGAAAGATTATACACTTCGAGCATATGAATATAGATTCTTGTTAAAACACTACTATGGTTGTGATGTGTTTTGTTGTGCGAGCACTTCAGCTGTGTATTCCTCGTACGCTTTCGAGAACATCCTATGATTAATGAAGCCGCACTCTTCATGTCATCATTTATGCATCATGGCTATCCGTGTTGTATCAATGATGTTCATTTTATCATAGTCGTTCTATTAATGGAACGTTAGTCGAACTATTTTTTTAGCATTTCGTTTTACCTTTCGGAAGTAAAGGGGTATCTTATCACATAGAGAACTAAAGCTGCTTTTGACGATCGAGACTACTCTTATAAGCATTACCCCCAAAATATGTGTTGCTAATGACATCTCTTGAGGTGTATGTGCTTTATCTATAATCTTGCTACGCATAGTGTTTGATTCGATGTTTAATACATCGATCCTATATTCTCGTATCAACGACGAATAAGTGTGTGTCCACACGGAGTTCAAACGTTCTTTTGAGAGCCCAGAAGGAAGTCGTCTTAAGTATTGCCGGACCCACGCCGCACGGGATCCCTACTCCAAAATGGTTTAAGGCTCTCACTTTGGGACTTTCTACCTAGGAGATCCCACAATGTTGACGACTAGTTTTCCAGCCAACATGCGGGCGCTAGGGAAGGAGGCGAACCTCCGACCAAGTGTTTAACAAGAAGAGCCGGATGACAGTGCCGAGCCTTTAGGCCTCGGCGGCTAATCTCAGCATCCGCTAATGGCTCGTTCCCAAATCATTCTCCCGAGATGTTTGCTCTGGAGTTTTATGAGCTCGGGATGCTTCATCCCCGATAAACTTGTGTGTCACTTGTCCCCGGTTAAAGATTTGATGGGTAGAAAATGGGGTGTCCATAGCAACACTATTCAGATTTTTGTGACTTTGGTGAGTGTTATGAAATTGAAAATGAAGGTTTCATTTGTTTGCTTCTTTCACTCACTCTCGAAGGTCGACGCTAAGCAATGGTGCTGCACTGTACGTGAGTCTTCCATCCATTCATTTCAACAACTCGCCGATGCAGAATTACAACAAGCTTTTCACATGTATGATTTTCTGTGACGTTTTACTTTAAAGATGAGATGACATCGGAATGGAACCTCGAGAATATTTAGATGAGTTCTCTGTACGCATTTGTTCATTGTTGTTTTGAGTTCCCCGAAAGAGCGAGGTTTCGATTGGAGGTTGTTAAGAGAACGTCGCAAGAGTCATGGCTCGTTTCACTTGAACCATTTCGGCTTAGCAACCCGACCCGAGGCCTAGTGTTCCCTACATGACAATCCGCAAGTCAACCGTTGTTCCGAATTCTTGAGTCTTTCACGTACCATGTCGAATCCGAACACCCCGGTGAGCTCATTATCTCTTTTGGCTCATGAAACCTACTCCGAGCCCACCTCGACGTCTCCTCGGGACTTAGTCCTAACGCGCTCACATTCGAGTGATGAATTTGGTTCACATTCGATTAGCAGATACGGTTCACATTCGGATGATGAATCTAGTTTCACATTCGGATTATGAATGCAGGCTTTAGATTCGGATTATGAATCCGGATTTCATATTTACGGATTATATGCATCCGGATCTCGGATTCGGATGATTAACTACGGCTCACATTCGCATTATGAATACGGTTCAAAGTCCGGACCTGCGACGCGGTTCACATACGTATTATGAATACGACCTCTACGCATAAAGTTTATTCCCTTACAAGGCTGTCAAATCATTGTGTCCCTACCGAACGTTGCGTGGACGTGCATGTTGAAAAGCAGTGTGATTAACACCCTCGCTGAGTCCAATCTTTTCGTTCATTATTTCCTAGTTTGTTTCTTAGATCTCAGCGCACCCGGTGACTTTCTTCGAGACATTCAAAAGTGCCTTATCACCATGCGCTGCAACAATCGTAAGCACACAAATGGTGTTTCACAATCACGGTCCAAAAATCGATGAATCTTTTAAATCTGGGACCGTCTCCGTCCAGAATCTTTTAGACATCCATGGGGAGCGATTATCTCGATTGGGCAACTAAGATGTCCTCTTTATTGATCCATCGCCTCGGTAACTCTCGTGGAGCTCGACATGCCCGTGTGCCCACAACTCGGCCACATATTCACGATAGTTGTAGCGATCACTCCTTATCCGAAAAGCATATTCAATCATATCGCCGAGGATTGTCACTCGCATCTTTTTCCGACCATATGGAGACACCAGTCGAGCCGATGCTTTCGCACTTTCGGAAGTTTCAAGTACCCATCGAGAAAATCGAAGGCGCCTACCGGCCTTAACCGTTTACGAGATGACCATCTACACCACGGCTCCTCCCAAAGCATAACCGCGGTAAATCCACCCTACCTTGGCGAAGATCCTAAAGAATCGCGATGTATCGATCTATCCGGCATAAGTCGACGACGCTACATTTGACCAGAAATTGATACACAAAGCCGCCGACGTTACGCAACTCACCATAATGCATGATCACATCCATTTGCCTCGATGGTCTCGCGACCATCAAAGTTAGAGTGCCCGCTCGAAGGTCCCAGGTCGTTCAAGGTAGTGAGGAATTGCGTGTACCACATTGAAAGTGGATTTGGATCCTCATACGACCATACCCAAGAGCAACCTCGGCCTGTTTTCAAAACTAGGATTCCTACGCCTGGATGCGCATGCATCATATGCCGCCCGACACTTTCTTATTGTTTAACGTTCCATAAGCGATGGTCGACACCATGATGAGTTTTTCGATCAACTCGAAACGACCCCATTCGTGAATGTGCTTGCAAATAGGAACTGGCTTACCCATCACCCCTCAAATCCAAGACCATGCACGTAATGATTTTGTGTCATTTTATCGATAAAGTTGGAGCTTCAAGAACAGTGTATTCGTCAGGTTATCGAAGATGAGAATAGCATCTGAAAGCTTTGCGCAATATTTTACTTCCGGCTTGTTCTATGGTAAGTATCTTCGATCATCTTGCCGTGGTATCACCGCTCCTCGAGTGAGATTTGTTGCTATCTTCGCACTTTTTCGGATACTGGCTACGATCCTAATCATTGTTGTTCTTGCAAAGGTCAGTGAACTAATGCGATGAACGCGCGACCGGAAAGGCGATTTTACATAGCCCCACCGCGTCATCGGTTAAACTAGGGTTTAGGTGTGAGGCTAGATAGGACTTGCAATAAAAAATTTTATAGTTTCAAGTTAATTAGGTTTACTTGCAAAATTTTTCACTTCCTTAAGTTTAAAAGTGTGTTTGTTGTTTTGTTTTACGATTGATATACTTCGCAACACTCATGTTACAAGGATTTTCTTTCATTTCCTTTTCGACTTTGCTTTGTTTGTTGCATAAAATAATCGGTCTTGCATTGCGCCTCGTTGCCACCTACTAGTCGGTTGATCGTTCTCGCACATGGCAGTGCAATGCCATCACGAGGCCTCGCCTTTTTACATTGCGTCGTACTCTCTCTTCCTCACATCATTTTCGCTCATGTCACCTCGCCACTACAAGAGCCCTCATTACAACCCTATCTCCTTGCGCAGTCTTGTTTTGCCCCAGAGTGTCGACAATGCATTCCATTATTTTGGCGTAGGTGGTGGTGGCTATCTCAAGAGGCAGCTTTCTCTTAGGACGATTCGTTGAAGTCATATTCTCAACAAGATGCCTATGAGTCTAAACTCATTTAGCCAGGAATACGAGCCGGTTTGTTTATGGGAGACCTAATGAGTTCAAATGACCCATGCGTAAGCCTAAGCCTTGTGCCCATCATAGTCTGGACATCTTAATGATCTGTTTTTGCACGATTTACCTGTTTGCTGATAGATGGGATGTGAAGGTTCGGCACAAGGGCAAACCCAAATCGGGATATCTTTTCAGTTTTTCGCAAAAGCACGAGAAACAACCCTCTCTTGCTCTTAAAAATAAGTCGGGATCCCTCATCCGCCCATGAAAAATAAGTGCCCACGAGCACATGAAAATAAGTGCCACCGAGCACATGGAAAATGAGTGTTGTAAGCAGGCTGTGAAACAAATAAGGGTAAAGGATCGAGAAAGGCTTCCCGTGCGAGAGAGGTAATGCAACGACTCTGGCAGGTCTGACCGGGCTCGCCGCGATGAGCAACGTTTGTGATTTCTTGAGTGACTCCACCGGGTCCCGTCTGGGCCTACGGCGACGGAGCAACACCGAAAGCTTGCTTTAAAAATCGAGAATAGTAAACCCGATGCTTGCTCTTCCACATCATCAGTGCCACCGGCGTCTATGAGCTTTCTCTTTGATGTGTTTCGATGAGCGGACTTAGTTGAGGCAGAGGATTAGACATCCGTAAAGGAGCGCGAAGTAATACAAAGGGTACCACAGAACTTGTTCAATATTCCTTGCATCATTATCCGGACTCGAGACTATTGTGGTGATAGTGACAGAGATCCCGGATTCTACCAAATGGTTCGCCATTTGTTTTAGCCGCTACAACACCACCCTAAATTTTGGGTATATTTAAAATTTCGGGTTCCCCTCGCTCTCTCGCTTAGGCGTTAAAGTCTTCCACCCGACTGCAATCATACTACATCTACGCCGACCTATCCCCAACCCTCATGAGTTGCCTCGCCATCATGATCCGATGTCGTTGCAATCACGCCATATGTGGGAAGGATCATCCCAGCATGCGCCCGAACACTCTGTCGCGCCGCGCCATAGTGTAGCGAGGTCGCCATGCATACGTTTAAATGGAAACCTTTGCGTCTTTGACGAGTAAAAGCCCTCCCGATCGTAGGTCATTAAGCATGTTGCTTGAACACTTCTCTTAAGCTTGTTAATTTCATGTGTTTCATACGCGTGGTCATCGTTATCGAAAGAGTAATTATGATGTTGTAATATTCCACACGTGTGGTCTAAAGTCATCGTTTTGTTTGCGCAATTAATTAATGTTGCCCCATTATTGTTATTATTCAAATCATTAAGACATGTAACTCGGGTTATTTTATCAGCGGGAAGAACACTCTCTGCTGGCATAAGAGCCAGAGTTTTTTCGCAGAAAGCAAAGGAGACCATTTTCAAAACAAGTAGATGCCGGCGAAACTCCAAGGACTCACTTTGATCCGCTGAGGTCCAAGGTCACAGGTCGCAAACCGCGCAAGGTCGCCGAGGTTGCAAAGTCTACTTAGGTCGCAGAGGTCGCCAATCTTGCCGAAAGGGTCCGCCGCGTCGAGGTTGCCCAAGTCGCGGTCGCAAGTTCCGCGAGGTCGCGAGGCTCGCAACGCGAGGAGGTCGCAAGTGTCGCACATCTCGTCAAGGTCGCGAGGTCGCAGAATTTTCCTAAGTCGTTGTGTCGCAAGTTTGCAAGGTCGCCCGGTCGCAAATTCAACGAGGTCGCGAGGTCGCAGACTCAACGAGGTCGCGGGGTTGAAAAATACAAGGAGGTCAGCAAGGTCGCACTTTGTCCGTCACAGGTACGCGAGGTCACACAACTGCAAGGTCGCGAGTCACAACATGCTGCGTCGGGTCGCCGGTCGCAACACCGTTTCGAGGGTCACGGGTCGCAAATCCCAGGAGGTCGCAAGGCCGCACATTGCCCCGGTCGCGAGTCGCGCAGGTCGCCGAGGTCGCGAAGTCCACACGCGGTAAAGTGCCCGGCGGCGCGACCCGCGTCGACCCGGCGACTGGGTCACGCAGTGCAGCAGTCGGCTCGCCGCGGTCGCAAAAATGCGCCGGGTCGCAAGGAAGGCGAACCGTCGGGGAGGTGGAGAAGAAGTCGCGCGAACCCCGGAGGAAGACCTCTCTATTTGCACATAAGAGCCAAGGTTTTCAAAGCAAACGAGGAGACCGTTTTCAAAAACAAGTAGATGCTTTGCGAAAATCCGTCGAGAACTCAGCGATCGCACCCAAGGTCGCCGGTCGCCGTCCGCCTTTGAGGGCTCGCCGGTCGCCGTCCGCGCGAGGGTCGTGGGTCGCACGTGCCTTTGCAGGGTCACGGTCGCAAATGCTGCTGGTCACACGTGCTCGCCGACCGTCGCAGGGTCGCGGTCGCCAAGTTTGCCTAAGTCGCGGTCGCAAGTTCAACAAGGTCGCCGAGGTCACCAAACTACCAAGGAGGTCGCAAGGTCGCACATCCGTCAAGGCCGCGAGGTCGCAGAGTCGGCGGTCGGCACTCTTGGCTACCAGGTCGAAGGTTCGCAAATTCAACGAGGTCGCGAGGTCGCAAATTCAACGAGGGTCGCGGCGAGGTCGCGGAAAATACAAGGAGGTCGCGTAGGTCGCACATACGCGTCGAGGTCCGCCGAGGTCGCACGGCGCCCAAGGTCGCAGGTCGCAACATGCCGCCTGTCGCGGTCCCATGGGTCAAAGGAGGTCGCAAGGTCGCACACTGTCTCGGGTCGCGAGTCGCGAGGAGGTCGCCGGAGTCGCGAAGTCGCACACGCGGCCGTGCCCGACGCGAGCGCGACCCGGCCGGCGGCGACTAGGTCGCGAGGTCGAGCAACAACGGCGCCGGGTCGCGAGGTCGCAGCTGCTTCAAGGTCGGCACAACCCAACAAAGAGCGAAAGGTGCGTGTGAAGTCGCGGAAGCCCAAAGGGCAAGTTTTGTGCTATAAAGCTCCCTACCGGGGAAAAGTGTAAAGGTCTTTTTTGGAAAACTCGAGAGCCTACATACGCATTGTGTTGAAAAGATTATACACTTGAGCATATGAATATAGATTCTTGTTAAAAACACCCACATGGATTATGATGTGCTTTCTTTGCTCGCGAACGACCGTGTGTATTCCTTGTGTCGGCTCAAAACATCCGTATGATTAATGAAGGCGCTGCACTCTTCATGTCATCATTTATGCATCATGCGCTATCTCCGTGTTGTATACGATGATGTCTACATTTGTATCATCCGTTCTATTAATGAATGTTAATGAACTATTTTGTTAGCATTTACGTTTTTACCTTTCGTAAAGTAAAGGGGTATCTTATCATAAAGAACTATTTCTTTTGTGATCGGACTCACCTTTATAAGCATTACCCCCAAAAGATGTTTTGCTAATGACATCTCTTGAGGTGTATGTGCTTTATCTATAATCTTGCTACGCATAGTGTTTGATTCAGTGTTTAATACATCAATCCCGTATTCTCGTATCATGTGAATAAGTGTATGTCGCGTGGTTCAAACACGAGGTTCTTTTGAGACCGAAGGGAAGTCGTCTTAAGTGGTAGCCGGACCCACACCGCGACGTGGATCCCTACTCCAAACGGTGCTTAAAGGTCTAATTGGGACTTTCACCTGGGGAGCTCCCAATGTTGGCCGGACTAATTTTCCGTCAGTCACTTTGAAGATTACACTTAACCCTAACATCCTTAACCGTAACCTCTCACCTTAACATAACCTTAACGTAACCTTTACTCCTAACGCAACCATAACCACTAAACCCGTAACTTTGAGTCCTTAACCCTAACCTTAACCTTGAATTTGCAACCTAACCTTAACCATAACCCTTTACCTCCATCGTAACCTTAACCTGCCTCACCTCAACCTCACCCTTAATCTTAATCTTTACCTTAACCTTGAGTTTACTCCTTAACCTAACCTTAACCTTAACTGTATCTTAACCTTAACCTAACGTAACGCTTTAACCTTAACCTAACCTATAACTCTTAGTTTCACCCTAACCTGTATGCCTGTCGGCATTGACCTTAAGCTTAACACTGAGGTTTACCCCTAACCTTAAGGGTTTAGTCAAAGGTTAAAGGTTAAGAAGCCGTAAGGATTAAGGTTAAGTTTAGGTTAGGGTAAAGTCAAGGTTAAGGTAAAGTTGAAGGTTAAGGTTAGGTTAAGGTTAAGGTTAGGTTAAGGGTAAATTCAAGGTTACGGTAAGGTTAAGTGGTTAAAGGTTAAGGTTACGGTCGATTAAGGGTAAACAGTTAAGGTTATAGTTAAGGTTAGGTTAAGGTTAAGGTTAAGGGTTAAGGTTAAGGGTTAGGATGAAGGCTAACGTTAAGGTTAAGGTGAGTTAAGGGTAAGATAAGGCTAACGTTAAGGTTAAGGTTAGGGTTAAGGTAAGATAAGGTTAAGGTTAAGGTTAAGTGTTAAGGTTATGTTAAGGTCGAAAGGTCAAGGGATAAGGTCAATGAGGTAAGTATTAAGGTCAAGGTTACGGTTAGGTTTATAGTTAAGGTTAAGTTTAGGTTAAGGGGTAAAGTCAAGGTTAAGGTTAACTTGAAGGTTAAAGGGTAAGGTGAAGGTTTAGGGTTACGGGTTTAGTTAGGTTTAAGGTTAAGGTTAAGGTTAAGGTTAAGGATAAGGTTAAGGTTAAGGTCAAGGTTGAGGTTAAGTTAGGTGAAGGGTAAGGTTATAGCGTTAGGTTAAGGTTAAGGTTAAGGTTATGGGTTTTAGTGAAGTTGGAGGTTAAGGGTGTTGGCTATAAAGTGACAATAGCGAGCTAGCAATTTTAGCCCTCAGGAATGCATCTTTCCCGAAAGACACATCATCCTTGACGATCTCCTAATGAGTTTTCCCGTGATAAATTTCCCTCTGCCCGAGAACTCTCCCATGTTTCCCCCTCTCTTCCCCTTTCACGAAATCCCCTTTCCATCCCAGTTTTCCCCAAATTTGCCCACAGAATGCCTACCCTTACCATTGGTTTCCTCAAAAGGTCCCCTCTCCGTCTCTCTATCGTTACCCTCCTCAGGCCTCAAATGCACTAAAAAGGGTTAAACACACTTTCGGACCATATAACAAGCCTCGGCCCCTTCTCTGCCCTGGCCCCACGACTCTTTCTCTCCATGTAAACCTATGTCATGACCGAGCACCGGCCCGAAGTGCGCTGGCTCTCCAAAGAGCATCGGGAGCGCCACGACCATTGATCTTGTAGATTGGACGACGATCGTTAATTCCACTGGCAGCCCGCATTTTCCGCGTTTAAACCATCGGCGCGGCCAGTCGCCGTTCATTCACCGCCGCATCGACCCGTCCGAGTTTACCCGTCGCGTGGTCCTCGCGACGTACTAAGAAGTTCAAAAGCGTGGTTTCTATCGCACCACCTTTCCGTGAAGCTGGCGCATGTTCCTCATTGGCCGCCGATTCCATACACTTCCCTCGCGACGCATGGCCCCTCTACGAGTTTCAAAGCGCTCGCTATCCCCATCGCACGTTATCGTCTACTAGAGTGCTCAAGGCGCGCGGCGGCACTCATTCGCGTCGCGGCCATTAGATCTTGGGAACTCCTCATTTGATGGTCATCATTCCATGAGAGTTGTGCGTTTAAAACCATGGCCTGCGTCCCGGCCCACCTGTTCGTTGTCCTCCGCCGTGTTTCCCACCATCGATCTTCTCTCGCAGTCCGACGATCGCCTCCGGACTCCTCCCACTATTGACTATTTCTTTGCGGCCATTTCCAGGGTCCCGCCACATCCACCTCCACGTGCATCCATCATACATTCACCCATTAAATTGCACATATTCATCCAAAATTCATGTGTTTTAAGGTTTTTTCCATTCGAGATTCTGCTCGCGCAGACATCGCCAGCCTCCACCTCGCAGGAGCCTCGCCACTCCATCTCCTACTGCATTTTTTCAGCTATTTCACCAACTCGGCCCGAGCTATTTTCATCATCTCGGGCGTACATCCATTACCCCACCCCTATAGTTTTCTTAATATATTTCTATGTTGTTTGCACGAGGTTATTAGGAGGGTGAAGAAATGCCATGGTTCAACATGCACCACTTCAATAGCATGTTGCATGGAAAATTAAAAGCCGAAAGATCGGGTGCTACAAAGGAAATGTCAAGAAAGGTATGCGAGCGGTATAAATTCCATCGAGAGGACAAAGTTGGAGACTTCGCCGGACTCTATCCCATGCCATTAAATCCCTAGATCTTGCCGTAATCGAGACATTTATGAACGCCGTGAAGAAAACCGGCTTACGATCGAGGATTTCGACATTCGACATTGAGTGTTTAGAGTTTTAACACAAAAATAGCAGGCAAAACACCAGCATCAATGATCCCACACTTGTATCATGCACAAAGGTACTGACATGCGAGAAATCAATGCATATCGAGGTTTTTACGAGCAGTAACATTTTTTCCTCCATGAAGGACGAGAGCACCCATAAAGTATTCAATCTGTGTCGTTTTCTCGGAGATATTTTCTACCGATATAGCCAGTACCGTCAAAGGCGTTTACTTCATCGACATGGAAGATTTGTTGTCATTTTCTTTACCTATTTTTTATTCACCAATAGCACCACACGGTACTACGGTCGGAAGCACACCAGAGTCAAATCGTAGTAGCGCCCGGTCCGAAAAGATCATTGGCTCACCCAAAGAACACGCAGATTAATACACAAGATCTATATAGAATGGGCTTCGACTCTCTTTCTTTTCGAATTTTAAATACCGCATTTAGTTCTCCCCTACCAGCTCTACTCCTCCCGAAAGCCATAAATTAATTAAGAACTCATTGTAATTGTTTTTTGATCGACTATCGCAGAACCGCAAGTAGTTTCTCTTGAGACACGAGCTCGTGCAATATGAGATTGCAAGAATGTGGAAAGAGATGTTTTCGTAGTCGAGTATTCAGCTATTGGCAATATTGTGCCAGATTGGTATCGTTACTTTAATACGACAAGCACATTTATTTTGAATCCCGATCCGCGCGCGCCGTGCATGTTTTCCTCGTCTACGTGTTTACATTCATTTCATTTCCGTTTCTATTGGCTTGCATCGAGAATATCGCATAGGATTTACCCTTGTTAGGTACCCTATGTTCTACCCTCCTTGCCATTAATGTTTCTCTTTCCGAATGTTTTATCTAAGGAATGATTTTAGTTGGTTTTAACGCAGTATTAGATGTTCTTGCTTTGCTCTCTCGATGTATGAATTAAAATGAATTCGAGTTCTTAGATGTTTCTTGTTATAGATCTATTTGGAAGACTTTGGGAACACTAGGGATTAGAGTTAGCGTCCACTAGGATCCTTGTATGACCCCACCGATTTGTAACTTTGTGCTACGCAACCGTGTTATCTTCTCATACCCTCCACATCATAGTCATATTGAAGACGTATCCTAAGTTTCGAGGACTAGCGATTGAAATTCTCCGCCTATTGATGGCAAGCAAATCCTTTCCATTTCGACT
Organism: Pinus albicaulis; assembly: GCA_034641835.2. NCBI lineage: Eukaryota > Viridiplantae > Streptophyta > Pinopsida > Pinales > Pinaceae > Pinus > Pinus albicaulis. Next base: position 649,329 of record JAXQQM020072771.1, read on the forward strand.
CCATTGCCCAATGGTTTGAATATTTCCTGGATTTCATCTCTCGCCTTATCCCTCTTTGTTCATTCTTGTCTTACATTGAATCCTTCTTTCCCCGATAACCCGACGACCAAACCAAATAATCAAACAAACAAACTCCAAGCCTTATAAATAGCCTAAAACCGTAACATTTTGAGCCTCAAAGACATATGCCTTTGACTATCATAGAGAGATCCTTCTCTCGGGACCTGCGAGTGGGCTAGTTCCCTGAGGTCGAAAGTGGTTATGATGTTGTCTCACATTTTTTTTCTTTTGCCAATACGGGGCCAAAAGCATGGAACGACATAATGGCGACTCCCACCGAGCCGGGTGCATTACACCTTAAAGCAGCCTTAAGCATTCAAAACACCTACAATCTCTTCGGTTAGATTTGGAATTTCCAAGCACTCCTATTCTCACGTCAACCTCTATACCATTTTGTTGCTTGTTTTCCCATACTCTTGGACAAAATACGGAAAGGGCGGGGTAGCTGCGGATCTCACACTCTTTCGCAGGTGACATATCACGGTAAATGCCTCCTAGTCCAATCTCTAGTTAGATTTTGTTGTGTTTGAAGATATCCTTGAAAAGGGACATCTCATAAGCAATCGTGGTGGATAGTGTACCCTTTGAAAAACATCTTAAACCTTCCACACTGGTGACTCCATGGTTCCTAAACACTTCCAAAGACTCCACTAGTGATCAAGATGGGCCTACATTTTATCTTGGTGCACATTAGACTACACTCTGGAAGACCAGCCTCCTTAAAAAAATCAACCACAGTAGAAGCTAATGTAGTAGGGTATCTGGCTGGTCAAGAAAGAAACATTCCGGCTTCTAGAACCATTCATACAAGAGCTTACCACCGACCCAGGTACCCACACACGAAATAGTTGAAAATCCTAAGAGCATGCTCCAAGGGAGCTCATACACCTAAAGGATCAACTATTTCCAAGCATCCATAGAGCTAATTACGCTCTGAGAAGATCTTACATGTGCTTCTATCACATTGCACCTTGACCTAGACCTTACCCACGTACCTATCTAGAACTAGTTCATTTAATAGCTTAGACCGAAACGTGTGACTCCCGATCTTCACCGATTCACCACCGCAAGGTGGTAGACACCTTGGAGTATAGACAAAGCACCCCTCCGTCTACACCTCCTGATTTACATTTCATACAAAACTTGGGGCTCGGCTACCACCGAGGTTCCGCTCACTAGTTCTCTACTCGGTATTATGTGCTAACCCCGTAATCCATATACCCGCTGCCCAAGCCCCTCTAGCTCCTCAAAGACATCATCATGGTAGCTTGGTATGCACTCTCTAGTTTTGACCTCAAAGTCCCTCTATTACCCTTGCAAATGACTATTTATGCAAAGATTCCACACTTCACCGCACAAAGAGTCCATCACAACCCAACAAACATGTGAGATAAAATGGAGGATTCTTTTGACTACATGGAAATTGATGATGATACGGTCACTAAAATGAGAATCTTTGCCCAAATCTTAGGGGGTGATGTAAAATGGTTTAGGGCGCACTACCTCCAGTGTAGCATAAATGATCTTCGACCATGTATCATACCTTCATAAACAAATGGGAAACTAGGGGAAAGCCTCACCGCCAAATCCTAGCGACGAATACATGACCCTTAAAAGAAACGCGAGGAGAGAGTGTTCGCATTATACAACAAGGTTCAACAACATTTATAATGCTCTCCCTCCACATATGAAACCTCCACGAGGCATGGCCCTATCAAAAATACCCTAAAGGTTTTGATGTGCCGAGCCTTGGCTCTGTGAGCTTAGAGATAAGGAATATACAACACTGCCTTTGGAGGAAACAGCGTAAAAGGAGCGAGAATATAGAAGCCAACTCTGATTGAGAAAAATAACAAGGCTCGAAATCTCGAGAGAAGGGTAACATATAGAGACGATAACATAGCTTCCACATCCGACCAAAATTATGTTGAGGTCTGTCTAAAAATGTGGAAAGGTTACAAAAAATGATGGAAAAAAATGGTTGTCCATGACCAGTAATCGAATAGAAACCAAAACTTTAGAAGAAACACAACACTCCCCACGAGACAAAGAGAATCAGTATCAACAAGTTATTCCCCCATTCCAAGAGAATTTCCTCGTGAGGCCGAGGGAATCATACAAGAGTCTCGGAAACACAGATGTGCTCTGTTTGAAATAGAAGATTCAATCCACACTATTATTCGAAAGAAGACCACCTATCGCCCTCTAATTGGGAGGAGTGGTTGGAAAAATGAACATTACGGATTAGGGTTTGAAATGCCACATGGTGCCGCATTGAAGCAAACAGTATGAGACTTAGAAGCAAAAAGAGTCAAGAAACCTGCTAAAGCCCAAACCTTTTTGAGACTACCGTAAAGGAGAGACCCGAGAAACCATTCTAAAGCAAGCCGACCCGAAGGTAGAAAAACCATCGCTGAAAGTTCTGGGAAGAATAGAGGAAAAAGACAACCAAAACGATCAATGCACAAAGGGAGAGCCGGCTAGCGACGCCTAGCACCGTGGTTAGTGCTCTTGATGGAAACGATCACAAACACCGCACACCAACAAAAATCAGCCGTCGACTTAGCCACTAAGGCAAAGGTGGCAAATAAAACGATGTAGATAAGAGCACATTCCCAAGAGTAAGTCCACTTTCAATTTGGAAAGTGAGGTTGCAAGAATTAAAAATCTCTATCCCACTTTCCGAGCTAGCCACTCGGGATGTATATAAAGGTCAGATTTTGAGAGATTTGAACTTAGGTGAGAATGGTGACTCTGTCAATTTCGAATGATGAGATCAACCTCGCCCTCTTTTTTGGTCCTAAGATAGAGGGGGAAGTTTTAGGAGTAGTTCCACCTTTCTACCATATCGACCTCAACAGCATTCATGAGCAGCGAATCCCGCTGCAATGCAATGCATGATTCTCGGAGCATCTCACAACCCAATGCCTAAGGTAGTTATGGAAAGACTAGGTCTAGAGATAACCGGACACCTCACAAGGATTTATACTCTTTTGACCTCTAGCAGGTAGCAAAATGCTTAGGCCTAATCAAAGATTTCCATGTGTGAGCTTAACTCAAATCTACTAAATGTATGGTCATGGATGTTGTGGTGTGCAGATGTTCCACCCAAGTATGGCATGATACTATCAAAGATCATGGGGAGCCAAGCTTGCTGCAGGGCCACAATGTAGATGGATGGCTCATATTCCACAATCCTAATCTTTGGCCAACTTAGAGACTCAGATAGGGAGACACAGATGAAGTTACTAGTCGCAGGGCCCCGAAAAAACTAGAAAATGCACCGTTTATTCGATACCTACTGTACCTGTGAGTTCCACTTCATCTTTTGTAAATTTACAGATAGGGCCGTAGTCCCAAAACGAGAGATACGCAACGGGAGAGGAAAAAGCTATGGATTTCCAACATAATGGCTGCTCGATGGTTAGAAGACAAAGAAGAAGAAAAGCCGCAACGAGCGGCCTCGTAGGATATGCGGTGGAGACCTAACCCCCGGTGAACAAGAAACGCGGCGTGAGAGACTACCCGGCGCATCTCTCGAAATTCACACACTTCGTGAAGAACAAAGCGATCCAAAGCCTAGTAAAGACCCTATAGAACAACACTAGTGGCAAACCCAACCGTAGGGAGATGAATGATGACACCGAAACCACAAGTGAACCCACCAGCGGGTGATGAAATTTGATGGGTCATGCACCCGAGAGGGGCTCTCGGAGCAGCGTGTGGTTACACACATAGAAAACATCCATGCTAAGGAGTCATGCCTATAGCGCATTTCACGTGCATGAATAACGCGCTTGAATACGAGGCTGCGATCCCGTGTCTAAAATCTGTTGAAGAAATTTGGGGCCCGTGGATATTCGTGTAGGGAGATTACGGAAATTTCGAGTCAGATAAAACAAGTAAACAGAAATACACAACGAAAACATCCTAGGCTAAGAGCATATAGGAATGACGCACATGGATCTATTGAAAACGATTTTTTGAACATACAAATTAGCGTTCGTTCTGGAGTCAAAAGTGTCATTGCGGATGGATTAGCTTGCTTGTAGCTGGATTTCATACCCCAAACCCCAAAGACCAACCAATCATCATTTCATTCGGACCTGACGTGCCGGACAACAAAAAAATATTGGCCGCTCTTTGAGAGGCAATAAATAGATCGAAAGGGATTTTCTGGTCGCAGAGAAATGAGTTTGAATTTTTTGATTTAGACTCCAAATCGCGGTAACAACCCAAGTGAAGAGTCCTCGGATGAGGAAGAAAAACACGCAACATAGAAATAAATTCTTTAGATGAACGGTAGTACCGGAAACTCCGGATGGAAAAGGTGAAAGAAAATGCGGATAGTGAAGAGGTAGATGTGCGTGCGACGAAAGACAAGAATATACCTAGAGGCTCCCTGGCACTAGAGGACCTTTTGACTCGACGATGTGGCCAAAAAGCCCACTATAGAACATGCGGACTGCGGTGTGGAAGAATGCAACTTGAGCCATCGAAGATAAGCCCGAATGATTAAAGCCGGCTAAGTCTTTACATGTGGACGTGAAGAAGAAAGACATTGACCTTTTTCAAGGAATTCATTGATGTGTTTTGCATGGAGCTATGAAGACCTAAGAGGCCTATGACACAAATATTATCCGGCAGAAAAATACCCTTGAAAGAAAATCGAGGCCCTTTAGGAAAAACTTCGCGAAATCAATCCCAAACAATTTGCCTCGGGCAGAGAGAGAGATCAAGAAGATGTGCGAAGCAGGTATAATTGTGCCTATGGGAGCTACTACTGATCGGGTATCAAAATTAGTGGTTGTGAGGAAGAAAACAAAGGATAAATCGAGATTGCAGCACAGACTTTCGGGAATCTTACCGCAGCCCTCACTCGAGGACAATTACCCTTTGCCTAAAATGGAACATATCCTTCGGAGGTAGTGGGCTCTAAAAGAATCTCTGTTGGATGGTTTTTCAAGTTTAACCAAGTCTTAGTGATACCATAAGACCAACTCGAAATAGCTTTCACCACTCCATGGGGTACCTTCATGTATGTGGAGATGTCTTTTCGATTGATGAATGTTGGAGCCACCTTCCAAAGAGCGATGGACATATCATTTTTAGATGAGATAGGGTAGCATCGTTGTTATTCACTCGGATGACATAACAATATTTTCTAAGGCGAAGGAAGAACACCTAGAACATCCGAGCGAAAGGCTTTTGAAAAAATGCAGAAGGTTTGGGTTGTCTGAATCCCAAAAAGACCGTCTTTCGGAGGCCACAAGAAGGTGAAGCTCGCTTGGCCACATTATGTCGAAAATGGAATCGAGATAGATCCCCAACGAGTCGATGGAATACTGCGGCATCACACGGAGAGCATCGGAATTACGCTCTTTCATTTGGAAGATTAACTTCCTTAGGAGGTTTATTCCTAAATACGGTCGAACACCTTAGGAACATGACTAACATCTCGAAGAAAGGTGCGAGGAGTCAAATGGACTATGGGAGCTAAACAATATTTTGAATCAAAGTGAAACTTTCACTCACGAGCTCCCCATCCTAACTTCAAAGTCGGTATTTCTCCAAATATTTCCTAATCTTTTCATTCGCCTCTAAAGCATCTACAATGTTGCCGGTACTATCTTGCGAAGAAAAACATAGAGGGGATATGGAACAACCAGGTGCTTTCTTTAGCAAAGCACTTAGAGATGCACCCTTGAAATGCAACATCATGGAGAAACGGAGCCATATTCCTACGATTAAGGCCTTGAAATACTTGCAGTGAGCATACTTTGCCATTCCCTGCTGCGTGGCTTATGTGCCCAACATCATAGTCAAAGACATCTTGTCCCAAGATCCAGGATGGGAAAAATGGGCAAGTGGATAGATAATGATCCTAGAATATGACCTTGAGATAAAACCCACCAGTGATTAAAGGTCGGAGACTTAGCTAAATTAATGACTTAATCAAACCTACAAGCCCTATACATTAACATGATAAATACCTTAGATGAGCAACAGGAATTTCCCGATCTCACTGTTGAGGAAAATTTTCATAGCTCTCCTTGGTATTACGACATGTTGTATGTGCTTACACACCTCAATGCCCCTCTGGGATTATCAAAGACGAGGGCCGATTCTTAAAACTAAAAGCCATAAATTACGCATTTGTGAATGAAAAACCTATCTTTGGATAATCCTAATGGCCCGTGGAAATGTTTGACCGAAAATGAGGTAGAGAGGGTGTCAAGAATTCCCACACCGGAGAATGTGGAGGCCACCCGAGTTGGAAAGCCCACGCGCCAAAAAAGAATACTCAAAGCTGGTTATTACTGGCCCACCTCTTCAATTATGTCCATAAATTGATAGTTTCTCGCCACTAATTCCCGGATCTTTGAAGGCAAAATAAAATTCCTCCCTTTACCCCTACAACCCATCAATGTTGAAGGTCCCTTTCTATAATGGGGCCTAGATTTCATAGGGGGAAATTCACCCTTATTCTTATGCTCAACACAAATGGATCCTAACGTACACGCGCATTACTTCACTAAGTTGATAGAGGTTGTGTCCACTAGAATTCCACGGATTCGGTCATCATTAGTTTCCTAGAAAGTCACATTCTCTCTCGGTTTGGTTGCCCAAGAAAATAATTACCGTAGTACTATATGCTTTCGGATCCAAAAATATGGTTGATATCACAGTACCAAATAGCACTTGGTCATTCAACTACCTATTACCCTCAAGGTAATGGATTAGTCTGAATCATCAAACAAGAGCTTGGTGATCATCATCAAAAAAATGTTGGAAGAGAACAAAAAATCATGGCATAATAGGCTAGTACATGCTTTGTGAGCTAAATGCTTACAACAAAAAATTCTATTGGCATGTCACCATTCCGACTCTGTCTATGGAATAGAAGCGATATTCCTACCGGCCTTGGGATACCGGTGATCAAAGCGATCCGGGAGATCCAAACACAAGAAGACAAAGCAGTGGTGAGGAGAATAAATCCAAACAATCCATCTCCGACCAAACAAGGAAGAAGTCTGGCAGAAGACGGTTGAAAGTTCAAGAGAATATAAAGAAATAGTTTGACAAAGAACCAAAGGCCGTCGATTTCAAAGTTGGAGATAAGGTTTTTGAAGTGGGATTCGAGAAGAGATAAAGGGAAGCACATCAAATTTTACGAGCTTTGTGGCAAGGTCCATCACCTCATCCGAGGCACCTTGTGGGTCCAAATGCTTTCTTCTTACAACAACTAGATGGTACGGAAGTCTGTTTGGGGGTCTCGTCGGTGGCAAGATGCTCAAACATTACTACTGCTAATTCACAATTTGAGTCTCCACTTTCCATTGTACATGCCATTGTGAGCTTTTTTATTTTCAAAGAAAAAGTGAAAATGTTACAAAGGATAGTAAGAGTTGAGACATGCTTAAAACATGAACCTCTCGGTGTGCAAAGGATTGATCTAATAAGCTCAAAGCACGAGCCAAAGAAATTAAAGCGAGTTGGTCCTAAGAATGCTCAAAATACGGACTGACCAAAGAAGAAATAGGAATCATCTCTAACATGCCCAAAAGATAGAGATTGAAATAAAGAAAAGAAGTGACTCTAACATGCATCAAATCTTGAGTCATAAAGGGAAGGAAGGATAGTTCAAGTTTCAGATTTCAAGAATTCACAGGTTTTGTTTTTAGTTTTCTACAAATTTTTGTCCATAGCAAACGCTGTTTTTTGTGCCTTGGATCCATGGCAAATTCGCACGATCCAATCTCGGCTTGACTTGTTTTTCAATTTCTATTGTAGAATGTAGAGAAAGAACTGCTGGACAATTTAATCCCGGCGAGATGCTAGGTTAGGTAGAGAAAACATATGAGACCAACAGATTAATACGTCTCATGGTGCTACAAGGGTAGATTTAGAATAGGTTTATTTTATTTTTGAAAAATAAAATGATAGTACCCAAGGGTATGCTAGTTCAAATGCACCCGTAGAAGAAAAAAAATTCTAGGATTGTCGGATGGGTAGGTAGTTTGGTGGGGAAAGTTTCCTACTTGATGTATTGTCTTCATAGTGTGGCGATCTCGATCAAAGTAAGAAAGGGATGTGCCAAGCGACGGGCGGCCTACTCCAAAGATCTATTCTCTGAATTCTTGACTCCTTCGAGAAGAATCCATCCCCATGTGGAGCCACTGATAGCCCCCTACAAATTTTTGACAAAGCAAAGCCGAGGGCTAAATTTGTTTTTGAGCCCTCAAGGAATGCATCTTCCCGAAGACACATCATCCTTGAGGTCTCCTATGCCTTTTCTGTGATAAATTTCCCTCTGCAGAACTCTCCATGTTGCCCCTCTCTTCCCCCTTCGCAAAATCCCCTTTCCATCCCAATTTTTCCCCACAATTCCCCCTTTGAATCCTACCCTTACCCTTGGTTTCCTCAAAGGTCCCCTCTGCCCCCTCTATATTGTTACCTCCTTAGGCCTCAGATGCACTAAAAAGGGTTAAAAACCCACTTTCGGGCCATATAACGGGCCCTCGGCCCCTTCTCCACTAGCCCCGCAACCTTTCTCTCCATGTAACCCTGTGTCATGACCGAGCAACGGCACCGAAGGGCACTAATCTCGAGGAGCATCGGGAGTGCCCTCGACCACGTGATCTTGCAGATCGGACGGTGATCGTTAATTCCACAATGCCCGCATGTTTCCCCATATAAACTACTAACCAGCGCCATCGTCGTTCATTCACCGCAGGATCAACGGTCCGAGTTTACCCGCCGGGTGGTCCCACGCAACGCACTAGTTCAAAACACGACGGTTTCTATCGCACCACCTTTGGGCGAGTTGGCGGTATTTCCTCATCGACAGCGAATCCATACACCTCCGGCGCGTAGCTTTTCGTACGATTTCAAAAGTGCTATCCCATCACACATTATCGTTTGGTATAGAGAGCACGCGGCGATATTGACGTCAGCCCATTAGATATTGGGAGTCTCATCGATGGTCGAGTCATTCGATGACGCTACGCGGGGTTTAAACCATAGCACCATACTGGCCCATTGTTCGTCATCCTTTGTCGTGTTTCCCACGGTTGATCTTCTCTCGGATCTTCGGTCTAGATTGTCTCCCACTATTGACTATTTCACTACCATTTGGTCCCGCCACGTCACCTCCACGTGCCTCCATCATATATTCACCCCATTCCATTGCATATATTCATCCAAAATTCATGTTTTTTAAGGTTTTTTCATTCGAATTTGCTCATGAGACTACCAACCTCCACCGGAAATTCTCCTGCCATTCCTCCAGCATTTTTCAGCTATGTCACCAATTGCCTCGCCATTTTCATCATCTCGACGCATCCATTACCCCCACCCCCATGGTTTTCTTAACAAATTTCATGTTTTTTGACGGGGTTATTAAAGGCGAAGAAATGCCATGGTTCAACATGTACCACTTCAATGGCATGTTGCATGGGATAGAGTAAAACTAAAGGCAGCACTCACAAGGAAATGTCAAAGAAAGGTGTGCGATAGTATAAATTCCATCGAAGGATGAAGTTGGAGACTTCGCGAGACTCTATCCCACACCATTAAAGCCTAGATCTTGCAAAATCGAGACATTTATGAAGGCGTGAGAAAAACCAGCTTACGATCAAGGATTTACATTCGGCATTCAATGTTTAGAGTTTTAACATAGCATTTTAGAGAAACACACCGGATCAATGATCCCACGAGATCATGCAAAGGTACGACATGCAAAAAGCAATGCATATCGGGGGTTTTTACGAGTGGCAGAATGTTTTTCCTCCATGAAGGACAGAAGGCCCATACAATATTCAATATGTGCGTGTGCAGAAGAGATTTCCTACTCGATACAACGCTAGTACCACCGAGCATTTACTTCATCGATGTAGCGATTTATTTATCATTTCTTTACCTATTGTTTATTCACCAGTAGCACCACACATTACTACGGTCAGAGCACACTAGAGTCAAATCGTAGTAATCCCGAGTCAAAAAAGATCATTCGCTCACCCAAAGAACACCGAGATTAACATCACTGGATCTATACGAATGGGCTTCGGCTCTCTTTCTTTTTAGAAGTTTAAATACGACATTTAGCTCTCCACCTACCACCTCTGCTCCTTCGAAGCTATAAATTCATGAAGAACTCATTGTAATGGTTGTTGATCGATTGTCAAAGAAGCGCAAGTAGTTTCTCTTGAGACCACGATCTCCGTGTAAGAATTGTAAGATAGGTGGAAAGAGATGTTTTTAGATCGAGTATTCGACTATTGGAAATATTGTCTTGGATTGGTATTTGTTTTATCATACGACAAGCACATTTCTTTGGATCCCGATGCGAAGTGGCGGTGATGTTTTTCTCTGCTCTGTGTTTACATTCATTTCATTCCGTTTCTACTGGCTTGCATCGTACATATTGGCATAGTATTTACCCCTTGTGGGTACCCTATGTTCTTCTCTCCTTGCCATTAATGTTTCTCTTGAATGTTTTTATCTAAGGAATGATTTTATTTGGTTTAACCAGTGTAGTGGATGTTATTGTCTCTGCTCTACGATGTATGAATTAAATGAATTCAGTTCTTAGATGTTTCTTGTTATAGAGCTAGTTGGAAGATTTGGGAACACTTGAGGGATTAGAGTTGTTCACTGTCCAATAGGATCCTTGTACGACCCGCTGATTTGTAACTTTGTGCTCTCGAAATCTATGTTATCTTCTCCCCTTACCCTCCACATCATAATCATCTTTAAAGATCCTAAGTTTCGGATGACTAGCCCAATTGAAAAAGCCTGCTGCTGATAGCAACATAATTCCTTTCTGACTCCATTGCCCAATGGTTTGAATATTTCTTGGAAACATTTCATCTACGCCTTATCCCTCTTTTGCTCATTCTTGTCTTACATTGAATCCTTGTATCCTGATAACAGCAACTAAACAAATAACCAAACAAACAAACCCCTGAGCCTTATAACTAGCCTAAAACCATAAAATTTGAGCCTCAAATACATACCTTTGACTATTAGTAGAGATCCCTGTCTGGACCCGGGAGGGATAGATCTGAGGTCTAAAAGTGTGGTTACGATGTTGTCTCATCTTTTGGTCTTACCCAATCTAGCTAAAACATGGGAACCCCCAACAAAGGGTTTGGTCAGAGTTAGGAGTTATCGTTAACGTTAAGGTTGAGGGTTAAAGTTAGGTTAAGGTAAGGTTAAGGTTACGGGTTTATTCGATTTGAGTTAAGGTTAAGGTTAAGGTTAAGGTTAAGTCATAACTATTGTAAAACCAGACTCAAAAAATAGAAGAAAAGATATATCAACGCCTTAGAAATAAGCCACTTCGAGGGGGCAACCTCCAATACATTACATGAATGAAAAATTATTGGATGATGCAATTACAAAACCTCCTTTCTATATACAGGGGTCCACGAGGCCATAATGTAATCCTAGTGGGGCCCACAATGTAATCTTAGCCGACCTAACAATAATAATTTAAGGGTACAATAATAACAATATGGGGGTTACAAGGTTACAATAAAAATAATAAAGGGGGTTACACCAACAACAATAAGGGACTATACTAGTAATATAGGCACCTAACATACCTCTCCTTCAAAAAAGTGTTGTCCTTCTTGGCAATATGTTTCTTATTATATGATTGTCCTTGATGGAAACTCTACGAAAAAGGATGCGAGATAATGATTTGTATGAAGAACTCGGAAAATTATCGAGTTCGATACAAAGTGAATATTTGGGAAAATCGATGTGAATAAGGACATGTTAAATCATGTGTGAATAATTTCGCTCTATTCATACATCTTGACAAACCTCTAAAGTTGGAGGGGTGCAGTGTCTTCGTAATATGTGTTAAGTATGTCACGAGTAAATCGAGTAAAGGGCGTGATGGATTCGATTTCTATAAAAGAAAGAGCTAGCTAATCGGTAAAGGATGTATTTCGTATGGTGGATTCGATAGGGTTAACTACACTTCGCTGAAGAAGGCAAATTGAATAGACACGATCGTAGAGCATGTTTTTTGGATATATATAAGTGAGTTAAATTAACATAATCATGCGAAGGAAGAAAAATTAAAAAACAGAATTATGTCTTCATGGAGAAACGTGGCAATGACGGAACACGGGCGGATGGAACTTTGAGCGAAGGAGAGAACCACGAGCGGAATGAATGAGTGAAGGGGTTTCCGATTTTTATCGCACCGCTTTTGACGGGCAAGCGGTATTTAAGAGGATGGGAGCGATTCCATAAAAATGAGTGACACGCATCCACAGAATGAATTTTCAAAACCGCCATCATCGAGCGCCATCGCATGTTAATGTCCAGCCAAGGGAAGCCATGCGATATTTTTGTGCGCGTCGATTTGGAGGGGAGCCATCGAACAATGGCCGTATGAGGAAGGTGCACGATGGATAACCATGGTATAGTGCGAGTGTGTGATTGGATCATTGATTATATATGTGGGCCCAGTTCTAAATTATATTAATTGGGACCTTTTAAACTAAGGTTTGCAAAGGATGTTGAATATGTGAAGTTGGTGAAATATGAAACATGTGATGTAATGAACGTGGGATAATATATGCATTGATCTCACAAACACATAAACCTAGGATCGATATATATATATATATATATATATATATATATATATATATATATATGTCTTTGGGAGTACATAAATAAAGGAGGAATTGTATTAATATCTCTATCTCAGTATTGAGAGTATTAAAAAAGCCTTAGATTAATTATCTAATTGCCAAACCGAGAAAATAGAACAATAAGAAATCATTTAGGGCTTATGTAGACCCGTCTGGATTATCTAATTGATCCGTCCAGAGAATACCATCACGAGTTGGGTGGTTTTGACTCATAGTATTAATAAAGGCAAAAAATATATAAGGAGAAGAGAATTATAGTACGGTGTGTGCATGTGGAGGGGTTGTTAATGAATAAATCTCTTTAAGAGATATCTGCATGATTGAACTTTGCTTTCTAGAAAAATTTGAATTTATGATGCCCACTATCGATTTGATGAAAGTTCAAGATCTCTAGATCTAGAAATGATGAATCTCTAGGAAGATTTGAAAAGAAATAATGAAGACCCGACACAAGTCGATGAAGAAATTGAATAAATTTGGTGGATCAAAGGATTGAAGTCTTCAACATGAAAGTGGAAGTTTTTTCTCCCAATACAAAGCTGGTGTTAAAATCGGGGGGTCGAAGCTCCCATCCGAGGAGAGGTTGGTAAACAAGATCGGGGTTGGAGCTCCCTTCTAGTAGTGGCCGGAGAACGAGAGAAGGTTGTGGAGCCTTACGGAGTGGGTGCACGCGTGTGTGGTATAAGTCTCACGCGAGGCACAAAAAATTGTAAGAAGTTTTCTTTATAATAAATATTAGGCGAGACAACAACGAGTGGTGGTTTTCTCCCAAATTGGGTTTCCACCTTAAATGCTTTGGGTGTTCATGTGTGTTGCTTATGTGTGATGGCTTATTATGTTATTACCTGCTTACTAAACTTTTGATGAATGAATGATGCAATAATCTAAGTAAAGAATTAAATGCATAATAATATCTACGATAAAATGTTTTCGATCGGCTCTAAATACCGATTCACCCCCCCTTCTTAGTATTTTTCCCAACAATTGGTATCACGAAGGGGTCCTTACGAAAATCTTAGCCACTGGAAGGAAGATCAATCAAGATGAGCAAATCAAGATGGAATAGCATCTATCGGGCCTCCGCTCTTCGACGGAAACAATTTAATCTTCCGGAAAACAAGGATGAGATCCTATCTTCGGTCTGCGGGAGCGAAATGTATGGGATATTGTTGAAGCGAGATATCAATATCTAGTCGCAATGACCAACGGATCACGGAAAGAAATAATTATGAAACAAATGCAAAGGTAGTTAATGCTCTATTGGGAAGTCTAAAGCTCGAATCAGAATTTGTCAAAGTAATGGAGTTGAATACGACAAAGGCAATATAGGGACAAAAATCATTCTAAGTTATGAAGGTGATGCAAAGGTAAAAGGTGCTAAAATCCAAACTCTCGGAAATTCAATATGAGAACCTAAAAATGCATAATGAGGAGAGCATTGCATAATTTATTTTTACGTCTTGATGATATTGTAAATTGTATGAGAAATACGGGAGAAACAATAACCGAATCTACTTTGGTTGAGAAAGTTTTAAGATCACTAACGACAAAATTTGAGTCAAAATTTTTTTGCTCTTGAAGAAAAAGCGGATCTTCAAAATCATCGCTGTGGTGAAACTTCATGGCATACTAAGCGCACATGAAATGAGAAGAGGAGGACCATCTAAAGTCAAAGAAGTTGTCTTTAGAGCTTCTACAAAAAGGAAAGAAGTACAAGAGACAGAAAAGGATCGGGGTATATCTCAAGAAGAAGATGAGGTAAATTTTGTAAAGAAACTCCAACTTGGTACAGGCGGTTCGAGGTAAGCTTCCTTTCAAATTTTTTCTCGTGGAAGAGTTGGTCATTATGCTTGCTAAGTGTCCTCACAAAGAAACACATGAAAAAAGAAAGGAAAGTAGCAAGAAGGGAATAAGAATCGGTTTAGCATTATAAAAGTTACTATACTCATGAAGACCGTGATGGGTTATCCGACAGGTGAGGAAGAATGTGAAAAAGATCTTAGACTTCTCATGGAATTTGAAAAAAGAGGACAATGATTTTCTTGATGAAATCAATAAACTCGGAATATGCTTAGAAGAAAGTAAAATATCCATAGAAACTCTAAAAAAACCGACTTCAAGAAAAGGAGAAATTATAATGTGAAATAGTAAGTTTCGTTACCACTGAAAATTGTCATCTTGACATTCACGCTATGTGTATGAACTCATTATTTCTCATACTCCTCCCTTTTTGAAGTCTAACATACTCGAGTTCCTCATGTCAAGCCTTGAAAATCGGAGAAACGTTCCTAAAAATATCCTAAACTTTGGTGTCGCACTTTCTCTCTATCTTGCCCTGTGGTCCCGCACTTTGATGTTCAACTTTCCTGCGTATCAGAAATGCACTTTATCCGTAGTTAAAAGTGCGGACCCCTGTAAGATCAAAAGCGCAAGTAATTTCCAAAAAAGCTCAATAAAAAGTGAATTCTAGAAGCTTCCAGGAAAATATCTTGCGGTGATAGAACCGCTATTATGAGATGCATGTATCCACTTACCTTATGGAGCTAACCCCTTGATGTGAGGAGCTTATCCCTTTGAAGGAGGATTCTATCCCTTCATAGTTGGAACAAGAAACCTCCTCTATTCTACTATAAAAAAGAGGCCTTGGGTAGCCTCAAAGAGAGTTGAAAGCGCGGAATATTTGAAGTTAAGTGTCTGTTGAGATTCGATCTCGGTTGATTAAGACTTTCACGAGGAGAGATTACATACCTCTATTAGTCTTGTTTGGAGAGTGTAGAGCTTACTCAAATTAAAGGAGATTCTGCTTGCGACCCTACAGAAAGTCTGTGCAACATCAAAGCTCGGAGTTGTAAGGATTTTCTTTCTTTTTGAAATTAATACAAATATACTCATTTTTCTCAATAAGCTTTCAATCAATGGTTTGTTCATGAATTCCTTGATCACTATGATAAGAATGGTTTATGATGATTTCTATACAGGTGCTATGTAATATTTTTCTTGTTTGTGACTACGAGTTTACGAGGAAAAACTCCTTCATGCGCGCGAAGGGACAATAATGACTTCAAACAAGCACCGGACAAACGGTAAGTCCTTAACACCTCTATAGAGATTTTCGTAGATCATATATGCTTAGAGAAAGATTAGTATATTTGGCTATTTGTTGCTAGATACTTTTAGTACTAGGGATATTGAGTCTTGTATGCAAGACGGATTTATCCGCTCAACAAATTAGCGACCCCTTTCTGAGGAAAAGAACTTGTTGTTTTTTGGTTCTCTTTTATTTTGATTTAAGGAAACGATTTTTCCTAGTTTTTCATTGATAGACATCTGCAGGGTAGCTTAGGTTTTCTCTATTTTTTGAAAATTTTTAGATCTTTTATGTTTTTCTCTAGTTTTTTCCACGGGACCGTCACTTTGCCTTCCTTGCACAGGTGTGAGGGGATTCCGCTTTTTTTCTTTAGTGCAAACGAGTGCGGTACCCACACCTGTTCCTTCTACAAGCCTACGAACCTTGTTAAAATTTTGAAAAAAAATTAGATTTATTTCTTTGGTTTATCCTTATTTTAATTTAGATTTTTTTATTTTCATGCAGATTGATGATTGTTTACGTAAAAGCTTTATGTGAATGAATCTTAGCGGTATTGGTGTTTTGATGATTTTCTAGAAGTTTTGCATTTTGGATTGTTTTTCACTTGGTCTTTGTATCGATTCGAAGCATTGAATGTTTAAAATACCGATATTACATTGGTCTTTTGTCTTTTCTGAATCCGACACTGATTGTGAAATCATCCTTTATTGAGAAATAAAGTTGCTCGTTTCTTTGCAAATCTTCGAAAAGAAACTTTGTTATTGGTTTTGAATTTCATTTTTTTATAAAAACATAATTGAGTGCTTTTGATTTGTTTGTTATTTCACGAACAAAATAGATCCTTATTTTGTTGAATAACTAAGTAAAACATTCTTCAAAAACATTTTAAGGCTTTTATTCAAATAGGTTATTAAAATTTGTAGATCCTCGAAATTAGTTTTATAGTTTTGAGTATTTTTTATAAAAAGTTTGTAGATCTCTTTTGAAGAAAATATAGACTTCAAGTTTTTTGAAAGTGAAAGGATTTTATTATGAGCTTTGATAGTTTGTTTCATTTGAGTCATTGCTGAAAAAGACAAAGAATATTTTCTTTCAATTGTTCTTTATGTTTAAAGAAGGAATTGTTCATTAAAAGAATTGCATTCTCTAACTCTTCCTTAATTAGAATTTCATTGAAAGAGAAAATGTCAGATTATAATTTTTAGGTGCATTTTTTAGTGTTTTTTGGAAATTGAGTCTTCACACCATCGAGTTTCACTTCCGCACCCATTGACTTACAGAAATAACTCCTAAAAGTAACACTATAATTAAAATTCATATAGCAATCTTTTTTATTTTCTAGAGGCTCTTATCACCAACATATCTTAGGCTAGTATCTTGGAGTAGGAGTAATTAACTCTCCAAGGTAGTAAAACAAACAAGTAGACAAATATTGCGTGGTAGAAATAAACCCAATCGTAATTTCTATAATGCGAGAGCTTCTCTTCAAGAATTCAATCACGAGATCATGTCCGAGACCTTTGCAGGACAATCAGTTGTTTCATTGGGGGAAGATCGAATATTTTGCGTGTACTACTAAACTGTAAACCTCGGATTAACCATTTTCGAGGAGCCTACGGGGTCACTTGTCGATGAACCTTGGATTAACCATGTCGAGGAACCTTCAGGGGATTGAGATTTGTTACTCTATGTCATGCGTGGGAATAAGATCTTAGTTTCGTTCCCCTAGTTATATTTGTTACTATTGGTAACCTTAGTGTCCACAAACTTAAGATTATTTCCTAAGGTGACGGTGAAGGAAATGTCTCAACCGTACACGGAGCGAAGTCGAAATAGACTCACTTGGACTCTCGCGGGGGTTCTCTTCACACGAGATGGTTTTGTGAGGGAAACTTGTGCCGGTCTGTTTCATTAAGAAGGTTGTCGCGGTAACTATTCCAACCCTCCTCTCGTATTAAATTTCTACTAAGTTGGATTTCATCACCAACTAATGTTTTTAAGTACGAGGAGTTATTTGTTTGTGTGTGGTTTGAACTCTTATATTTTTAAGCGTGTGATTCAATTGTTTGTTTCTTAGAGACTTTAAGTTTTTTTTATTTGAAATTTTTTTTGTTTACGTGTGATTAGTTAAATAATTAATCGTGGTGGAATTTCGAGACAATCCCGAAGATTACAAGGGAAACCCCACAGATATTCACCAAGTCGACTTGAAGGGCTTCGCGCTACGGTATCACTCTACTAGCGGTAGGATTAAATCAACAAAGAGTCGAACTTCATCTATAGTAGTTCATCCTAGTTATCAAACACCCATAACAAGAACACATTCAAGAGCCAATTTCGAGTTTACAAGTTATTGGTAGTATTTCTCCCTACCCAGGTGAACTAGGCGACGAACACAGAAATCTCTGAACTCGGCTGAACAGCCCGTTTTTAATACATCTTTCGGGGTTTATTACTCCAACTTCATAACATCCTGGTTCACCAAGGGTAAGAAATATTGTCACTAATGATCTTCCATCACGGACTAATTTTCTATTGAAGAACATACTAATCAGACGAAGAGTTATCTCCTCCCAATTCCCTCAATCGTTAAATCTTAGGGAGCGTGAATCAATTTTCTACAACCCTATTCGAACTACGCTTGGTATTTATTCTTACCTGAATTTTTTTAGAGAATCCGGGTCTTGATTTTTCTCAACCTCGAGTTCCTTTTCATCCAACACCTAGATGTTAGTATCTGTCATCCATTATGGCGGAGAGTCATCCATGTTTTCCCAGTACACCGGAAATTTTTTTACATGGTGGTCATACGTTCCTTCGGGATATCGAGGCTCTGTACGGGTACTTTCTCCGGATAATTTCCTCAACCAATAGAACAAGTGTTATCATACGGTTTTATTGGAATTAAAACTGAAACGTCAAACGTAGAGAAAATTTTTATGATGTTTCGGTAATATTACCGAATCCGCGGCCTCAAGGTAGTCGAGTGCAGCGCACCTGGAGGGCAATCTCGTGGAAATCGATTACCGCACGGGGGGCAACCTCAAGGTAGTCGATTCTTTCGCTCGACAACCTTTAGGAAGTCGATTACCACACTAGGGATCAACCTCAAGGTAGATTTTTCCTAGGACAAACTGTGGAATCATATTATTTTGGGGGAGCAGCCCCCGAGGACGATGCATACCTCAGGAAATCAACCTTCGGGACAGTACATACACACACAGGGGTCCAACCCCAAATTCAATATGCTCCTCGGGGTCCTTATCAACCCCAACTTCAGATGTCTGCCTCGGGGTTATCAACCTCAAGGTCGGTACCCAATTCAAGGTTACCAACAACCTTACGGTCGGGTCATCTATTCAAGGAGCACGAAATTTACCACTTACTTATCAACCCTACGTCCAACCGGGTTATGGTCCTGCATGTTCAACCTTACGTAGGGACAGTACCCAGAATGAATATGGTGTGGGATCCATCCCGGTGTCAACAGACCCTATGCAGCGTGCCTTAACAACTCTGGATAGCCTTTGGTTTACGGTTTAACCCCAGCAACTTTGTCTAGCCACCTATTTCAAACTTCTGCACCTAGTTACATTCGTAGGTGAGCCTAGTTCACCTCAAACTCCACCTCAAAGCTGCTGCAACGTCTCGTTCAACTTTGTAACACCTATTTCTAGAGTATCTATAACTCCAAGTTCAGCCCTATCCCTGTATCCATGAAAATCACGAAGTCTCTGTGCAGTCGGGATCTTCGATTCAGAACTCCAGGTTCGAATGCCTAGAAGACAAGCTGAGTACAAAGTACATTTGTCACAAGTCAACCAAAATTCATGTATCAACAGTACCGAGGATATCCTCAATACGGTCCTGGTTCACAAAATGCAAGTTATCGATATCAAACCGTACCCTGTCTATACTTATCGTAGCCTCAACAACCGATGGTCCGACTAATCTTGGTTTTCCGAGAGGTTACACGATTCCTAACGCAAAATATGATTCCCGTTAGCTATCAGGTATCCACCTCTGAGCTCGCTTTGGCTACTCAAGGTTTTTCATGACCCTAGCGTCGATTTACCAATTATTGCAACTTTGGATTTACGATTTGACGCGCCTTACGAATGATCCGATTTTCTATTATCCGTCTTGCGGCTTCCAATGCGCATAAGTTGCCCAGGTGATATACCCAAATTCGAAGGTAAGTGGAGAGGATCCATCAAATCATGTCGTGAATTATCACCGTGGTGTGCATCTAATTCAATTATTGATGATTCGATTCACTTACGTCTTTTCCAAAGAACTCTTATTGGTCTTGTGGCCAAATGGTACATTGAGTTATGACGAGGCTCGTTTCATAATTTCGATCGATTAGAGCGCCTTCTTGACTCATTTTTCGGGTTTCCTATCGAGACACAACAATGGCACAAAGTATTAACTTCACTAAAGCAATCTGCGTCTACAGTATATTTCGATCATATTCATGAATGGCGACGTGAAGACGTTTGGTGAAAGTTTATATTCCGGATCAAATTTTGGTAGAATGGTTTGTTAAATCATTGTTACCCAAGATCATGAAGATGTAGCGAAGGCCGTATGTTGTTCCTGAAGAGCAAGTGATTTCTCAAGCTCGTACCTTGACCTCGTTTACACGCGTGGGGTACTTTATCATGAAAAAATCCCCCGACCTTCCAAGACAAGGTCGGATAGTGCTGCTGCTCCTTCGGGGTCTCATGATGTTGATGGCATAGATTGGTACGGTCAATACTACAAAAAGTAAGAAGAAATATATATCATTATTCTCTATTATAACTATCGCATTCTACGAAAGGAGAATCTTTCCTCGAAATTTCATGCCGACATTCACGTCGTAGAGACATCTATGAGCTAAATCTAAATCCGTGGTAAAAAAGAAAGAGAAGAGAAAAAAGAAAAAATTGAAAGAAAATGCGATAAAAATGAATCCAATGATGAAAAAGTACAAACCTCGTTACCCTTGTTACATTTGTGACGAGGATCACTTCACTAAGGAATGCCCATCGATGCGAGCGAGGTTGAAAAATTCGTTAAGGGTTCACAACAACCTTTGTCTGTCTTGAGGGATCCTTTCGACTCAAGATAGAAAGATGGTTGGTTCCACTTCGAGAGCGCTTTAGAAGAACCTATTTTGATGATGTATCATGTAAGGATTGCGACGAGATCACCAATTATGGTACTAAGAGTCTCGTTGATGGTAAAGAAGCGAGAATCTTCTAATGCAAATGCATCAACTACACCTCCTCCTGTTTACGGTCCGCTACGGATCGAGAAACAAAATCCAAAATTAATAATCGAAACCGCCCTGCTAAAGGTGTTCTTCGTAAATCAGCTTTCAATCCACATGCAAGAGAGTACACTCGAATTACAACATTGTTGAGGACTTAGCTATTTCCCTTCAATAATGTCGACTTTGGAAGTGCTTCAATCATGCCCGGCACTAGCGTAAATTGTTTTTGTCTGCTATAGGAGCTGTGGATGTTCGGGATTCTAATCTTATAATCTTCGATTTATAAAATAGTACACCTCATACGCCTCATCAATTGGCTTTCCAGGATACTGGTGTTAGTCAAAAACAGAGACCAATCTATCGGCTGTGATTGATGAGGGGGCTTCAATGTGTATTATGTCGATTCGGTGTTGGAAATCGCTTGGTTCTCCTACACTTAACCAATACTTCGATGATTCTTAAGGCTTTTTGATGGTCGAGTTTCCACCCATTTCGTATTTGCGAGGACTTACCCATAGGGGTCGAAGGTAAAAGCAGTAAATCTAGATGTGGAAGTGGTTGATGCCCCTCTAGATTACAACCTTCTCTAGGTTTTGCGATTGGTCTTATGCGATGAATACTATTGTTTCTTCGGTCTTTCGACTCATAAAATTTCCATATCAAGGAAAGATCATCGCAATAGATCGAGTTAACTTATTTCTCTTACGACCCAACCTCTGCTAAAACAATCCAGTACATTGGTAAAGAGGCTATCCCTTATAAGGTACGTTGGAGTAGGATTGGTTAAAGATTCTAGTTTGCTAGGAACTTTTTCCTTTCCTCCTCCTAATGTATCACGTGTTGTTGCCACTATTCACATGATTTCATCGAGGATACTATTATGTTTGATGATCCTTGGATCATACCTTCCGATTCCGAGTTAGATTCAATTGATGGCATGATGCCTTTGAGTCCATTTGAAATTTCATACCGGGATGTACGGTCACTTTCCGACCCCTTTTCAACCAAAAAATGATCCAATGAATGGGATCACGTGAGAATACGATCTCTATATCCAGTTTTAGCCACAACGACATTTCACGATGTTGTTCATGCTGACAAAGCACATTCATGAATTTTTGTCCATTGATGATTTATCATGGGAAGATGCGCATCAACGATCTTCGTTTTTACCCACGAACTAGATCATTTTGAAGATGATTTCGCTTCGATTTTTACTATTGAGTATGTCAAAGAACCCCGGAATCCATTGCAAAATCTACGATTCCCAGAGTTAAATTTGGAAAATATTTCTCGAACGATTCCAATTGACATTTCGGTAAAACCGGGGATAATTGAAAAAACATTCATATAGGCACTTGTTGTCTTTCGAAGATGAAATTCAAGCTTATAAATCCCTATTTCAAGAATTTTCAGTGATGTGTTTGCCTAGTCTTATGAAGAAATGCCGAGAATTGATCCATTAATCGTCATTACATGAAATCAAGACTTACCCGGATGCCAAACTTGTTCGCCAACGTTTACATCGGATACATCCTAGAAAAAGACTGCTACCATTAAAGCGGAAGTTGAAAAATTGCTGGCGTGAGAGTTTCATTTACCCAATTCCCTTAACGGATTGGGTATCAAATATTGTTCATGTAACTAAAAAAACAAGGAACGATATCAGTATGTATCGATTATAGGGATATTAATCGAGCTTGTCCCAAAGACAGTTTATCCAACTCCCTATATACGATCAGATAATCGATGATTGTCTTTGAGTAGCGAAATGTTTTCTTTTATGGATGGCTTTTCCGGAGTATAATCAAATAAACATACTCCCTTCGATCATCAAAAACAACTTTTATTTGTCCATGGGGGATGTTTGCGTTATACGCAAACTACCCTTTGGTTTGAAGAAACTACTAGAGAAACTTTTTTCAAAAGGCAATGTCTTGTCGTTTCATGACATTAAGCACATTGTGCGAGTTGTATCTCGATGATTTGCTCATTCATCAAGCAGGGAGCGACCATCTCACACACTTACGAGCTATCTTTATGAGATGTCAGGCATTATAAAATTGGGCGAATCCACACAAATGTGTTTTTGTGTGTAGAGTCGGGGTCGTTTCATCGGGCTTTGTTGTCTCGAAATCGGGCACTCGCGTCGATCCCTCGAAGGTTGAAGCTATTGTTAAATTACCTCCTCCTTCGACTTTACGCCAACTCCAAAGTTTGCGGGGAAAGCAAACTTTTGTACGTCGGTTCATTCCTAACTATGCCGAGCTTACAAAGGGTTTCACCCAGTTGTTGAAACAAAATATTCCATTCTTTTGGGATGAGATCGGCTAGATTGATCTTTTGATGCACTTAAACACGTGTTAACCCATGCACGGTGTGCATCCTCCCAACTACAACCAGGATTACATTTTGTACCTCGTTGCTTCTCATTCCACCATTGGGATGGTGTTAGTTCGAGAAGATTAACCTCATACGTAAACATGTGATTTACTATCTTAGTCGGAATGCTGCATCCAACCGAGATCAAATACACACATGTGTAGAGAAATTTGCATTAGCATCTGTCCAAGTTGTCTAGTGATTTAGGCACTACATCTTGTTACGTAAAACCACGATAATTTACGATTGCAACCCTATGATGTATATTTTAACCAAAAAAATTTCTAGGGAGCAAGTATTCCAAATGGATAGTTATCCTACTGGGAATTTGACTTGGAGTTTGAGAAATCCAAGGCAAAAGAAATCTTTAGTATTTGCTGAGCGGTGTGTGATTGTCCCTCTGCGATCTCTGAGCGTGGCGAAGAGCCCACTGTGGACGAATCTTTGTTTCTTATCATTACTCTCGATCCATGGTATGGAGATATTATTGTTTATCTCTAAACCCAATCTTTTCGGCCTGCAATCTCACGATCTCGGCGATGAAAAATATGCTTCCAATCCCGACAGTATAATATCGTTGGTGATACACTTCATCGTCGTCGGAGCGGATTCGGTTTTTCGACGCTATCTTGTTCATGAAGAAGCTGAAAAGGTGTTAAATGATTTCCATTACGGAGCATGTGGTGGTCATATGTCCGTATGACACAACCAAAATATATTGCATGCCGATTATTTCTATCCATCATTATTCAAAGATTGTATTTATGCGGTCCAGAAAATACCACAATTGTCAACTTTTTGATCATAAGATGTGCACACCACCCGCTCCTCTTCATCCCATAATTGTTGTTGGTCCTTTCAAGAAATGAGGGTATCAATTTTATTACATGTAACCCTCACTCGGGCGGGGGGCATGCATATATTATCTTAGCGGTAGATTATTTTACTAAGTGGGCGAGCGATGCCTACATTTTTGGGTGACGTGAAAAAAAGCTCGTTGAAACTTTCATATTTAATCACATAATTTCTAGGTTCGGTGTTCCTCAAGCCATTATTATAGATCATGGAAGTCATTTTCAAAATTTCATGATGACGGGCGACGGATCAACTGGCTGCGCCACGATAGTTCCACTCCATATTATCCGCAAGACAATGAGTACAGTTGAAGCTATAAATAAAGTTTTAGTCACCATGATTAGACAAATTATTGGTATTCGGAAAATGTAATTGGAATTCCATCTTGTTTTCGGCACTTTTGGCATATCTAACCTCGGTAAAAACATCAAGCGGTTTCACTCCCTTTCAACTCGTTTACGGTCTGGAAGCTGTGTTGACGATTGAATGCGAAATTCCATCACTAAAATTAGCCACGAGAGTTACTCCCGAGCTACGTGCGAGGAGGAGAAACATTTCTTATACTTAGCTCGCACTTGGATGAGAATCAACAAAATTACGCAATAGAAAACGAGGCTCATGTTAAAAAGAATAAAAGCTTAGTATGATAGAAGTGTTACCTCGAAATTTTTCGAAAGGAGACCTAGTCTTGGTTTGTGATCAAGCTAATGATAAGCTAGGAGCTAAGAAAGTCATGCCCATGTGGCATGGCCCCTGTCATTGTCAAGCGAAAGTTGAGCGAAAGGCCTATGAGTGATAGATTTTGACGGTGTCCCTTCAGATAAACCCAAAAATGGACTTTATCTAAATCGATACTATGCTTAAAACTTGGTATGGAGATTGTTTATTAGATTATATTTCTTTACTACGGGTGTGTTTTAGATTAGAAAAGCGTGCTTAGTTTAGAAGTGTCTTTTATCGATATTCCTACTTATCTAGAGTTTTACTCTTGATATTGCGAGATGTCTACGTCTCTTCAAACCTACATTGGTTTTGTTGATGGTGCTTGTCACTTTAGTACACGAAACATTTCTTCACGTGACTTGGGTTATCTACTCACCCTCTCGATGAGTTGGTATCCATGGATGGGTGTAAGCCTTGATCAAACAATGAATAACATTGTCGATATATAGTGCGATGATTCGAGTTATTATCTAAATCTATATTATTTGGAATTGCGTAGTTTGATTGTTGGGTTGGATTCTAAACTTGTTGTATTACAATTAAAGCATGAGGGTTTATGCCATTAGAAATCCGATGTTATTACGATTATTTTTAAGAGTTCAGTCTCTTGGAACGTGAATTTGACTACATTGAATATCAACATATTCAGACATTTAAATACATTAGCAGACATACGAGTTTAGCTTCTATTATGATAATATCGACATTTGCAATGATCAAAACAATAAAACAAACAACATCCATAATATGAACATGGACGTACTAGTAAATAGTGATATATCATAGTATAGAATGTTTTTTTTCAAAAAATATGCATCGATCTTCAATCATGGGTTGGAAACACCTTATGATCGGCAAAAATGATAACACAAAAAGTCAAAAATATGAGTCTACAACACGATCATCCCATCACTTGATGGTGATCACGATAAGAAACCACATTGCCCAGAGCCACCCTACCAGAGAACCTTCTAAAAGATCCTGGAACACCAATCACGTATCTATGCGATCTGAGTGGGATCTCATCTATGTACGTCTACGGAATGTCTAGAGTCGGACGCTCTAGAATGATGCTCTAAATCAAACAAAAATTTCCTCACGATGGCCCTCCGGGACGGGTGTGCGTGCATACTGGTTGTCTTCGTCATAGGGAGTGGAGATGGTTTGGTCGCCGTGGACCCACATACTGCATTCATAAAAACTTTTTTAGTTATTAATTGACAAGACAATCAAAAATAAAATAAAAAATTAAAACTTAGAATTTCGTTGAAAATGATTTTACTAGATTCATCCCATTTGTTCCCTAGCTGCGAGAGTCATCTCCCGAGTCTCACCGCAAAAAATATATCCCGGCGTATGGAAAGTCCTCAATGACAAAAATTTTTTGCGGTCTAGCCAATGGAAATATGAAGGAGGAAATCGAACAATCTCGGCGCCCTCAATACCGTGATGGGCCATCAATGCAACTAATGAACCATCCTAGGTTCTCGGGGTCAACCAACATCAACGAGGAATAGCTACGCAAGAGCTAGCATGGGTACCCTCTCTGCAGAAGTAAAAGTGAGCACGATGGATTCATATCCAAAGTTATTTATTTTTCCATTTTTCGCTCTAGTCGATTTGGCCTTTCTACATTGGCCTACACGACTTCACACCAGATTGAAAATGGTGCCTCGAAAACGATCCACGACAATACGCATCTCGGAGCCGGTAGCCACATGTAGTGCGACACTCCCATCACGGTCGGGTAACGATGATCACAATTAATTTTAGCCCGGGACGGATGATAGTTTTTATATCAATCCGTTTTCTCCACTGGGTCCAGCTTCATCATTACGAGAACTCTTGTTGAAGACTAGCGACGGTTTGGCCACACAGCCCTGGTCCCAAACAAGGAAAGTTGTTGCGCCCCTCTTGGACAAACCGATCGAGAAAATAAATATCCTCCAGACTCAATTTTGATCCGATGGCCGCTAATAATGAAACATTGGTCACGCACGTTCCACCGTTTACCAGCCATCGCGGGGAGGTCTACACGTGCCCTCATGCGCAGTGAATGGCCCAAAATTTATACAAACCGCATGCTCTTAAAGCTCGCATTGTAGGAAAATGGAGCATCGCGACGTCATCCACATCCTCATGCTCATGTTCTCTCCAAATCAACATCTTTCTAATCCTACAATGCATAAAAAGATAAGTTAGAACAATCTAATTTGAAAATTTTTGGTCGGGAAATGAAAATTTTGATTTTGAAATTCAATTGCGCGGGGACGCACTTTTTTCTTTGTACACGGTGCGTAGGAACACACACGTTCTATATAAAAAGTGTGGAACCATGACCTTTTCTACATAAAAAAAGGTGAAATTAACGTGAGTCCGTGTGTGTTATGCTGCGGACCCCGCGGACGATTTCTCTTAAACATATTTTTTCCCTTAAAAAATGAAAAAATAAAGCCTAAAAAAGAATTGTAAATGGATGAAAAGCAATATTAAGAGGTTGTGGATTACACAGGTGATGGTTCTCGATTTCGTTGGACGGATCTTTTGGAATCTTCACGAGAACTTTTTTACCCAAAAGCTTCTACTTTTCACTGCGAACTTGAATGGTAAAAATGAAGTTGGAAAGTCCTTTTATAAGTTTTTTTCGAATAGATGAATTTTAATTTTTTTTATTTTTCACTTTAAAAAGGATATTTTTGAAAAGCATTTTTACTTATTTAAAAAAGCAGTATGTGTAATGTTTCAAGTTTTTGTGCGAAGTGGATTTATCAGGAGAATTGATCATTTTTCAACAAAGAGCATACTTTTATCACTTTTTCGGACTCTTTTCAAAATTTTACGAAAAAAACGAAACATTGGAGTTCTCTTTTAAGCCATTTTTCGGACTCTCTAAATATGAAAACATTGTCGAGTAGTTGATTGTTCAAACTCTTTAAAGTAAATGAATAATCGTCCCTTCGATGTAAAGTTTACCCCTTTTACTGATCGAAATGGACTATTTACTGAAAAAAGGTATACATTGACTAATTACAGTCAATAGAGTTCTCTCTCGCATTATTTTATCCTTTTTTGGGCTCGAGAGACTAAAATTACGAAAAAAGTACACCCGGCGAGTTTTCTTAAGTTTTTTCTTTTGACTCCCTAAAATTGAAAAAACACCTTGTTTCTCCTATCTTGGACTCGACTAAAATTTAACAATAAAGGACACCGTTTAATTTTCAACGAGAAACGAACCACTCCTTCTTAGGGTTCGAATCTTAAACTAAGTTGGACTCATCCAAAGGATGAGCTTATAAACAAGAAAATGTTATCCTCCTCAAGCTTGTCAAAAAATAAAGAGGTACTTTGCCGGAAATAGTGGGGGAAAAGAGAAAAAACTGACTTATTTGTTGTATTTTGATTTTGCGAAAATCTAGTTAACCACTCTTGAACACGACACCTTAGATCCCACAGGGTTGGGAAATCCTTTTCCTAACGAGTTAATAAAAAGTCATTTGAAAATCTTCATCCGGTTTTACGGGTATTAGCCATGGGTCAATTGTTACCAAGCCAACTACGGTGTCGTTATGTGTTCAAGAGACAAGTTCAAATAAACCATTCATCCGCAAAATATCCGTCATCAATTTTTTACCATCCACCGAGTCAGCCCTTGCCGGTATATTTTCAAAAACTTGATCTATGATTTCGTGTTGTGGGCTTGCCTACAACGGATCACTTTCTATCGATGAAAACTCATGTATCTAGGAAGGTTATCTAGAGATCATTAGTACCTTGAAATCGGCATGCCTCAATGGCGAGTTTCTCGCTTTCGATGACAAGTTGCATCATTGACCTTCGATCAAATGATTCAGTGACATGTTACGACTTCAACTCATTCATTCACATTTCATGGATTGTACTAGGTACTTTGAGAGCCATTGACATTACTAGTGGTTACTCTCACACTTATTAATAGTTTACATCATTGACTGGTAATCAAGTGGTTTCTACCATGTTACGACTTCGACACATTCATTCACATGGATAGAATAGTACTAGTTTGGAGATGTGGAAATAAAGACCACGGATCTAGTTTCTACCATGTAGAGTCATGAGAATTTTTGTTTATCTTACAATAGACTATCTCACAAACATATGGCTGCATCCATCTTTGTGTCTACACATGTCTATATTGTGATGTACTCAAAATCATTCTTGTATCGGAAGCAGTTTGAATTAGTTAAGGAATGCCTACCTCGGCGATGATGTATATATATATATTTTGCATTGAAACGTTTTTTTACAGGTTCCAACAGGGGTGACCACAAGATGATCCTTGAAATGATAAAAATCTTGCACTCTTTATATATGAAAGACTTTGACATCATCTATTCCAGGACTTTTCACTCTTTAGGGGGCAATCTGTTACGCGAAAATTGTCATCACGACATTTCTTTTATTTGTATGAGCTCATTATTTCTCATACTCCTCCTTTGCAAGTCTAACATATCGGTTCCTCATTTCAAGCCTTGAAAATCGGAGAAAAGTTCCTAAAAATATCCGCCTTGAAAATCGAGAGAAAAGTTCCTAAAAATATCCTAAACTTTGGTGTCGCACTTTCTCTCTATCTTTCACTGTGGTCCACGTTTTTGATGTTTAGATTTCTTGCATATCGGAATGCACTTTATCGTGTTAAAATTTCGGACCCACTGTAAGATCAAAAAGGCGCAAGTAATTTCCAAAAAGCTCGATAAAACTGAATTCTAGAAGCTTCAGGAAAATATCTTGCGGTGATAGAAGCTTGCTCTTATGAGGTGCATGTATCCCTTACCTTATGGAGCTAACCCCTTGATTTGAGGAGCTTATCCCTTTGAAGGAGGATTCTATCCCTTCATAGTTGGAACAAGAAACCTCCTCTATTCTACTATAAAAGAGGCATTGGGTAGCCTCCAAAGAGAGTTGAAGCTTTAGAATATTTGAAGTTAAGTGTTGTTGAGATTCAGACTCAGTTGATTAAGACTTTCTTGAGGAGAGATTACATACCTCTATTAGTCTTGGTTGGAGGGAGTGTAGAGCTTATCAAAGTAAAGGAGATTCACATCGGACACGGAAAGCCTGTGCAACATCAAGGCTCGGGTTTAAGAATTTTCTTCTTTTGAAATTAATACAAATATGCTCATTTTTATCAATAAGCTTTCAATCAATGGTTTATTTCATAGATTTCTTGATCACTATGATAAGCATGGTTTATGATGATTTCTATACAGGTGCTATGTAATATTTTTCTTATTTGTGATTACAGGTTTACGAGGAAAACTCCTTCAAGCGCGCGAGGGACAATAACGACTTCAAAAAAGCACTGGACAAAGCGGTCAGTCCTTAACACCTCTATAGAGATTTTCATAGATCATATATGCTTAGAGAAATATTATTCTATTTGTGCTGTTTGTTGCTAGATACTTTTAGTAATAGGGAGATCGGTCTTGTCCGCAAGACTGATTTATCCGCCAACAAAGTCTAAGAAAAGAAATTGAGAAAGTAACGACTTTGAATCTTAGATTTGCTAAAGGATCTGAAACCTCAAATGAGATTATCAAGGTACAACATTCTCCTCTTCTAAATATAGGTCTTGGATATATCGGAGAATCTTTTCAGGGCTTCAGCACCAAACTATCTAAAAGCGGCTACAACCGATACACAACATTCTACCCCTCGGCAAAGAGGGATTAAAGAATCTTTACGAGATAAAGCATGACCATCTCAATTAAAAAGAACACTAACATGAGTCCTTTTCAAAGAAACACCAATCAACAGGTAAATTGAAGTAGAAGATTTCATGATCGCATAAATTTCTTCTTCGATGGACAATGTTTCTCATGTCACAATTTTTGGTCATAAAGTTGTTCAATGTGTTGCATATAAAACCATCATGACAAGAGAAGCAAGAAAGAAAAGGATTGATATTGGAACAAAGAAGAATACATATAACAACTTCTCTCCTCTTAAAAATGAAGTCGAATGTGCTTATTTCAATAACTTTGGCCATGAAGTATCTGAATGCGGAGAAAAGTTCGACCAAAAAGAGCATTTTCTTTCGAGCGCCAAAGTGTGGAAAAGAAGGAATTACGAGTTTGAAAATTTTGGCATAGATTTGTTCTGCGAGAAAGGTGGAGAAAATCAATGGTACATTGATAGTGGATGCTCAAGACACATGACAGGTGACAAAAACAAACTTCTTGCATATAGTGATCTAGAAAAAGAAAAAAATGTTACATTTGGAAATGATACTCCTTCAGTCATTAAGGGAAAAGAGTCTTGTTTTTATAAAAAGAAAAGGTGAAAAGCCAATAATGTCATGTTTGTGGATGGATTAAAGCATAACTTTCGTAAAGTGTATAGTCAAATATGTGATCAAGGAACTGAAGTTGTCTTTAGTTCAAAAATAATGTGTAGTGCGTGATCTTGATACGAGTAAAAACAATTATAAAAGGAAAAGCGAACTCCAAAGCAACTTTGTATGTATTGAAGAACTTCAAAGAACAATGTTACTTGAGTAAATCTTCAAAAAAATTGCTATGGCATAGAAGGTTGGGGCATTTGAGCTTCTCTTAAATCAACAAATCGAGTAGACTTAATGCTTTGTTCGTGATCTTCCCAATATTACTCTACCTAAAAAATATCATATGCAAATCTTTCCAATTTGGTAAGCAAACGAGTGCAATTTAATGCCAAGGAAGGATCATCAAGTAAGCCTCTTGAACTCATTCATCTTACGACATATGTGGACACGTGAGAAAAAGCCACCACGTGGTGAACAATACTATATCTTATTTATTGATGATTTCTCTAGAAATGTGTTGGATTGGGTTGATTAAACACAAAGATGAAGAATTTGAGAAATTTCAGATCTTCAAAGCATTGGTTGAAAATGAATTAGATCTAAAAAATCAAGTGTCTTAGATATGATCGAGGAGGAGAATATACATCGGATGAATTCGTTGAATTTTGTGAACAACATGGCATAAAAATACGGTTTTATGTATTTGTCACTCCACAACAAAATGGCGTAGCGAAAGAATGAATAGAACAATTCAACAAATGGCTAGAGCTATGCTTGATGATTCAGAACACGACACATTTTGGGAGAAGCAACACATACAGCGATAAATATTATTAACAAGGCACATGTTCATGTAAATAGTAATAAAACTCCATATGAACTATGGTATGGTAATCCTCCCACGCGTGAAGCACTTTAGAGTTTTTGGGAGCAAATGCTTTATCAAAAATAATATGAAAAAACTTGGCGAAGTTTGAACCCGAGAGCGAGATGAAGGAATATTTCTTGGGATTTACTCCTCTAGGAGTTGGGGCATATAAATGTTACAATAAAAGACTTCGGAAGATTGTTGAATGTATTGATGTTGTTATTGATGAGTCTCCCTGCAGCTTCAAAAGAAGAAAAAACAAATAACGATTTGAGAGACAATGATGACACAGAATCCTTCTACATCAAATAGGAATGATATAGACGAGTGAACCCAATGAAGAACTCGAAGATGATTTATTTGAAAAAATCTCCATCCGGATATGTTCAAAAAGAATCATCCAGAATCTCAAATTTTGGGAGAAAAGGGATCAGGTGTACAAACAAAGAAGGACTCTTGTGGGATCTTCGAGCTATCTGGAATTTCTATCCACTATTGAACCACAAAACGCCAATCAAGCCGATAAAGATGAATGTTGGATTCAAGCCATGAATGAAGAACTTGATCAAATTGAAAAGAATCACACTTGGGAGAATTAGTACAAGACCTTATGAAAAAAATGTCATTGGAACTAAATGGATATTCAAAAAATAAGTTAAATGATAATTGGGATGTTATAAGAAATAAGGCTAGACTTGTTTGCAAGGGGAGTATGCTCAACAAGAAGGTATAGACTTTGAAGAAACTTTTACTCACATGCATGTGGACTTGAAGCCATAGGAATGTTTCTTGCTTTTTCAAGCTTCCAACAAATCAAATTTTATCAAATCGATGTTAAATCTAGCTTTTCTCAATGGTGATCTAGAAGAAGAAGTTTATATAGAACAACCGGAAGGATTCATTTTGGGAAATGATGAAAAACTTGTTTGTAGACTTAAAAAAGGAAGCTCTATATGGTCTCAATCAAGCTCCAGGGCATGGTACTATCGTCTTCACAAATATCTTCATCAACAAGGATTTTCAAAGGGGTCTTCGATAGCAACTTATACACAAAAAACTAAAAATGATAAATTATTGATTGTGGTTGTATATTTTGATGATATAATTTTTTGGGAAGTAATGAAGAGTCTATGAGTCGGAAATTTGCTTTTGATATGCGGCAAGATTTTGAAATTTCTTTACTTGGGGAACTAACATTCTTTCTTGGATTGCAAGTGCAACAAACAACATATGGCATATTGTTATCACAAGCAAAAATATCTTAAGCAAATTTTGAAGAAGTATGGCATGGAATAATGAAAACACCGCAAGTACACCAATGATACCAGGATTTAATCTCGGTTCTCATGATGATTCTCCCACGGTGAATCAACTGAAATACTGAATCTATGATATGAAGTCTACTTTATCTCATCGGGACTAGACCGGACATTATGCATGCTGAGTCTGGGATTGTGGGACGATTCCAAGCTAATCCAAAAGAGTCTCATCTTTCGAGTTGTCACACACAATATTCAAATATACGCAAGGAACTCAAGACTTTGGACTATGGTATCTAAAGAATGCTAATCTCACTCTTCATGCTTACATCGATGCAGTTATTGGAAACGTAGATGATCGAAAAAGCACTAGTGATGGTGCATTCTATATGGGGCCACGGTTAGTATCTTGGTTCAGCAAGAAGCACAACTCTATTGCCTTATCTATAGAAGAAGCGAGAATATGTGGTTGCCGCATCATGTTGCACTCAAATTCTTTTTGATGATGCAAACCTTACAAGATATTCAAATCAAATGTTTCACCTCCTATCTCCATTATGTGTGATAATACAAGTGCCATCAGTATCTCAAAGAATCCTGTTATGCATTCCAAGACCAAGCACATTCCCCATCAAGTATCACTTCTTACATGAACAAGTGCTTGAACAAAAAGGTGAAGTTGCGTATGTTCCTCAAAGAACAAAGTTCTTTGATATATTTACCTAAACTCTACCTAGGGAAGCATTCGAATATATCAAACAAAAGGCGGGAGTAGTCTACGCACATGCAGATCGGATCTACTTAAATTAAGAAGATTAAATGGGATACGCTCACTGTTGAAAGTGTTCTAGGGATGCACAAGCTAGGGGGAGCATTGGTCATGTGGCAAGGATGCATTGTTGGCGTTCTAATTATTTTTTGTAATCTGATCTCATGCTTGAGAATATTTGATCTTGAGTGTATAAGTCATTTTTGTTATTTCATTGAATATTATATTTGAAGATGCGACGCAGTCTCGGGGGGAGCATGGTATTGGAGGTACAAAGGATCTTGATCTATCCTTTTGCCTTGATGTCAAAAGGGGAGAATATTATGAATGTATTTCGGGTCATGATTGCCATCAAGTCCAAAGGGGAGATTGTTGGCAATATGTTTCTTATTATATGATTGTCCTTGATGGAAACTCTACGACAAAGGATGCGAGATAATGACTCGTATGAAGAACTCGAGAGAAAACTATCAATGGTTCTATACAAGCGAAATACTTGGAAAAATCAGATGTGAATAAGGGCGTGTTAAATCATGTGTGAATAAGTTCAGTGTATTCATACATCACGACAAACCTCTAAAGTTGTAGGGTTTTGGTCTCTTCTCAATATGTGTTAAGTATTTCTAAGTAAATCTAAGTAAAGGGTTGATGGATTTGATTTATATAAAAGAGAACGAGCTAGATTAATCAATAAAGGATGTATTTACGTATGGTGGATTAGATAGAGTTAACTCTGCTTATTTGAAGAAGGCAATTGAATGGACACTGATCGCAGAGCATGTTTGCTGGAATATATATAACTCGAGTTACATTAACATAATCGCGCGAAGGAAGAACAATTAAAACAAAATTATGTCTTCACGGAGAAAATGTAGCAATGACGGAATACGGTGGACGAAAACCTTGAGCAAAGGAGAGGAACCACGAGCGGAATGAACAGTGAAGGGGGTTTACGGTTTTTATCACACCGCTTTCGATGGGCAAGGAATATTCAGAGAGGATGGGAGTGATTCCATAAAACGAAAGTGACACACATCCCCTGAACGAATTTGCAAAACAACCATCACCGGCGCCATTGCGCGTTAATGTCCGACAAGGAAAGCTGCATGATATTGTTGTGCGTCATCGATCTAGACGGGAGCCATTGGGCCATGTGCGTATGAGGAAGGTGCATGATGGATAAACACGGTACAATGTGAGTATGTGATTAGACCATTGATTATATATGTGGGCCCGGTTCTAAATTATATTAATTGGGACCTTTTAAACTAAGGTTTGCAAAGGATGTTGAATATGTGAAGTTGGCGAAATATGAAACATGTGATGTAATGAACGTGGGATAATATATGCATTGATCTCATGAACACATAAACCTGGGATCTATATATATATATATATATATATATATATATATATATATATATATATATATATATATATATATGACTTGGGGAGTACATAACTAAAGGAGGAATTGGATTAATATCTCTATCTCGGATTGAGATATTAAAAAGCCTTAGATTAATTATCTAATTGCCAAACCAAGAAAATAGAACAATAAGAAATTGTTTAGTGGCTTTGGTAGACCCCACCGGATTATCTAATTAATCTGCTGCTAGGGAATACCATCGATCGTTGGGTGGTTTTGACTCATGGTATTAATAAAGGCAAAAACTATATAAGGAGAAGAGAATTATAGTATAGTGTGTGCATGTGGAGGGGTTGTTAATGAATAAATCTCTTTAAGAGATATCCGCATGATTGAACTACTGTTTACGAAAAAATATGAATCTATGATGCACCTATGGAGTTGATGAAAGTTTAAGATCTCTATATCTAGAAATGATGAATCTATAGGAATATCTCGAAAAGAAATAATGAAGACACGAAAGCAAGTACGATGAAGAAATTGACGAAATTTGGTGGATCGGAGGATTGAAGTCTTCAGACATGAAAGTGGAAGTTTTTCTCGCCAATACAAGTCGGTGTTAAAATCGGGGGGTTGAAGCTCCCTTCCATGAGAGGTTGGTAAACCAAATCGGGGGAGTTGGAGCTCCCTTCCCGATAGTAGTCGGGAGAATGAGAGAAGGTTGTAGCCTATCACGCAAGTGGGTGCCTGCGTGCTTTGGTATAAGTCTGCCTTGACACAAAAAATTGTAAGAATTTTTTCTTTTATAATAAATATTGAAGGCGAGAAACAAACAACAGTGGTGGTTTTATCCTGAATTGGGTTTCCACCTAAATACTGGTGTTCATGTGTGTTGCTTATGTGTGATGGCTTATTCTATTATTACTACTTACTAAACTTTTGATGAATGAATGATGCAATAATCTAAGTAAAGAATTAAATGCATAATAAGATCTCTGATAAAAGGTTTTCAGTCAGCTCTAAATACCGATTCACCCCTCCTCTTAGTATTTTTCCCAACAATTGGTATCAGAGCAAGTCCTTTTGAAAATATTAGCCACTGGAAGGAAGATCAATCAAGATGAGCAATCAAGATGGAATAGCATTTATCAGGCCTCCGCTCTTCAACGGAAACAATTTAATCTTCTGGAAAACAAGGATGAGATCCTATCTTCGGGTCTCGGGATCGGATGTATGGGCTATTGTTGAAGCAGGATATCAATATCCGGCCGCAGTAACAACAGATCCAATGGAAAGAAAGAATTATGAAACAAATGCAAAGGTGGTTAATGCTCTATTGGGAAGTCTAACTAAATCAGAATTTGTCAAAGTAATGCAGCTGAATACAGCAAAGGCAATATGGGACAAAATAATTCTAAGTTATGAAGGTGATGCAAAGGAAAAAAGTGCTAAACTCCAAACTCTTAAAATTCAATATGAGAACCTAAAAATGCATAATGAGGAGAGCATTGCCAATTTCTTTTTACGTCTTGATGATATTGTAAATCGTAGTAGAAAACTGCGGGAGAGACAATAACCGAATCTACTTTGGTTGAGAAAGTTTTAAGATCACTAACGACAAAATTTGAGTCAAAAGTTTCTACTCTTGAAGAAAAGCGGGATCTTCAAAATATTCTCTGTGGTGCAACTTCATGGCATACCAACTACATATGAAATGAGAAGAGGAGGACCATCTCGAAGTCAAAGAAGTCGTTTTTAGAGCTTCTAAAAAAAGGGAAAGAAGTACAAGAGACTGAAGGATCGTGGTATAGCTCGAAAGAAGATGAGGTAAATTTTCGTAAAGAAACTCCAACTTGGTGTTGAGCCTCAAGATTGCGCTTTATTTCATCTTACTTTACCTCATTTTCCTTTGTCCATTGTTATCCTGGACCCAATTGATCAATGAATTTAGTTAAAATTACTTTTAGAATGATTAACATGGCTAACTTGCTAAGTTTTGTGATTTTTGTCATTGTAATGCATTTTGACCGAACTAGCTGCGAGAATACGGACATTCCGTAGCTAGCGTCGATTCTGCAAAGCTGTCTTCACGTTCGGGCATGTTCCGGGTGGCCTCTCAAGAAAAACCACATATGGGTATATTCCACGTCATGTCTACATTGTTCGTTGCTCACCATGAAGGAAAAACCGAATTCGGATATGGTTTTGGTACGTGGGAACTCATTTAAGGAAGCAGATTTCTAATAGCACCTGTCTTAGTCCAGATTTCCTTTTCCTTTTTACGTGCCACTTTAAGAGTCCCATTATGATTTCGATAAGGAAAGACAATGATCCTCGAATTTTTGCAAGTCTTGTTATGTAAATTTGTTATAAAAAACACTTGGGAAACCGAGAGATAGGCTAGATTTTTGCTCTAGATTTTGCTTAGATTTTGTGCTACATTTACGAAGACGTAGATTGCTCTGTTCAAGTTATTTCTCCTTTAATGAAGATGACGGTATTGTTTTGAAAGTGTTGATTTGATTTGGAGTTAGATTCGTACGAGTGGTAGAGGGCCCTTGCCTCCTCGCACGGTTTTACTTGCGTAATTTAGATAAGTATCTTAGTTGTCTTTACGTTTTTGAAGTTTGAGTTCGTAGTTAATTTCATTAGCCACTATAGTTATACTTGTTCTAAAAACTCTTCCAAAAGAAGAAAATCTTCTAAAAGATCATGATAATGAATGGGAAATGACTATAGTGTTGTAGGATTTAATTGTAATTTCTTTTGATTCACTATCACAGTTGAACTTATTCTATGCACACTCTTCCGAAAGAAGAAACTCTTCCAAAAAATCCTTATGATGTCTAAGGAATGGTTGTGATAATGAATGTTTCAGTTGTTTGTTTGTCACTAAGTAACATAGTTGACCGTGCTCTTAAAACACTCTTCCAAAATATCATAATGATGGGTAGGAGACAATTGTGATATCTTAGTTTTTAAATTGCTTTCGCATATTTATGTTTGCATTTGCACTAAATTATACGACCAAGATTTTTCTAAGAAGCTCTTCCAAAATACCAATCATGATGGACAAAAGCAGATCGTATAATCCCATAGATTAATGCATGATAACTTAGTTAGGATACTCCAGAGTCTAATTGCATTTAACTCATGCTCATTATTTTGTTTGAGTTTGATAATGGCTTGTTAGTTCAAATGACTGTTTTAGACTAGTGACATCTTAAGTTCGAGTTTTTAGCTTAACTCATTGCATTTTCACTCCACATTTAGTTGTCATCCATTGCATATTAGATTACTTCGATTGTTAAAACTTAACCGAACAACCTTCATTATTTACAAAACCTCTTCTTGTTCCAAATCTATAATTGATTCATAACCATATGAACAAGACGATGTCATTCCAAGGCACGAGGTACTTTTGCAACTTCCTTTATCATCTCACACACAAACCTTTCAACAAAATATTATTCTAAAAAAATCTATAACCTTTCGAGCGAAGTGTAGAGGTGTCAAACTAAATTGCGAGAATAAAGTTAGGAGCTAGTCTTAGAGTAGAAGATCTTATGATGTCAACAATATTTTTTCTCCAAACATGTTTCTACAAATCTTTAATCATGGATAAAATGTTGTCTCATTATAAGCTGATTGTTTAGTTGTTTAGTTAGGAGAATTTGTATACTTAGACTGACC
Source organism: Pinus albicaulis (assembly GCA_034641835.2). Taxonomy (NCBI): domain Eukaryota; kingdom Viridiplantae; phylum Streptophyta; class Pinopsida; order Pinales; family Pinaceae; genus Pinus; species Pinus albicaulis. The sequence goes on from JAXQQM020072771.1 coordinate 688,651, forward strand.
ATTTCTCAATCTCTTTCAAAATACCTTTGATAAAATAATTGGACAAGTTAGGTTTATGTTTTGATTCATTTTCTAGAAGTCATTATCAAGCTTGGCATTCTACTTAGTCATAGTTTAGGTTTGATTATGTTTCGAGTATTTTCCTTTGCATTTGTCACTTATCATCAACCGATTAGGCTTCACTCGTTTTCAATCATTAGCTTCTTTCCACTAGCTCTCCGAGTCATTTTCCTTGTGAACATAAAACTACCAAAAGACCAAAAAACATCATAAAAACACTAAACACAACGCATTAAGAGACAAACACCTAGGCACATACGGTGCACTTCACTTCAAACGCTTTACCAACCCCGGTTGACAATTAAATGAACTCAATTTAGGAAGACTAGGTTGAGACCAAACATTTTTAGCGCCGTTGCTGAGGAAGTGAAAACTAGGTAACCTTTGTTTCTTAGCATCCAAAAAACAATTATATGCGTAGGGAGAGAGATTCAAGAGGAATATTTATAAGCGATAGAAGCGAGAAGTTTGATTTCTAAAACACCACTTGTTTCATCTAGATCCGGAACTAGTACACCTTCAACTCGGACCCACATTCCATCCTTTACTGATCACGGACTTCTAAAAGATCTAAGGTCATCTATTCCATTAGAGAAACCTTCCACTTCATCTACTAAACCTGCCATAGAAGAAGATTTAAAAACTCCTGTTAGGGACACAAACCTTTCCACTTCCACAGGAGAGTCAACCATGGCAGAAGAAAGAGGAGGAGGAGTCTTTAATGGATAACACACACTATTTGGAGGTAGAGGTAGAGGTAGAGGAGAAGGAGGTAGAGGTGCAGATGGAGGAAGAGGTAGAAGAGAAATAGGAAGCTCTTTTGGGTTCCCTATAATTGATGAAGAAACCAATACAACCATGAAAAACATTTCACCCTCTCGTCCTTCAAAACTTCTATGGACTTAAAGACCCGAAGATCATGAACCTTCTTATTTGAATTTAAAGTTCGTGTAGAACTTATGACTACTTACAAGATGCTCAAAAATTGAAATTATTCCCTTCAACTTTGAAAGGAGCGGCATTGAAGTGGTTTATGAGTCACGATCAACAGTTCTATTAGGACATGGGAAGACATGAAACAAGCATTTCTAGAGAGGTATCCGGATTACCCTGTATGCCGGTCAATCATAAGGAAGAAGTGTTTAAGATGTTACAAAAAGAAGATGAAAATTTGGAAGATTTGTTGGAGAGATTTCATTACAACATCAAAAGAGCAAAAAATGGAAAACCTAGATCAAGACACCTTAAAAGCTCTTTTGTTGAAAACAATTAGGGATGAATGGTTGGATATCCTTAACATGATGGGAAAAAGGGGATATATCACGAGCTCACATTACCCGAAAATATCCGAGTTATGTATCAACCTTTCAAGAGGGAAATCTAAAAGCTGTCAAAGGTCCGAGAGATCCTTGCTCTTGCAAGGGCAAGTAAGTCCGCTTTCCCCGGGACGTTAAGTAGATCGTAAATAGGACACATGCTTGATGATTTTAAATCTGACATCTTAGGGAGTATTAGTGAACAAATAGGCACCCTTAAGATACAAAACAAGCAAAAGGCTGAATTTGATGCCTTGGCAATCTTTTGTCCCAAATGTAGAAAGAAACATGCCTTGAGAGAGTGTCCTTTGGATGTAAAAGTTGTAGAAACCTGTGTCATTTGTTCTGAAAAACATGAGACCAATAATTGTCCTTCTCTTCCCTGGTCTCAAAGTCTGTCTTTCGAGAGGAAAATCCTATAGATTCCATAGAGTCTCTCAATTTTGTATCTAGAAGGCCTTGGCGAGGGACCTCAAACACAAGGATTCCATGATCAAATGTATAATCAACCTCCACCTTGGAATTCTTGGCAAAGAACCTTGGCCCCAATTTCAAAATCAATCTCAATCTTGGGCACAAGGAACACAAAGTTCCTATGGAAGATACTCTCCATACTATCGAGTATCCACCATCCTATCCACCATACCCACATTTTTTATCCTCAAAATCCTCAACAAAATTTTCCTCAAAATCTTCAAAAAAATCCTCAACAACATCATCATAACCAACCACATCAAAATCAACCACTTTCATTACCATTCCCTCAAAAAAATCAAATCAATTGCCTGCGCAACCCATACCAAACCCCAATAATAAAAATCCTCGAACACATACATGATATAAGGCCAACAATTTCCAACTTATTTAATTACTCCTCTAGACCTTAGTGATGTTCAACTTAGGTCCGGAAGAATATTTGAAAAGAGGAAACCTTCTCGTGATTATACAAGAACAAGATAACTCTTAGGAAGACTCTCTACGGGTGAATAAAAGTCTTGAGGAAGACACATCATTTCAAGACCCAAACACCGAAAAATCAAAGCAAAAATATCCAATAATTTCAACTCCTCGTATTAGAGCAACCATCCACATCTACTTCTATACCTCCCTTTCCGGAAAGATTACAAATTGACGGAGGTGTAGAAAAAAAAATCATGGTGCCTAATTATGATTTCCCTAGATGAAAGTCTGAGAAATGTTTGCATTAAAATTCCATTATTACAAGCCATCAAGGAAATTCCAATTTTAGCCAAAACAATAAAGGAGTTGAGTATGAAGAAGACAAGAAAAAAGAATAAGAGAAACAAAGAAAATTCAACTGGCAGAAAAATAGCAGGACATTATGATGGGCAAGATTGCTATTCCAAAGTATCTTGACCCAGAAATCCAGATTGTCAAAATTCACATCAATGGAATTGAAATCCAAAACACACTCATTGATTTAGAGAAGCAATCAATATCATGAGTAGAAAAATCATGGATAAATCGAAACTTCCTAATCTTCTCTTTACACCCACACTATTACAATTAGCAGACGGATCTATGATCAAACCAGTATGGGGTAATAGAAGACATTCCAGTGTCCCTAGATTCTTGGGAGTACTGTCGGATCATGATCCTAACTCCTAAGAATAATCTAGGAGGCCATCCCGTTATATTAGGAAGACCTTGGTTGGCTACAAAGTCGATGCTTTTATTAGTTGTAGATCCGGTGATATGTATATCTCTCGATGGTAGTTCAACTAAGAAATTCACTTTATATCCTCTAGCTAGGACAATTACAGATTTAGATGACACTCAATGGATAGAGGATGAAGAAGATTTATAACCTCTCTTCACAATTTCAGAAATTAGTGAAGATAATCAAATTCCGAATACTCTAGAAAATTTTGAATCCTCTCGAACAAAAACATGAATCATTTCAAGAGGGATCCAATATTGAGTTTTTGTCATCAAAGGATGAGATGTCTCTTCATTCTATGGACAAATTTGGCAGCTCTACAAGTGAGATTTTTCCGAGGCAAAACTTTGAACATAAACAAGAACCTAGAAAAAATCTCAACAAGAAGAGTTAGTCAAAGTATTATAGAGACATTCTTCCCGCATATGCATGGGAATACATCGACATGAAAGGGATAAGCCCCAATACTTGCACTCATCACATCTATATAGAGGAAAATTGCAAACCAATCAGACAACCTCAAAGACGGATGAATCCAAATCTTAGGGAAATTGTTAAAGAAGAATTGCAAAAATTGTTAAATGTCATTTTCATCTATCCCATTTCAGATAGTCGGTGGGTTTCTCCTTTGGTAATTGTGCCAAAGAAAAAATGGTAAATGGAGGGTATGTGTTGACTACCGAGAACTAAACAAAGCTACTCTTAAAGACCATTTTCCCTTACCTTTCATAGCATCAAGTGTTAGATACATTAGGCAGCAAAAAAGTACTTCTCATTCTTAGATGGGTTTAGTGGTTACAACCAAATCCAAGTAGCACTTGAAGATCAAGACAAAACCACATTTACCTGTCCTTGGGGTACCTATGCTTAGCGAGTATTGCCATTTGGATTATGCAATGCACTGCAACATTCCAAAGGGCAGATTATGAATTTTTTTAGATCTAATACATGATTGCGTAGAGGTATACATGGATGATTTCACAGCTTTATGGAAACAATTTTTGAAGAAGCTTTAGAAAACTTGGAAAAAGTCTTAAAGAGATGTCAAGAAGCAAACCTTTCACTTAGTCATGAAAAAAATGTTTTATGATGTTTACTGAAGGTATTGTTTTAGGGCATCACATTTCGAGGGGATGGGCTTAGAGTTGATGAGTCAAAAGTTGAAGTCATCTCTAACTTATCTATTCCAAGTTGTCAAAAGAGATGTTAGAAGTTTTTCTAGGATTTACAGGATATTATCGGAGATTTATAGAAAACTTCACCAAGATAGCATCTCCACTCTTCAAATTACTTACCAAAGATTGTGAATTCAAATGGACTTCTAATTGCCGATTAGCCTTTGAAACCACAAAAACCAAAATTTCTAAAGCACCTATATTAAGGAGACCTAGCTGGAAGTTACCCTTTTCATATCTCAACGGATGCTTCCGATACAGACTCTAGGAGCGATATTGGGACAAAAATATTTGATTCCCTATGCCATCTATTATACCAGTAAAAATTTTGACTCTGTAGAGTTAAACTATACGCATGAATCGAAAAAAGAGTTTTTTAGCCGTTTGTTCATGCCATAAACAAATTTATACACTATATAACAAAGGCTATGAAACTTTTGTTCACATTGATCATTCTGCAATTAGATACTTAATGAACAAATCAATTACTAATGGCAGAGTTATAAGATGGTTATTGCTCTTACCAGAATTCAACATTACCATTCTAGATAGGCTTGGAAAACAAAACACGAGAGCTGATTTCCTATCTAGACTCCAAAATATCAAAGATGACACTCAGTTGAAGATCAATTTCCCTGATGAATATCTTTTTGCAATTTCTACTCAAACTCCATGGTTTGCTCGATATTGCTAATTATTTAGTTTTCGGAAAATTTCCTTCAATAATGAATGCAAGAGATAAAATAAAAATCATTTATGACGAGTGCAAAATATTCATGGGTTGCTAATGAGTTGTACAAGACAGTCTAGATTTGATCATTAGAAGGTGTGTTCGTGAAGAAGAGATGCACGAGATTCTCAAAGCATGTAATGATGAACCTTGTGGCAGTATCACTTTGCTTTGATAAGAGGACAACCTATAAGATCCTTAATTTAGGATATTATTGGCCATCCTTGTTTAAAGATGCTAAAGAGTATGTCAAAAGGTGTGACGATTGCCAAAGGGTAGGGAAACCTTCTCCTTCAGGTGAGATGCCATTACAACCTCAGGTACATATTGAACCTTTTGAAAAATGGGCTTTGGATTTTGTAGGACCTATTAGTCCTCCATCAAGACAAAAGAGATATATATTAGTTTGTACTGATTATGTTACTAAATGGGTAGAAGCCAAGCCATTACTTTTTGCTAATGAATCATCTATAGTTACTTTTCTTTTTGAGGATATTTTTACTTGTTTTGGTGTCCCAAGGGAAATTGTTACAGATCAAGGAGCTCAATTTACATCAAGGCTAGTTTAGCAAATGATGGAGAGGTACAAAATCAGGCACAAAAAATCTACTCCTTATCATCCACAAGCAAATGGTCAAGTGGAATCTACTAATAAGGTCATTGAAGGAATCCTAACAAAGACTGTTCATTTACATAGAAGAGATTGGGTAGATAGGCTTCCCGAAGCCTTGTGGGCCTATAGAACTACATGGAGAAAACACAACGAGGCCATACTCCTTATGAACTTGTTTATGGAAAGCAAGTTTTGTTCCCCATAGAGTTCTGATTCAAACTTTCAAAATGGCGATTCGGCTAGGGACTTGATTTAACGGAGGCACAAAAGCATAGAGCTGAGCAGATTAATGAATTGGATGAGATCGGATCAAGATGCGGCTTTTAGAAAACAAGTCTAGTCCAATAGCAAAGGACTAGATGGAATGACAAGTACATCAAAGAGAAGAAATTCAAAAGAAGGTGACTTTGGGCTCTCTTGTTTGATTCAAAATTCAAGGATTTTCAAGGTAAATTTCAAACACATTGGCTTGGGCCATATTAAATTGTTGAAATTTTTGACAATGGAGCGATAAAAATCGAGGACAATAGATGAAGAGGGAGGTCACTTTTCTTGTGAATGGTCATAGATTGAAGTCGTATCACAAACCACTCTCAAGGGAAGAATTTGTCAAGAAGTTCCAAGAAAGCGAGTGATGTGAAGTTAATGAAGAAGAATCTCTCTTCTTCATCAACTTGATTAAATTTTACGAAGCATTTCTCTTAAATATATATATATATATATATATAATATATATATAAAAAATAAAAAATAAAAGTATAAACATGAAAACCAATCATTGATTGGCATGTTTATACGAGAAAATATAGGGTGAAAATCGAGTCTCTCTCGACACTCTAACTTTTCCATTTTGTTTTTTGCAAAAAGTCATTTCACAAAATCATAAGTTTAGATCCATTGTACTTATGATCCATCTCATTTCATTTCATTCCATTCACTTATCCATCCATACTCCATTTCCTTCATTCATTCATACTCTACTTCATTCCATATTTCATTCATCTCATTCCATACTCCATCCACCTCATTTCCATGTCAAAAATTTAAAGTTTGATGTCTTCTCGCAAATTAATAACACATGTCATGGATTGCGGGAGCGATTCTTATATTCTTCCACTCCATTTCATAAATTGAATCCATTTCATTTCATCATCCACTTCATACAAATCATGTCTCATCATCCATCTTCATTCATGCCATATAACATTTCACTTATATTCCAAACCACTCCATTCCATGATTAAAATGCTAAACGGACATTCTGCTAGGTGATCGGACTTTCACGACCGGACAGGTCATTCCACAACGCGCAAATCTCGAAGGCACTAATTAGCAAACATTTGAATTCCAACAAAATGATCTAGTGTATCCATGAATAAGAAGAATAAAAAAAGGATTATGAATACTCTTCCAAAGGAGAACAAAGAAGACAAAGACCACAAAAAGCATATGCAAAGCAAAGGTAACAAGTTTTGATTATAATGGCATATCATAAAGTTTAGCATAGTTTTAGCTATGAATCATTCGAAAAAGTTGTTTTGATTATTTTTTATTGATCATGACCAATATACCCTCCACAAACTTTGGATAAAAAATCTCTCATTTCAAATTCTATACCCGACCATCATTTAAGCGGTTAAAAAAGGTCGAAGTGTTTGATTTCCTCACGTCACCCAACCAAATCATTCAATGATGATTTTCTTTTTCCGTTGTAAAAATCTTCGCAGTATTTTCACTCATTAATTCATTTTCTCCACCTCACTCCATTAACTCATTCCGTAACTACTTCCATCACTCCATTCTCGTATCCGGACCTTCATCACTTCATTCCACAAAAACGAGATATATCCCTATCACCATGAGCAAGAGAAAAGGGTATATCAGTTTGAATATCAAAACACTATCACTCGTGAGCAGAGATTAAAGAACTATCACCGTGAGCGAGAGATTGAGCATTATCACTCTGTAAATGCAGAGGTATAGCAAAGTGTGTAATTTGAAGCCATTTGTCACCAGGAACGCAGAGGTATAACGAGTGTGGAATTTGAAGCCATTTGTCACCGAGGGACGAGGGTATAGCAAGTGTGGAATTTGAAGCCATTGTCATCGTCAACCGAGAGGCATATCAGTCCGAAGTTTGAAGCCATTGTCACTCGTCAACCGAGAGGCATATCGATCCCGAAGTTTGAAGCCATTGTCACTATTAACTGCAGGTATATCAATTCGAAGGTGGAAGTTATTGTTTCCAAGGGCAAAAAGAGTATTAATATGAACATTGAAGAAGCAATTATGGGCCTTATTGTAAGAACCGAACCAATGGGTACAAAATACCCGGAAGGATACCCTCAATGTAAAGAAATGTTGCCACAGGTAGGATGGCTACAATTTCTTAAGAAATTTAATGTCTTCCACAAAGAAGTCACTAAAACATTTGCAAGGTCATTTAGAGGAGCTAAGGTTGAAGTGGGAGATTTTAAATTCACTGTCACTGAGGTTTTCATTGCGAAGCAACGGTATTGCTTAGAAATGGAGAAAGATGGTTCAAAAACGAGATAATTCCATAATGAATCATGGAAGAAAATTCTAAAATCACCAGGTATGGATGTCACTGTGTTTAAGAAAGGAATTCCAAGTTACGCATTGAAAAATAAATGGAGAAATATCTTGCTTATTCCGCAAAAAATTATCACATGTGAAGGTAGATATGGCACATTTTATGTTTACCACATTAGGCTGATAATGCATTTTCACGGAGGAAGAGTTAAATTTTCCCTATTTCTTGCTTCAAAGTTTGAAAAAGATGGCTTCTTGTGTTCAAAGAAGGGTTCAATTCTTAGAGACAACTCTATACCATCATGGCTTGGTTAAGATTTTAATTGAACACCATTTAGCCAAAACAAATGATACTTGGGACAATTTCTTGATAAGAAATCATTTTGAAGAGCTAAAAGAGCCATCACTCGAACAACAACCTGCAAGGAGAAGCGAGAAAATGGAGAGCTTCTAAAATTGAAATTGACAAAACAAGTCCCAAGAAAGTAGTGAGGAAATAATCTCGGAGAAGTTGACTCAAATTAAGAGACAACTTAAGAAAGAGAAGGTAATCGGAAAATCTACCACAGAAAAAAGGAGAGGGATCTTCCCGAGCCAAGAAGAAGCCATAGACTCAAGGGGAAACTAAGGAAAACTCGGATCAAACAAACGGGGGTGATAAATATATAAGATGAGGAAACATCTATTGAAGAAGATGTTGAAGAGGATTTTAATGAAGGAACCCCCGAAATTGACCCTACTCAAGCAAGAAGTTTATGACTATGTTGAAACTTTGGAAAGGAAAGCTTCAGAGAGTAGAGATAGAACCCCTAGTCCTCCACTGTCCGAAATAGATGTGTTAAGAAGGGATAGGTATGAGCTGAAAATACTTAATAGACACATCAAAAAATGAGAATGATATTCTGAAGGAACAAGTCAAACTCAAAACCAATATGAACTCGACCTTATCTCTACATATGGACAAAGTGGAAAAGGCTAGTGAAAAAGTTGAAAAAGAGGAACAAGAAGCTAATCAGGGGCACTTATCAACTTAAGGTTCAAACTTGTCATCGAAAAACCCCGGAAGATCTTTAGCTTCCAGGCAAAGAAGAAAGGAGAGGATTAGATAGTTCTTGCGAAGCCTCGCGAGTTTATGGAATAAGTTGCATGAGGACATGCAAGAAGTCGACAGTGGGGGTATGTTGAGCCTCAAGATTGCGCTTTCTTTCATCTTAATTTACCTCATTTTCCTTTTTCCATTGTTATCCCGAGACCCAATTGATCAATGAATTTAGTTAAAATTACTTTTAGAATGATTAACATGGCTAACTTGCTAAGTTTTGTGATTTTTGTCATTGTAATGCATTTTGACCTGGGAACTAGCCGCGGGAATACGTGACATTCCGTACCTAACCGGCAATTCTACAAAGTGTCTTCATGTTCGTGCATGTTCCGGGGTGGCCTCTCAAGAAAAAACCACATATGGGTATATTCCACGTCATGTCTACATTGTTCGTTGCTCACCATGAAGGAAAAAACCCGAATTCTGGATATGGTTTTGGTACGTGGGAACTCATTTAAGGAAGCGATTTCTAATAGGACTGTCTTAGTCCGGATGTCCTTTTCCTTTTACACTGCCACTTTAAGAGTCCTAGTATGATTTCGATAAGGAAAGACAATGATCCTCGAATTGTTGCAAGTCTTGTTATGTAAATTTGTTATAAAAACACTTGGTAAACCGAGAGATAGGCTAGATTTTGCTCTAGATTTTGCTTAGATTTTGTGCTACATTTTTGAAGACGCAGATTACTTTGTTCAAGTTATTTCTCCTTTAATGAAGAAGACAGTATTGTTTCTAAAACGTTGATTTGATTTGGAGTTAGATTTCGTCTGGTGGTAGAGGGCTCCTGCCTCCTGCATGGTTTTACTTGCGTAATTTAGATAAGTATCTTAGTTGTCTTTACGTTTTTGAAGTTTGAATTCATAGTTAATTTCATTAGCCACTATAGTTATACTTGTTCTAAAAACTCTTCCAAAAGAAGAAACTCTTCCAAAAGATCATGATAATGAATGGGAAATGACTATAGTGTTGTAGGATTTAATTGTAATTTCTTTTGATTCACTATCACGAGTTGAACTTATTCTATGCACACTCTTTCCGAAAGAAGAAACTCTTCCAAAAAAATCCTTATGATGTCTAAGGAATGGCCGTGATAATGAATGTTTCAGTTTGTTTGTTTTTCACTAAGTAACATAGTCGATCGTGCTCTTAAAACGCTCTTCCAAAATATCATAATGATGGGTTAGGAGACAAATTTTGTGATATCTTAGTTTTTAAATTGCTTTCAGTCTTTATGTTTGCATTTGCACTAAATTATACAGCCAAGATTGTTCTAAGAAGCTCTTCCAAAATACCAATCATGATGGACAAAACAGACTGTATAATCCCATAGATTAATGCATGATAACTTAGTTAGGACACTCCGGAGTCTAATTGCATTTAACTCATGCTCTATTATTTTGTTTGAGTTTGATAATGGCTTGTTAGTTTAGCACTGTTTTAGACTAGTGACATATTAAGTTTAGTTTTAGTCATTGCATTTTCACTCCACATTTAGTTGTCATCCACTGCATATTAGATTACTTCAGTTGTTAAACTTAACCAAACAGCCTTCATTATTTACAAAACCTCTTCTTGTTACAAATCTATAATTGATTCATAACCATATGAACAAAAGACAAGTATCATTCCAAGGCTCGAGGTACTTTTGCAACTTCCTTTATCATCTCACACACAAACCTTTCCTCAAAATATTATTCTAAAAAAAATCTATAACCTTTGAAAGCGAAGTGTAGAGGTGTCAAACTAAATTGCAGAATAAAGTTAGGAGCTAGTCTTAGAGTAGAATATCTTATGATGTCAACAATATTTTTCTCCAAACATGTTTCCACAAATCTTTAATCATGGATAAAATGTTGTCTCATTATAAGTTGATTGTTTAGTTGTTTAGTTAGGAGAATTTGTATACTTAGCTGACCATTTCTCAATCTCTTTCAAAATACCTTTGATAAAAGAATTGGACAAGTTAGGTTTATGTTTTGATTCATTTTCTAGAAGTCATTATCAAGCTTGGTATTCTTCTTAGTCATAGTTTAGGTTTGATTCTGTTTCATTATTTGCTTTTGCATTTGTCACTTATCATCAACCGATTAGGCTTCACTATGTTTTCAATCATTAGCTTCTTTCCACTAGCTCTCCAGTCATTTTCCTTGTGAACATAAAACTACCAAAAGACCAAAAACATCATAAATCATCACAAAAGACCAAAAACATCATAAAACACTAAACACAATGCATTAAGAGGCAAACACCTAGGCACATACAGTGCACTTCACTTCAGCAGTTTACCAACCCTGGTTGACAATTAAATGAACTCAATTTAGGAAGACTAGGTTGAGACCAAACACTTGGTACAGGATGGTTCAGAGGTAAGCTTCCTTTCAAATGTTTTGCTTGTGGAAGAGTTGGTCATTATGCTGCTAAGTGTCCTCACAAAGAAACACATGAAAAAGGAAAGGAAGTAGCAAGAAGGAAGAAGAATCGGTTTAGCATTAGAAAAAGTTACTATACTCATGAAGATAGTGATGGGTTATCTGACAGTGAGGAAGAATGTGAACAAGATCTTAGACTTCTCATGGCATTTGAAAAAGAGTCTAGAGAAGAAAATGATACTTTTATGGATGCTTTAGAGGACAATGATTTTCTTGATGAAATCAATAAACTCAAAAGATGCTTAGAAGAAAGTAAAATATCCATAGAAACTCTAAAAACCCAGCTTCAAGAAAAGGAGAAATTAGAATGTGAAATAGTAAGTCTAAGAAAAGAAATTGAGAAAGTAAAGACTTTGAATATTAGATTTGCTAAAGGATCTGAAACCTTAGATGAGATTATCAAGGTACAACGTTCTCCTCTTGTAAAGACGAGTCTTGGATATATGAGAGAATCTTCTCAGGCTTCACGACCAAACTATCTAAAAAGCAGCTACAACCGAGTACACAACATTTTGCCCCCTCGGCAAGGGGATTAAAGAATATTTATAGATAAAGCATGACCATCTCAATTCAAAATAACACTAACAGGAGTACTTTTCAAAGAAACACCCAATCAACAGGTAAATTCAATTAGAAGATTTCATGATCGCAAAAATTTCTTCTTCAATGGACAATGTTTCTCATGTCACAATTTTGGTCATCAAGCTATTCAATGTGTTGCATATAAAACCATCATGACAAGAGAAGAAAGAAAGAAAAGGATTGATATTGGAACAAAGAAGAATACATAAAAAAACTTTTATCCTCTTCAAAATGAAGTTGAATGTGCTTATTGCAATAACTTTGGCCATGAAGAATGCGAATGCGAGAGCAAAGTTCAGCCAAAAGAGCATTTTCCTTCAAGCGCCAAAGTGTGGAAAAAGAAGGAATTACAAGTTGAAAATTGTGGCATAGCTTTATTTGTAGAAGGTGGATAAAATCAATGTTACATTGATAGTGGATGCTCAAAACACATGACAGGTGACAAAAACAAACTTCTTGCATATAGTGATCTAGAAAAAGAAAAGAATGTTACAATGATACTCCATCTGTCATTAGGGGAAAAGGGTCTGTTTTTCTAAAAGAAAAGGTGAAAGCCAATAATGTCATGTTTGTGGATGGATGAAAGCATAACTTGTTAAGTGTAAGTCAAATGTGTGATCAAGAAACTGAAGTTGTCTTTAGTTTGAAAGAATGTGTGGTACGTGATCTTGATATAGGCAAAACAATTATAAAAGGAAACAGAACTCCAAGCAACATGTATGTATTGAAGAACTGCAAAGAACAATGTTACTTGAGTAAATCTTCAAAAAAATGGCTATGGCATAGAAGGTTGGGGCATCTGAGCTTCTCTCAAATCAACAAATCAAGTAGACTTAAAGCTGTTCGTGATCTTCCCAATATTACTCTACCCGAAAAATATCATATGCAAATCTTTCCAATTTGGTAAGCAAACCATAGTGCAATTTAATGCCAAGGAAGGATCATCAAGTAAGCCTCTTGAACTCATTCATACCGACATATGTGGATCCGTGAGGAAAAATTCACCACGTGGTGAACAATACTATATCTTATTTATTGATGATTTCTCTAGAATGTGTTGGATTGGGTTGATTAAACATAAAGATGAAGCATTTGAGAAATTTCAGATCTTCAAAGCTTCATGGTTGAAAATGAATTAGATCTAAAAAATCAAGTGTCTTAGATCTGATCGAGGAGGAGAATATACATCAAATGAATTCATTCAATTTTTTGAACAACATGGCATAAAAAGACATTTTTCTGTAGCTGGCACTCCACAACAAAATGGCGTAGCAAAAATAATGAATAGAACAATTCAACAAATGGCTAGAGCTATGCTTGATGATTCCGGAACACCTGACACATTTTGGGGAGAAGAAGCACATATAGCGGTAAATATTCTTAACAAGGCACATGTTTGTGTAAATAGTGATAAAAATCCATATGAACTATGGTATGGTAATCCTCCCACTGTGAAGCACTTTAAAATTTTTTGGGAGAAAATGCTTTATCAAAAGTAATAATGAAAAAACTTGGCAATTTTGAACCCCGAGAGCGAGATGAAGGAATATTTCTTGGTTACTCCTCTAGGAGTAGGGCATATAAATGTTACAATAAAAGACTTCGGAAGATTGTTGAATGTATTGATGTTGTTATTGATGAGTCTCCCTGCAGCCTTCAAAATAAGAAAAACAAACAACAGCTTGAAGACAATGATGACATATATCCTTCTACATCAAATAGGAATGATATAGACAATGAACCCAATGAAGAACCCGAAGATGATTTATCCGAAAAAATCTCCATCCGGATATGTTCAAAAGAATCATCCAGAATCTCAAATTTTGGGAGAAAAGGGATCGAGGTGTACAAACAAGAAGGACTCTTGTGGGATCTTCTAGCTATCCCGGCATTTCTATCCACTATTGAACCACAAAATGCCAATCAATCCGAAAAGAAGATGAATGTTGGATTCAAGCCATGAATTAATAACTTGATCAAATTGAAAAGAATCACACTTGGGAATTAGTACCAAGACCTCATGACAAAAATGTCATTGGAACTAAATGGATATTCAAAAAAAAGTTAAATGAGAATGGGGATGTTATAAGAAATAAGGCTAGACTTGTTTGCAAGGGGTATGCTCAACAAAAAAGGTATAGACTTTGAAGAAACTTTTGCTCCTCGTAGCTAGACTTGAAGCCATAAGAATGTTTCTTTATTTTTCAAGATTCCAACAAATCAAAGTTTATCAAATGGATGTTAAATCTACTTTTCTCAATGGTGATCTAGAAGAAGAAGTTTATATAGAACAACCAGAAGGATTCATTTTGGGAAATTATGAAAAAAAAATTGTAGACTTAAAAAGGCTCTATATGGTCTCAAACAAGCTCCAAGGTCATGGTACTATCGTCTTGAAAAATATATTCATCAACAAGGATTTTCAAAGGGGTCTCGTCGATAGCAACTTATACAAAAAAAATTGAAAATGATAAATTATTGATTGTGGTTGTATGTGTTGATGATATCATTTTTGGAAGTAATGAAGAGTCTATGAGTCAAGAATTTGCTTCGATATGTAGCAAGAATTTGAAATGTCTTTACTTGGGGAACTAACATTATTTCTTGGCTTGCAAGTGCAACAAGCAACAGTATGGCATATTCTTATCACAAGCAAAATATCTTAAGCAAATTTTGAAGATGTATGGCATGGAAGAATGAAAAAACTCGTAAGTACACCAATGATAACAGGATGTAATCTTAGTTCTCATGATGATTCTCCCACGATGAATCAACTAGAATACGAGATCTATGATAGGAAGTATACTTTATCTCACTGGGACTAGACTAGACATTATGCATGTAGTTGGGATTGTGAGACGATTCCAAGCTAATCCAAAGGAGTCTCATCTTCAAAGCCGTGAAAATAATATTCAAATATATGCAAGGAACTCAAGACTTTGGACTATGGTATCGAAAGAATGTTGATCTCACTCTTCATGCTTACACCGATGCGGATTAGGGTCGGAAACGTTGATGATCGGAAAAGCACTAGTGGTGGTGCATTCTACATGGGGCCCCGGTTAGTATCTTGGTTCAGCAAGAAGCAAAAGCCCTATTGTCTTATCTACAAGCAGAGCGAGAATATGTGGGCTGTCACATCATGTTGCACTCAACTTCTTTGGATGATGCAAACCTTACAAGATATTCAAATCAAATGTTCACCTCCTATCTCCATTATGTGTGATAATACAAGTGCCATCATTATCTCAAAGAATCTTGTTATGCATTCCAAGACCAAGCACATTCCCATCAAGTATCACTTCTTACGTGAACAAGTGCTTGAACAAAAGGTGAAGTTGGAGTATGCTCCCTCTAAAGAACAAGTTGCTGATATATTTACCAAACCTCTACCTAGGGAAGCATTCGAATATCTCGGACAAAAGTCGGGAGTAGTCTACTGCCATGCAAAAGATTAGATCTACTTAAATTAAGAATATTAAATGGGATACGCTCCCTGTTGAAAGTGTTCAAAGCATGCACGAGCTAAGGGGGAGCATTGGTCATGTGGCAAGGATGCATTGTTGGCATTCTAATTATTTGTTGTAATCTCGATCTCATGCTTGAGAATCTTCGATCTTGAGTGTATAAGTCATTTATGTTATTTCATTGAATATTATATTTGAATATGCAAGCATGATCTCAAGGGGAGCATGGTATTGGAGGTACAAAGGATCTTGATCTATCCTTTTCCCTTGATGTCAAAGGGGGAGAATATTGTCGAATGTATTTCAGTCATGATTGCCATCAAGTCCAAAGGGGCGATTTGTTGGCAATATGTTTCTTATTATATGATTGTCCTTGATGGCAACTCTCCGACAAAGGATGCGGATAATGACCGTATGAAGAACTCGTAAAACTATCGCAGCTCTATACAAGCGAATATTTGGGAAAAATCGATGTGAATAAGGACGTGTTAAATCATGTGTGAATAAGTTCGGTGTATTCATGCATCCCGACAAACCTCTAAAGTTGGAGGGTTATGGTCTCTTCGCAATATGTGTTAAGTATGTCCGAGTAAATCCGAGTAAAGGGCTGATGGATTTTATTTATGTAACAAGACGAGCTAGCTAATCCGTAAAGGATGTATTTTTTGTATGGTGGATTAGACAGGGTTAACCTGCTTGCTGAAGAAGGCAATTGAATGGACATGATCGTAGAGCATGTTTGCTGGAATATATATAACCTAAGTTACATTAACATATTCGCACAAAGGAAGAACAATTAAAACAAAATTATGTCTTCATGGAGAAACATAGCAATGAAAAAATACAGGCGGACGAAACCTTGAACGAAGGAGAGGAACCACGAAGCGGGAATGAACAATGAAGGAGGTTTATGGTTTTTATCGTACCGCTTTCGATGGACAAGAGGTATTCAAGAGGATGGGAGCGATTCCATAAAACGAGTGACACGCGTCCCCGAATGAATTTGCAAAACCACCATCAATGAGTGCCATCGCGCGTTAATGTCCGACCAAGGAAGCCATGCGATATTGTTGTGCGCCCGTCGATCTGGAGGGGAGCCATCGAACGGTGGCCATATGAGGAAGGTGCACGACGGATAACCATAGTACGGTGTGAGTATGTGATTGGATCATTGATTATATATGTGGGCCTGGTTCTAAATTATATTAATTGGGAC
This sequence comes from Pinus albicaulis, assembly GCA_034641835.2. Lineage (NCBI taxonomy): Eukaryota > Viridiplantae > Streptophyta > Pinopsida > Pinales > Pinaceae > Pinus > Pinus albicaulis. The sequence goes on from JAXQQM020072771.1 coordinate 705,575, forward strand.
CTTTTAAACTAAAGTTTGCAAAGGATGTTGAATATGTGAAGTTGGCGAAATATGAAACATGTGATGTAATGAACGTGGGATAATATATGCGTTGATCTAACGAACACATAAACCTGGGATCGATATATATATATATATATATATATATATATATATATATATATATATATATATATATATATATCTATATATATATATATATATATATATATGTCTTGGGGAGTACATAACTAAAGGAGGAATTGGATTAATATCTCTATCTCGTATTGAGATATTAAAAAGCCTTAGATTAATTATCTAATTGCCAAACCAAGAAAATAGAACAATAAGAAATTGTTTAGTGGCTTGGGTAGACCCCGCTAGATTATCTAATTGATCTCGTCTAGGAATACCATCAATAGTTGGGTGGTTTTGATTCATGGTATTAATAAAGGCAAAACCTATATAAGGAGAAGAGAATTATAGTACAATGTGTGCATGTGGAGGGGTTGTTAATGAATAAATCTCTTTAATAGATATTTGCATGATTGAAATCTGTTTCGAGAAACCCGAATCTATGATGCACTTATGGAGTTGATGAAAGTTCAAGATCTCTAGATATAGAAATGATGAATCTCTAGGAAAATCTACAAAGAAATAATGAAGACCCGACGCAAGTCCGATGAATAAATTGAAGAAATTTGGTGGATTAGAGGATTGAAGTCTTCGACATGAAAGTGGAAGTTTTCTCGCCAATACTAGTCGGGTGTTAAAATCGGGGGGTCGAAGCTCCCTTCCAAGAGAGGTTGGTAAATGAGATCGTGGGGGGTTGAAGCTCACTTCCAAGTAGGACCGGAGAACGAGAGAAGGTTGTAGCCTTCGCAGTGGGTGCTCGCATACTTGGTATAAGTCTCGCGCCCAAAGACAAAAAAATTGTAAGAAGTTTTCTTTATAATAAATATTGAAGATCGAGACAAAAAAAAGTGGTGGTTTTCTCCAAATTGGGTTTCCACCTTAAATACTAGTGTTCATGTGTGTTTCTTATGTGTGATGGCTTATTACTGTTATTACCGCTTACTAAACTTTTGATGAATGAATGATGCAATAATCTAAGTAAAGAATTAAATGCATAATAAGATCCCCCGATAAAAGGTTTTCGATCGACTCTAAATACTCGATTCACCCCCCCCTTTCAGTATTTTTTCCCAACATTCCTCAATGCTCGAGTAGATCCGGGTGCTTCTATATAAAATTTTCATCCTCCCATGTAGAAATCTTCGATGGGTAAGTTCTTCCACTTGATGAGATACTCGAAATTGATCGATTCCTTAGCTATCAAGTTCTTGTTTCCGTGATTGCTTTACGTTCCAATATGGTTTTTCCTTCCTCATAAAGTTTTGGCAATATTGTTTGAACTCGGAATATTTTCACCTATAAACTTCTTTAAGCATGAAACATGGAAAATTGGATGCACTCGTGAAGAATCATGAAGCTCCAATTTGTATGCATAGTACCAGTATTTTGCAACATCTTGTAAGGACCATAGTACTTTGGCGATAATTTATTATACTTTTTAGCTTGCTTGAGGGACATTTGTTTATATGGTTGTAGCCGTAACAATACCCAGTCTCCTACATCAAAACTTCTCTTATTGCGATGTTGATCTCGCCTATTGTTTCATTCGATTTTGTGCCAAATTCGAGGTTGTACTTTAAGAGTTGGAGAACTTCTTGTTGATGCTCTATGTGATCTTCCACCGCTTTAACCTTCGAATTTTCCCTTAAATATGATTTGATGGATGGTGTATGATATCCATAAAGTGCCATAAATGGGGTATTTTTTGCTGCAGTATGGAAGGAAGTGTTATACCACCATTCAACGAGAGGTAACCACTTGACCCATTGTGTTTGTTTATCAAATACAAAACAACGAAGATCTCCTTCCAAAAATTTATATACTATCTCAGTTTGACCATTGGATTTAGGATGAGAAGATGAACTATGAGCTAATTGAGTATCCAAACAAGAAAATAACTCCGTCCAAAAATTTCCAAGAAAAACGGGATCTATGTCGCTCACAATAACCCTTGGTTTTCCATGTAGCTTTTGAATTGTGTCCATAAATGTAGTAGCCACTATACTTGCTTTAAATGGATGAGATAATGCACAAAAGTGTGCATACTTGGTAAGTCTATCAACTACCACCATGATGACACTCTTTCCTTTGAACTTAGGTAAACCCCGTGATAAAATCCATTGAAATCTCCTCCCAACATTGACTTGGAATGGATAAAAGTTTTAGAAGACCTGGGGTCTTAATTGTCTCAACTTTTATTCTCACTGGAAAACCAAACATTCCGCCACAAAACTTTTGAATATCATATTTAAGGCCATCCCAAAAAAAATTATTTCTTCACCCCTATGGTAATTTTTTTAAAAATCCCGAGTGTCCTCCTAAAGGAGAAGTGTGCAATTCCAAAAGAATATTTTGTTTTAGCTCGTGAATTCTTACAAAGATGTAAGTTATATTTGTACCATAAGGAATCATTTTTCCAATATTGCTGCAACTTTTGAATGAGTGTCCACATTTATTAGTCCTTCTTCCATTCATCTCTTGCTTTGGTTATTCAATCTAGTTGGATAATAGAAATGACACAAAGAAATGCTTCCACCTCTTCATTCTTTCTTGAAAGTGCATCTGCAACAACATTTAGCTTCCCTTTTTTTGTAGATTATTTCAAAGTCATAAACCAACATCTTTGTGACTGATTTTTACTCGCTCTTCGAAGATATTCTTCATTCCAAAAAGTGTTTTAGACTATCATGATCTGTTTTTACGTTGAAGTGTCTTCCCATTAGGTAAGTTCTCCATTTCTTTAGTGCACTCAATATTGCTAACATTTCCTTCTCATAAACAGGTTTCTGTAAATACTTTCCTTTGATTGGACGACTTTAAAAAGCAATGGATCTTCCTTCTTGCATTAAAACAACACCAATTCCATTTTCTGAGGCATCACATTCCACAATAAAGGTTTTTGTGAAGTCTGGCGTAGCTAAGATCGGTGCTCGGCACATTGCCTCTTTAAGATGTTCAAAGGCCTTAGTTTCTTCAGGGAGTCCATGAAAATGCATCTTTTCTTCAATAATTTTGTTAGAGGTGCTCGCTATTCTCCCTATAATTCTTAACAAACCTTGTGATAATACCCCTGTTAACCCCGAGAAATCCTTGCAACTCGCTTTATGGTTGTGGGGACTTTCCATTCCTTAATGGCTTTAATTTTGTTAGGTTCTACCTTAACACCCTCGTGAGATACAATATGACCTAGATATTCCACCTCTTGTACTCCAAGGAAACATTTGGATGTTTTTTTCATATAATTGTTTCTCCCTGCAATAGTTTGAGCACCCCTCGTCAACATGTTGAACATGATCCTTCCAAGACCTACTCGTAGATTATTATATCATAAAAAAATAATAGCACAAAATTTCTAAGGAAGGGTTTGAAAATGGAATTCATCAACCCTTGAAATGTAGAAGGTGCATTGGTAAGGCCAAAAGGCATGACCAAAAATTCATAATGACCCTCATGAGTTTGAAATGTTGTTTTTGAATATCTTCGATCTTCATTCTAATTTGATGATATCCTGAATGAAGATCCAACTTGGTAAAATAAATTGCTCCATGTAATTCATCCAATAATTCATCAATCACAGGAATGGGAAATTTATCTTTAATGGTGAGCCTATTGAACTCCCTATAATCTGGACACATGTGCCATGATCCATCCTTCTTATGTACCAATACTACAAGAGCAAAGAAAGAACTTTGACTAGGTTGAATTATACCTACCTCTAACATTTCTCGCAATCATACGTTCAATTTCACTCTTTTTGGACATAAGGATATCTATCAAGCCCGATGTTTGGAGGAACACTTCCTAGAATCAAATGAATAGTTGTTACATAGTAATTTGTCATCGTCCCCTGTAATCCCCCGTCCCGCACATTGGAGGGCCTATTCTCGTGACTCGTGAGCAGTGACATGACCTGAAATTACTTTCATCGCATCCCCCTTGACAAGGACAATCATTTCTCCGAAGACAGCTTTCCCGTGAAAAGCCCTAAAAATAGACCTTTTGGCCTTGGCGCGACCGCACCCGCTCATCCCTCGCACCAATTGGGGAAATCCACCAAAGAAGTTACGCTAACCGGCGCTCTGTCCCGAGTGTATTACTCACGCCAAGCTTAATAAGGATTGTTTTTTAAAAATAAATGGCGGAATTTTGATTCCAACCAACTCCCGAATGAGTCTCTAAAATGATTTTGGAGGTTTGGATCCCAGTATCTCCATGTAGGGAAAGTGGTTTTCCACCTATCATGGAAGCTTCCTTGAGGATAGGTCCAATCACACCATTTTAGGGATCCCAACTCCCCTTCCACCATCTATATAAGCTTGTCATTTTTCCATTTTCAAGCTATCCTAAATAGATCTGAATGAGTAGAAAGGAGACTATCGTCGACACCGAATGAAGAGAGAGACTTGTCCCATTCCCAATGAGCTTTATCAAGACGTACTTCACTCGTCAACCCGCCGAAGGAAGATCTAGCATCGTAGCTCGAGTTGTATCCTTGTTTCATTATTGATTAATAATAAACGACTTTGATTATGGTTCCATTCATATGTTCATGTCTTATGTTATGAATTGTATCTTCTCTCGATCGATGCATAGTTGGATGTATTAGGTTTATGCTTGTGTGTTGTTGTTTCTTCGTGTACGTGTAGGTGTTCGAATGTGCCTAGCGAGATAATTTGTGAACCGCCAAAGCAAAGGACGTAAGTGCCATCTTCTCTATAAGCAACAACGGTTTATGACTTAAGGTAGGCCTTTTGTCGCATCTTGGTCTTTTGTAACTAGGAACCCGCATCTTAGTGTGACTCGATTGTTGCTAGACTCGATCTTGGCTAGTAGGGATCGCCTCTGTTCAGCAGAGGGGATTTACCTCTCCAAAAAACTAGCGACTCACTGGGGAGACATTCATTAGAATTTTTCTTGTATTTTTTGGTTGATTTTAGTCTTTGTCTCGCTTGATCGGCTCTTTGGCTCGCTTTATTTCTAGTGCTAAACCTCTATTTAGCCTCACCATACCCGATCCGCTCCCTCGTTTTCTCTTTTTTTTGTTTTTTTTGTCTTAGTAAACTCGATCGGCGCGGTTTTTTTCCCCTAACGACTACGCCTAACCGGCGCTTGTTGCTATTTCAGCCCTCGCACCAATCTCGCACTAGTTGCAGCCCGTAAAGTCGCGCCAATCCTATGTGGTGCTAGGGTTTTCTCCTTTCTCGAGCTTTCCGAGCTTGATTTGTGGTTTTGGTGTCATTTTTTTCGACTTCCTAAGTGTCCCGAAGCCTTGGTTGACTATGTGTGACCTCTACCCTCTCGGTTTTTTTTGCCTCTACTATTTGTTTTACATTCTAGCCCTAGGACTTCCAGGTGCTATAGTGTGCCGAGCCTCCCGTGGGAGCTTTTCATTTTTGTTTGATCGACTCAATTTCATTGTTTCTTCTTTGCATTCGTTTGGTGGTTATTCATTGTTTTATTGTGTTATTTGAGTTATTGGTTTCTTTCTCATTTGAATTTCACTTTATCTCGTTTCGAGCCCATATTACACGGTTCATGTGAGTCTTTGGGATTCCTCTTTGATTTGAGGGATTTCTTCCTCGCTTTGAGGTCTAATTGTGTGTTTGGCATTGAGTGAGCTTGCTTGTCTTTGCTCTTTTGTTGTCACTTCTCAATTTTTTTTCTTTTCATTAGTTTTCATTTTGTTTAGTGCACTTTTCTCTTAAACATTGAAAATACAAAAAAAATCAAATCTCTTTTGCTTTTGATTAGTTAATATAAATTGAAAAAATTTTCTGTGTTATTAGTGATTTATAACTATGAAAGAAAAGCTTTTAGTTTCATTAGCGTGCATTAGAGACACTAGTGGTTGTTTTGTGATCATTTTTTTATTGTGTGAAAGCTCTCAACCTTCCCATAGTTAGCTATTCATTTAACAAAGTGATACATTGTGGCATGTAGTGTGCATTTAGAGGATTTCGAGACATAACATTCGATAGGGCCTGAAAATTGAAACATAATTGAAGATCAACAACAAAATTTATTCAATTTACCTTAAGGCAGCATCAAAACATTAACGAAATATTTAGAGGTCTAGGCTAGTGACGTGTTCTGGCGTCATTAAACCTAGTAGCTCGTCATTTGCCTCTTGGATCTAGACAAACGACTAGTATGGACTTGTGCTCCCCGTATCATCGCGTATATAAAGGGAGAGCCTACTAGGTTGCTATCCTTTATCCGTAGGAAGCCGAGTCTACCGCCTTATACGCGTGATACACTAGACACAACATTCAGGGAGATTTCTGCATGTACGTCAAGTTCTTGGTTGATTTCTCTTTTATTTCGAAACCAAGGTGTATATTTCAGTTCACTGATATCCCAGTACACCCTTTTCCTAGAGTTCCAAAGTAGTCATTTTGATCTTTTTCTCGACTCATTAACTTTGAAAGGATCATCAAGCACTTTTCCTTTCACGCTTGTTTCAAAATTGAAAGAGATAGAGTCACCTTTCATCCATTTCTCGACTCTTAAAACATGAAACAGATGAAGTTTCTAAGTTTCAATGTGGTAAAATAAATCACCCGCGATCACATGCCCTTTTAGAATTTTCTTGTTGGCCGTTTGATTGTGTGCTTTGGTTTTTTAGCCCGTGTGCTTTTGTTTGATCTCTTTCTCTTGTCATTACCATCACGGTGGCGGAACCCTCGCTTTCGTCTACTATTATTCCTTACACGGATGATTCATCGAGGTTTCTCAATCCTCTCGTTGAACCTTAGGAGCCCATTGTCTCCGAGTTTCCCGACGGAGGACCGGTTCTATCTCGAGCTTCCCTTTGGAGGACAAGTTGAGTTCAATTGGCCCTTATCCAACGCTTGGTTTGGATTTGGAGTAGGGGAATATTTCCATCCTTGTTACACCATTTTTTTGGTCATCTAAACTACTATCATTAGATGGACCCAAGTACACCATGTAAGACCAATTTTACCCTAAGTAAAATTGCTTTCACTATGTGAAATAACTTAATAAAACATATTTATTAAGTTTTTTTATGGTCTAAATAGGAAACCCCAAAGGGAAATATTAAACAAATCTATATTTGTTTGATTTTCCACATGGAATAATTAATTAAACAATAATTTAATTATTATTCATGGCCATATTTAACCCAAAACAAAGAAATCGATTAGATAAATCCTTATTTATCTTATTATTTTCTAGGAATAGTTATTTAAATCTTATTTAAATAATATTCCTTGTTAAATATGACTAAATCATTTATAAATAATTAAATAAATCATTATTTATTTAATTATCATTCAACTACTTCCTTAAAATAATAAATAAATCATTTACTTATTTATTATTTATAAATAAAGGGATTTGACCCAAGTCAAATACCTTTTCCCTCCAACAAATATAATAAAATATTCCATAAAATGTGGATCTAGATTTGGTTAATATTATATAATCATGCACCAAGATCTAGAATGACCCAATATTTTGTTATAAATAGAAGGGTTTTCCCATTCATTTGTCACCTTTTGTTTCCTATTAGATCACTCTGGATCTATGATCTTGGTATGACTTTGAGCCATTATCATTGTCAAATTTTCCATTATTTCACTTTGTGAGCTCCCTTTGAGTTCTATGTTTGTCCGGGTTTTCTACACCAACAAGAGAGAGAAATTCTAGATCTGAAGTGCCGAGGACTTTCAAGAACCCATCCCATTGAGGAGAATTGGAAACACCTTTCTTGTTTTCCTCCCAAGTGGCCTTAATATAAAAAATTCTTTCAAAAAATATTGTTCTTGTCTTATCTATTGGATGCATGGAGAAAATTCTTATTTTTGTCGCTTAATGTCTTTGTATGCATACATCCGGATTTGTGCAAAGCATTTATATTGATCAACTAACTACAAATTTGAAGATATTGGCAGCCATATTTGATGTTAGGGCTATTTTTTTATGCGTAGCTAAAGTGGTATATTTTTCATACACTTTGACAAAAGATTCATACTAACAATCGGCGACTCCACACGGGTTTTCGGTTACGACCGCTGTCGTTTTTTCATATTCCCGCATATCCAGCTGCTTTAGACCCTAGGGTTTCATTTTCACTTTTTTGTTCTTTCTATTTTTTATATCATTTTTTTACCTATAAAACCCTCAAACATTAAAATTTCTAACTTCCGTGCGTTTTTGGCCCTATTGCGCAGTAACCGACATCGCCCGCAATCGAGACAACAACTTTTTATGAAATCCGCCACCGAGACACCCAAAACTACGAGTCACACTTTTCGGCCCAAAACCTATGACCTAGACTACGAGACACACTTTTTAGCCCAAAATCTCGTGACCCTGGACAAAAAAACAAGTCGAACCCTGCGACCCGCACTTTTTTCTCGCAATTTTCCAAGCAATTTTTCTCGGGTTTGTCCGAAGCTTCCGCCGTGGTTTTCCCGACCTCTGTCTCCACCTTTTTAGACCCTGTTTCCTGATCTTTTTTACTCAACTAAGTGGGAATATAGCGCCTTAGGGCTTTAGTACCCTCCCATTTTTTGGTGGAAGACTTTTAGCTATTTCAACCATCTGAATTTTCAGAGTTTCATCCCTTTTCTTTTCAGATCTGATACCACACTTTTAGATCCCTTTTAGATCGGTTCTTCTCCCTTTCAAATCACCTCATATAGTTTTGTTTGGGTTTGCCTCTAGGGTCACATCCTTGTCCCTTCTACCTTTAGTTGATTTCCTCCTTTGTTGCAGCAACCTTGCCTCTACCTCTTTGTTGTTTTCTGCACCTCTTTTCAGCAGATTTCTCCTTTAGATCCCTACCCCTCCCAACCTTAGATTTGTTGGCCTCTTTTTAGTGTGTTTTGACTAGATTTTTTTCCCTCTTTTAGACTAGTTTTGAGAGACCCGCCTTCTTCGGTTAGATCAATGCATTGTTAGCTATTAGTTTTCTATTATTTCAGCATTATATACTGTTCTCTGAAGAGTTATTTTCAGTTACGTAGCACACTTTTTATTTTACTCTCAAAACATCTAGGTTTAAAAATTAAAATTAACACACGCCACACACTGACCCTAAGTGAAGAAGAGCCTGGTTAACACCGCCAAGAAAAGAATTTAAAATCAATTGAAACTGCACCTATCTGCCCTTGTTTCGACATTGGCATCACTTGATTTTGCACCTCCCTACCTTTGTCAGTTATTCTTCTTCCCTTTGCACTGTCATCATTGCGCCCCCAAGGCATATATCTCGGAGACTTCTTGGCCTTCACCCTCAGTTTCTTTTGGGTCCACCTAGTCCTTCCCACCGTCTTCTAGTTATTCCTCCCCCGAGTCCGCACTCCGACTCATATTCTGATTCTTTGGGTTCTCCCCCTCCTTCTGGTTCTCCCCCTATTACCTTCACCATGTTTGGTCCAAGACCTAACGCTAGCAGAAACCCCGGCCCTAATGCTAGGACTGTTACTAGTGAAACTGCCATAGGAAATACCTTGACTATCCCTCTACTCCCCTATATGGTAGGTCTCTGTCTCCCTAATTTCAATCAGTTGATCAATGATCCTATCCACCACGATTTTAGTTGGCCTGCTATGCCAACCAAGATCCCCTCCAACATTCCCAAGTTTGAAGGCCTTGCTGGTGAATATCCCTTCAAGCATATCTGATCTTTCCACATGTGGCTTTCATCCAATTCCATTACTGATGATTCCATCCATCTTAGATTGTTCCAATGCATGCTTACAGGCGAAGCTTCTAAGTGGTATGTTGATCAGACTGCCTCTTCCCATACCACCTTTGCGACCATTTCCCAAGCCTTCTTATCTTATTTCCAGCTCCCCCTCTGATATGACACTGGTACTGAACTCTTGACTTCCTTCTGTCAATCATCTGCGACCCTCCTTTTTGCTCACGTCTAGGAATGGCGAAGATGAAGGATCTTATGTTGAGCTCCTACCTTTGACAACCAGGTCTACATGGACTGGTTCCTTAGATCTCTCTTACCTGCCATTGGCAAAGATGTTGCATCCCATTTCCCTCAAACTGAAGAAGTCGCCCTCCAAATAGCCTTGAAATATGACCTCATCTATGCTCAGTCTAGTTATGTTTATACCATCCTTCCTGACCTCCCCAGACCCAGTGGTGCTAATGCCCCGGGGGCATCTCATTCTGCCAACGGTATCCTTGGAGCTCTTTCAAATCCATATGTTCAACCTCCTATGGGCTATGGTCTCCCTTCGGGAGGAGCCATCACCTCCAACACCTTTCCCCCTCCAGGTAGCATGTATCCAGGATACAGCATGCCTCCTTCTTTTGCCCAACCTCCTGATTACCTCAATGTTTCCCATCCTAACCATTATCCTTATCCACAGCCTAGTGTCCCAGCTCCTCCAGCATTTGGACCTCCACCTCCCTTGCCTTCTCAACCCCAGCAATAGCAACTACTACCCCCTCCAGGGTAAGTATTTGCACAGCAGGGTGCGACTAATCCTCCTTCTTCTCAAAGAAAGAGGAAAGGTAATCAAAATCAATCTGCCCCTGGTAATCGTGGATCCAATCCTTCAGGTATTGACTCCAACATTGCTAACCAGCAATAGGGCTCTCAGCCCAAGCCGGACAGGCCTCTTCATACAAATAAGCCTTGTTTGTGTTGCGGTGTTTACGATCATTACACTCACGATTGTCCCCTATTACCACAGATTCGGTAGATGTGGGAGTCTCAGGCTACATTGTGAGGACATCATGCCTCTCATACTGTTCCCCCCAATGCAGCTACTTCTCAACCGGCTGTGTTTACCAATCCTTTCCCTCAGCAAGGATTCATGGCTACCCAACCACCTCACACACCGGAAACCACTCAACCTTCCCCTTCTTTTTCCTACGATTACCAAATCCTCATGATGAACTCTGATACACCTTTACCCGTCAACCTTAACCTGCAAACTCGGTCTCGTCAGTACCCCAAGCCTCTCACTCTGTATGTCCCTGAGTCACCTTATTCAGGTCCTACAGAGCCTCTTTCGACACCCAATGGTCCCTTGTAGATCCCTCAACCCAAATTTGAGGTTCATACCAAGGTTCCTAAGGGCCCATTACGCCGAAATGCTACTTCTGGTCGAGTTTCTCATTCGTATAGCATATTAGATGATTTGGCACAGTATCCTGCTGCCATTTCAACACTAGAACTCCTCCAGTCGTGTCCTTCTCAAAGGAAGGCTCTAATATCTGCCATGGGTGCTGTAGATCCTGTTGATGACCAATTTATTGTTTTCGATGCCTGTCAATCAGACCACCCTCCCCTTCTTGCTTCCGTTTCTTTCCAAATCCTAGTCAAAATCTGGAACGACAACATGGCTCGGTGTATTATTAATGAGGAGGCATCTACTTGTGTGATGTATGATTTGGTTTGGAAACAACTTGAATCTCCTAAGCTGGCCCCTTCCACCATCACCCTTCGTGCATGGGATGGCCATGCCTCCCAGCCCATTGGCCTATTCTGTAATTTTCCTATCACTCTTGCGGGCAATAATGTTTGCATCGACGTTGAAGTCATCGATGCCCCTCTTCATTGTAACATTCTTTTGGGGCGTAGCTACACCTATGCCATGTCTGCTATCCCATATACGATCCACCGCAAGATGTTTTTCCCTCATAATGGAAAGATAGTCACCATTGACCAGTTGACATATCATGTTCCAAAAACTCAGACCTCCCCTGAGTCGACCATCTCTTCTGTAGCCAATAAGAAAACCATCGATTCTTTGACTAGTGCCTCCCTCGACATCTACAAAGACTCCTCCTTTCTTGGAACCTTCCCTGGTCTTCCTCCTCCTACTGTCTCTGATCCTAGCTTAGCGAATGTTTGCATGATGCAATCGTCTCAGGCTGACCTTAAGGAGCCCACTTTGGCTAGTCAACAACCTCAACCTCACCCACTGCAACCCACTCCTAGCCCTTTGCCTCAGCCAACCGCACCTCTTCCTTCTCACCCTTCTCCTACAACTGGTACCCATGAACCTTTCTACCCTCCTAGGTCGGTTTCCCTAGGTCTCAACCATCTTGGAGCCATCCCTCTTGGCCATTACCCCACTGGTCAGATCCCTTTCCTTGCTCCCCCTCCCAGATTTTATTCGGTTCCCATCATGGCTACCCTATCCCTGCCCAATTTGACCTTGGGTATACCCATCTAGTACCTTGATCCTCCATCCACTACCCCGCTTGGTCACCCCAAACCTTACATTGCTTTGACACCAGTTCAACCGGTTCCCTTAGCTTCTTCCATTGCTACAGTGCCACCAGCACCTCAACAGGACCCCTCTCCTATTGTGACAGCTCCGGAAACAAAATGAAAAGCTCGTAAGGGGGCATCCAATGACAAGGCTACCCCGTCACACCTTGCTCCTCCTTGGCCGCCAAAGCGCGCTATCCAGTGTGCCTTGTGTGTTGTTGTCAGTCACGCCACCCATACATGTCTTGAGTTGCCACATCTCAAGACCATTGTCAATGAGACGTTTCCAGAATCCGATATCCCTGAGGTCTATGTCACTATACCCGATTCAATCCCAAAACTTAAAACCTTGTGCACTAATCACCCTTGTTCTTTGTGCGATTTCCATGGCCATTATACCCACATCTGTCCCCGCCTTGACGAGTATTGTTCCACTTTAGACGCATACTGCTAATTCAAAGCCAAACATGACCATCTACCTTCTCACTTGTTTACGAATTCTCCTGCAGTAGCACCAGAAGACCTATCTACCCCAATTAACATTCCCCCTCCTGATATTGAAATGACCGAGTCTTCAACCACCATTTATTACCTTTCATCATCCTTGCGATCCTCGACGGTCGTCCCCTTAGTGAATCCCCCCGATGTTTCGCCTGAACCCCCATTTGCTTACTCTTCTGTCACCCCCCATGACATTGCCCATGTGAGACTTTCTCCCCATAATCATGAGTCTGATATTTCTACCTCATCAGATGATCCTCTTCCCTCCACTCTTCCCATCTTCCAGTCAGATGAAGACATTATGGAAGCCATGACCAAACCTTCTTTTCCATGGGATGATATGCACCATCGTGCGTACTTCCTTCCACATCAATCCCATGACCAATATGCTGTAGAATCTAAATACTTCATTCCCGATAAAGTCGATTGTTTTACAAATCCCATCCCTGCACCTGATGCTTTTGAAGAAGGAAATATGGCCAATATCTTTTCTACGATCAAAATTGACATTTCTGTCAAACCAGGAATTGAAGAACATATCACCTTGGGCGCCCAATACACTTCGGAAGAAATTGAAGCTTACACCAAGCTATTCAAAGAATTTTGTGATATTTTCGCCTGGTCCTACTTAGAAATGCCCAGACTCGATGCAGCCATTGTCGAACACCATATCGACAGATGGCCTAATTCCAATCCAGTCCTTCAAAAGTTGAGACCCATTCATCCTTCCAGACGTGAAGCTATCAAAGCCGAAATTGATAAGCTCAAGCAGGCTAGTTTCATTTATCCCATCGAATACACCACTTCGGTGTCAAACCCAGTTCTTTTCCTCAAAAAACAAGGCACCATCCGTGTCTGCACTGAATTTCGTGACTTGAACAAATCTTGTCCCAAAGAAAACTTACCCACACCATTTATTGATCAAATCATTGATGAGTGTGTGGGGCATGAGGTTATATCCTTTATGGATGGATTCTCTGGATACAACCAAATCATTATTCATCGTGCTGATCAACTTAAAACTGTGTTCATTCGTCCATGGGGAACTTTCACATACCAATTCATGCCATTCGGGCCGGCACCACTTTTCGACGGGCCATGTCTTATTTTTTCCATGAATTAGCTCATATTATCCTTGCCTATTTAGATGACCTTACCGCGCATCCGAAAAATTGGGCGCAACACCTCCATGATCTGCGTACCATTTTCCTCTGATGTCGCACGTACAATATCCACCTTAACCCATTGAAATGTGTCTTGTGCATTCCCTCCGGCCATCTTCTAGGCTTCATCATGTCTAAATATGGTATAACTCTTGACCCTTTGAAAGTTCAAGCCATTCTTGAACTTCTTATTCCCCGTACCTTACACCAGCTACACAGTCTCCAAGGTAAAGCTATTTTTCTTCGCTGGTTCATTCCTGACTATGCCACTAACACACATGGGTCCCTTAGACTTCTTCAATATAACATCCCATTTGTCTGGGATACCTATGCTCATGGGTCTTTTGATGCCCTCAAGCATGCTCTCACATCCACTCCCTTGATCTGTCCTCCTGACTTTGATCGATACTTCATCCTGTACATCTCTGCCTCCACCTATTTAGTCGTTGGCATCCTTATCCAAGAAGATGATAACGGTATTGAAAGTGTGATCTATTATGTCAGTAAGAACTTTGTCGGTCTACCTGTATCATACTCACATGAAGAAAAATTAGTGTTGGATGTCGTGTTCTCGGTCCAAAAACTACGTCATTACATCCTCATGCGTTCCACCAAGGTTGTGACTAATTCCAACCCCATGGCTTTCCTATTGAGCCTCCGCATCCTCAGTGGGAAGTATGCTCATTAGGTCTTTATCCTTCAAGAATTCAACCTAAAATTTGTCACACCAAAAAGTAAGAAAGGTTTAGCCCTCTCTGAACTCATTTATGAATTACCTACCGGTACGCAGCATCCTCCGGTTAATGATGCTCTTCCTGATGAACACTTATTCGCCATTACCACATACGACCCTTGGTATAGTGATATCCTTAATTACATGGGAACCCAAATGTTTGTCCTTCATCTTGACTATGATGCTCGCCAGCGTATCCGACACCAAGCCCCCCGCTACCTTCTGCTCGGTGACGACCTTTATCGTCGCAGTGTAGATACTTTCCTTCGTCATTGTCTCACACATGCTGAAGCCGAGCAAGTCTTCAATGCCTGTCATAGCGGTGCTTGTGGTGGCCACCTCTCCGGTCTTGCTACCGCCCATAAAATCATGCGAGCTGGGTATTTTTGGCCTTCTCTCTTCAGTGATTTCATTGAAGCAGTCAAACACTGTTCCAATTGCCAACATTTCGCCCCTAAGGCGTGAGCTCCTCCTGCTCCCCTCCATCCTGTCATCACAGCTAGTCCCTTATGTAAATGGGCCATTGAATTTATGGAGTGTCGACCTCCATCCGTTGGTAACCATAAGTATATCATCGTGGCGGTTGACTATTTCAGAAAATGGGTTGAGGCTATGCCAAAATTTAACAACACGGCTGCTACCGCAGCCCTCTTTTTCTTTAACCATGTTATTGGTCGATTTGAGGTTCCAAAAAAATTGGTGTCCGATCATGGCTGACATTTTGAAGATGAGATATGGCGTGAGCTCTCCTCACTATTGGGTTTTGAACATAAATATTCCTCCTCCTATTACCCCCAAGGCAATGGCCAGGTTGAAGCTGTCAATAAAATCCTTAAAACCATGCTTCAATGGACGGTGAATAAGCACAAAACCAACTGGCATCTCAAGCTCTTCCCTGCTTTATGGGCCTATATAACTTCTGTTAAAACCACCACCAGGTTTACCCCTTTCCACCTTGTTTTTGGAGAGGAGGCAGTCTTATCGATCGAGTGTGAAATCCCTTCCTTTCATCTAGCCATTGAACTTCTCTCTGATACCCAACCTCTAGAAAAACAATTTATCATGCTTGAGCGCACTTCCAAAGGCTATTGTGTTGCATTACAAACCCTTGAAGCAGCTAAGAAATGTACCAAAGCTCAGTATGACCGAAAATTCCACCCTCGTACTTTTCACGAAGGTGATCTTGTTCTAGTTTATGACCATGCCCACGATGTCCTTGTCATGGGAAGTTCGACTCATTATGGCTAGGCCCTTACATCATCAATAAAGACCTGGGCAAGGGGGCATATTCGTAGAATACTTTGAAGGCCACCTCCTTCCTAATCCTCGCGATGCACTCTATCTTCAGAAATATTACCCATAGCATTTCTCTCTCGAAATGCATGTTTTATTTTATTTAAGATAGCCAACATCTATTCATTTTTCCTGATTTGATACTTCACCAAGACACATTTTTTCCATGAAGGGTCTATTCACCTCTCCTCCAAATCTAATTTCCTCACTTACAACACTTGTACTTGGTGCACCACTTTTGCCTCCTTACTTGTCCTTTTTCGTGTCGATTTTCGTCATGAGATACCCCCTTGTACTCATGTTTTTATGGTCCTCCATTTGGACCTTTACTGTGTGGTAGCACCATTGAGTCGCCCTTGTTTAGAGCATCTACGTTGAGTCATCATCACATTCATGGAGTCTATCCCGAGTCCCTTTTTCTCCCATCATAGTCCTCCATCCTTCATTGCTTGGTCCCTCTGTCATGTCGCACATTATGGCCTTCACCCCCACTGTCCCCTATCCCTCATGATATCATATCAGTCGCTGCCAAGTCATCCATGCCCTTTATGCTCTAACAAGGGAATTCATCCATTCACTACTCAGTATCCCCCACTTCGTCATCATCATTAGTGTTCGTCTGTTCGTCGCTCTACTATTTTCTCTCATGCCTTAATTGAGGATCCCTTATTGCCTCACCTATGATGGACCTCCTTCTATTGACATCAACTTATTCATTCCAGAAGACAGGCCTAGAGGGTCGTGTACCTTGGTTCCAGCTTCCACACTTATTTGGTGCCTCGAATAAGGAAAAAGGGATTTCTCCTTACCCTTTTACTTGATTTTTTCTCAGCTTGAGCTCCTTTTAGCATGATCGAGATCCGTATACTTGATGGTATAGTGATGCAGCAGCAGATATTGGTGATTCTTAGGTGTGTGTGAGATGTCTCAACCTTCATGAGAGGGTGGCCCTGTAGGTAGCCCCCCACATGCTCGGATGACCTCTTCCTCACAGCCTTCGATGCAGCTCCATACATTTGATGATTTCGGCCTTAGCTGCTTGTAGCACCTCTTTGATTTGCATGTATCAGTCAGATTTTATGAGCCCTTCCCCGTTGATAGGGGGCATTTGGGTTGTATTTGTATCTCATGTACTCATATATTATTGTATAAGTCTTGGATGTTATCTTAGGCACAACATGTATGTGGGATTCATCCTTATATATTTTATCTAGCTCCTGTTTATGCCAGCATGTACTTTATAGTTAGGTCCCTTGTTTACTGGATGCACTATTCTTTTGTACTCAATAAAGCCATCCTTTGACTCCATAGCCCAATGGACTGAAAGCTCTCAGCCTTGCCCTTAGTTTGCGGATTCCACCATTTTCCCAAAACAAACTTTGAATCTATAACTAGCCTAAAACCTTTCAAGAACAAAGATAAATCATAAAGAGAGAGCCCTCTCTGGATGCAGATTGGCTAGATTCTGCATCTAAAAGGTTGGTTTGTGGTTACCTCGGGTATACTTTCCTCTTACACAACTTCTAGGAAAACCTGAGTGATAACACCCCCCATTTCATCATCATCATTGGTGTCAGTCTGTCAGTAGCTCTACTATTTTCTCTCATGCCTTAGCTAAGGATCCCTTATTGCCTCACCTATGGCAGACCTCCTTCTGTCGACCTCAGCTCATTCATTCTAGAAGACAGGTCTAGAGAGCGGTGTACCCTGGTTCCAACTTCCACTCTTGTTCGGTGCCCCAGATCAGGCAGAGGGACTCCTTATTTCCCTTTGACTTGATTGTTTCTTAGATCCAGCTCCTTTAAGTATGATCAAGATCCGTATACTTGATGGTCTAGTGATGCAGCAGCTGATTTTAGTGTTTCCCGGGTGCCTGTGAGATGTCCGAACCCTCATGAGGGGGTGGCCCTACCGGTAGCCCCCCACATGCCTGGATGACCTCTTCATCGTAGCCTTCGATACAGCTTCATATATTTGATGATGTCAGCCTTAGCCGCTTGCAACGCCTCTTTGATTGGCATGTATTAGTTAGATTTTGTGAGCCATTCCCCATTTATAGGAGCATTGGGGTTGTCTTTTTATCTCATGTACTCAGATATTATTGTATAAGTCATGGCTGTTATCCCAGGGACAACATGTATGTGGGATTCATCATTCTATCTTTTATCTGGCTCATTTTTATGCCAGCATATACTTTACAGTTCAGTCCCTTGTTTACTAGATGCACTATTCTTTTGTACTTTGTCTCGACGGGCATAGGTATGCCTCCACTGCCACCTTTAGAATAGGTACCCATTCACAAAAAGATACTTTTCGCACCTGTAAGTATTGTCTCCTTAGGGTCTAGTTCTTCAGCACATTAGTCTACCTTACATTCCTCTCTCTGACTTCCCTTTTAATGTCTGGTGATTGAGTTCTTACAACGTACTTCGGTCATACGATTTGCTCCTAACACTCACACGCTGGGGGGCAATCTGTTACACCATTATTTGGTCATCTAACCTATTATTATTAGATGGACCCAAGTACACCATGTAAGACCAATTTTACCCTAAGTAAAATTTCTTTCACTATGTAAAATAACTTAATAAAACACATTTATTAGGTTGTTTATGGTCTAAACAGGAAACCCCAAGGGGAAATATTAAACAAATCTACATTTGTTTGGTTTTCCTCATGGAATAATTAATTAAACAGTAATTTAATTATTATTCTTGGTCATATTTAACCCAAAAAAAGGAAATTAATTAGATAAATCCTTATTTATCTTATTATTTTCTAGGAATAATTATTTAAACCTTATTTAAATAATATTCCTTGTTAAATTTGACTAAATCATTTATAAATAATTGAATAAATCATTATTTATTTAATTATCATTCAACCACTTCCTTAAATGATAAATAAATCATTTATTTATTTATTATTTACAAATAAATGGATTTGACCCAAGTCAAATTCCTTTCCCCTCCAACAAATATAATAAAATATTCCATAAAAGGTGGATCTAGATTTGGTTAATATTATTTTAATCATGCACCAAGATCTAGAATGACCTAATATTTTGTTATGAATAGAAGGGTATTTCCTACCATTCAACACCTTTTGTTGCCTCTTAGATCACTCTGGATCTATACTCTTGGTCTAACTTTGAGCCATTATCATTGTCATATTTTCTATTATTTTCTTTGTGAGCTCCCTTTGATTTCTATGTTTTTCTAGGTTTTCTACACCAACAAGAGAGAGAAATTCTAGATCTGAAGTGCTGAGGACTTCCAAGAACCCATCCCATTGAGGAGAATTGGAAACACCTTTCTTGTTTTCCTCCCAGGTGTCATTAACATAAAATTCTTCAAAAAATATTGTTCTTGTCTTGTTTATTGGATGCATGGAGGAAAACCTTATTTTTACTGCTTAATGTCTTTTTATGCATAGATCTGGATTTTTGCAGCATTTGTCTTGATCAACTAACTGTAGATCTGAAGATATTAGCAGCCATATTTTGCTGTTAGGGTTGTTTGTTATGCACAGTTAAAAGGGTATTTTTTCGTACACTTACACTAAGGATTCATCCTAACACTTTTCTCTGCCTGGTTTACAAAGGTGTTCTCCACATAATTTTCACTGTAAATCATGTTCTAAGTATGTTCATCAGAAGGATATTGGAAATATATTTCCAATGGTATATCACACTCCCAAAACCACTTTCTGGATTGGAAAATATGCCTAAATGAATAAAAGGCCCCAAAAGCATAATCCTGCTCTTTTTTCTAATATTCTGCTGGCCCTTTTAACTTTATAATTTTTCCTTTACCGCAAAAGTTCCTTTTTCTTTTGAAATTTCTATCTCCTACAAAACCCCGATGTGATGGCTCATCGCCGATGTGACGCCATCGCACCATTGCATCACAATATCGCATCGCCGCCTGCACTTAACCCCGCCTCCTCGTTATTGCTGATGCGATTAATCGCTCATCACAACTTCGTATTCCCGCTGCGTTTTAATTTTCATTCCCTTCTGCTGATGCGATAAGTCTTTCATCGCATCGTGTGATCATTTCATTCCCGCAGCACTTCTCTCCCGCTTTCCTGTTCCTCGCCGATGTGATAATCGCACATCGCGCGATCGATAATTCCCTCTAGTAGTCTAACTCTGCTCGCTCACTTTCCTCGATGCGAACTTTCCTCCATCACTACTTTGCTTCATTTCCATCGCTTTGGATCATTCCTCCATCACTGATCGCACCATCGCTCCATCACATATTTTGATTTCCTCCACCATAAGTTATACCCACTCCCCTTCCTATTTTCTATTGTGATGTACCGGTCCCACCAAATTCTTTCTACTCCATTCCAAAGAAAAAGGGCTTTTCCCTATGTAAAAAAAGCCACTTTCATTTTATTTGTTTTAAAAGGGTTTTTCTTTAGTGCTCCCTCATCGCATCGCACATTCCTCCCATCGCATCGCTCCAAAACACTCCATCGCTCATCGCTTTTCGTGATTTCCTCCACCCAAGTTATACCTGCTCCTTCCTCTTCTGATTTTCGATTGAAATGCCTGGTCCCACCACTCCTTTCACTCTTTTCAAAGAAAAAAGGGGTTTTTCTCCATTTTATGAGGCACATCTGTTTTATTTGTTTAAAGGGGTTTTCTATGGAAAAAAGGGTTAAAATGAAAAAATCACATTATGTTAAGGCCGTGAGCTAATGGTAAAAGCAGAGATCATTATAGCATTTAGCCATGGAACAACAGAAAAGATAAATGAGGGGGCAAGGCCCAGATATGTTTTTATTTTAATTTTTTGCCATAACTGTAACAAAAAATATTCCAGATGGTCAAAATATACACTTTCCTCTCTTTCAGAGGCATACTGTTCGGTTTTTCTATCTTCAGGTTTTGGTTTCGGGGCAGGTGAGATATCTCCTCTTTCTATGGATTCGCCCCCTGAAATCTTGTCTATTTAATGTAATTTTTGAGTCATTTGTAAGGGTGGAAAAATTTGGAAATCACTGGGACACTGTGAGCTTGATTGTACAGTCTCTTCTTTTGTAATCATCTGTTAAATGTTATGTATGCCACTATTCATTCCATTCATTTTTGTTGAATGTTTTCAAGTTAGATAGATAGAATCCAATTTTTATAGTGCTCTGCCTTCGGAAAATCATTCAATATTATATGTTTTCTACTGTTTGAGAAGGATCCATCTCATATGCCCTCCTTAGCTCCTCACCAGTCTTAAACATTTCACAATCATAAAACCAAAAGTTGTTAAATTCCATGCTTGCCTTTCCCCATAGAATACCTTCTATTTCTAATTTAATTCCCCAGACTTGAACTGCCCAGCTCCATCTGATCCAACAAAAAACCAAAAAAATATATAAAAATGATTTTGAGCTACTCTACCTAGCCTAAAATCATTTTTGCAGTCATACTTCATTGAGATTCTTTATGGAGAGAGCCCTCTCCTTGCCTTGTAGTGTTAGCTACAAGGTTAAGCATGGTTTGTGGTTACCCTGGATTGCGTTCCTTCAACCTGAGGTCAAACTAGGTGATAACATAGTGGCCACCATACTGAGGAGGAGAAAAAGTAAGAACTAAAAGACAAATCTTCCCTGGAAAAGAATGACAAAATATCATATCTAAATGTTGATGGTGAACAACAATTGGATACATATGAAAGTTGAATCATTCACTTGGCAACTCCATTTAATGAAAGATCCAGAAATCAACACTTCATGGTGACTCCACTACAGGAATATTAGTAGCTTTAATATTTTTCAAGATGGGAAGTGTTGCAAGAAGGTATGCTCCCATGAGCCGAGATCACATTCCAGGATTCCCAAATAAAATGCCTAAGGTAGATTGGCAAAGGAATTTGCCTATGTTCAAAAATGTGAAAGGTAATGATGCTTCTCTTCATCTGGTGAGATTTCACATGAATGTGCATAGATTAAAGATTGATTTTCCTGAAGATTGCTTGATGAAGTTATTCATGGCCACTCTGGATAATGAAGCTCGATCTTGGTATGAAAGTTTTATGTTGGCAATATGATGCAGAGTGTTGTCCTTGATGGCAACCCACTTGATAAAGTTGATGGCAACTTGGTGAAATGAGATTGTTGGCTATATGATGCAATGTGTTGTCCTTGATGGCAACCTACTTCATGAAGATGTTCTTGATGGAAGCCTACTTGATGAGTTTCCTATGATAAGCAACCTATGTGTCAAAGATGTAAGAATGATGTATCTACAGATCAGTTCAGATGCGACAGAGAAAAGAATTCCAGTAAGTACTAGAAAAATGATAAATATAATATGTCACAATATATACGCTACTTTTGTGAAGGCAACCCGCATATACATACAATGTATACGCTACTTTTGTGAAGGGAACCCGCGTATACATTCAGGGTTAGCATATACGCAGTTTTTATGAGGCGAAGTTGTGTATACATGCGGAAGCGAACGCTCCAAGTCGTGTATGCCCTTTTGCGCTCTAAAATTATGATACCAAGGGGCATTACCATGGTATTGGCCCATTGTATTGAGCGCTGGATTATCTAATTGATCCCGTCCAGGAATACCATCGGAGGTTGAGTGGTTTTGACTCATGGTATTGAAAAAGGATAATCTATATAAGGAGAAGAAGATCATTGTGCAAAGGGGGCAAGATGTCTGGGTTTGAATGAATACTTCTCTTTGAAGTATATCTGTATGGAATGGGTAACAGTTTAATGATAGATCTGAATCTGTGATGCAACTATGAAGAAATCTGAAATGTATTTGTATCTTCTAGATCTGTTTATGAAATGTATAGATCTGAAATGAGGCGAACATCTGTCTAACGTGAAGGGTTAAATCTGAATTGAATATCTGATCTGAAGAAGAATGCTTCTCTATAATGTTTGAAGATCTATACGCTGGTTTGGAACAGCGGAAGCGCGTATATACGCGGATTTGATAAAGAGAAAGCGCATATGTGTTGTGAAGTTAGTTATGAAGTTTGTGCAGATGTATACGCGGGTTTATGTGAATGGAAGCACGTATATACGCGATATCAGTGAAAGGAAAGCGTGTATGAAAAGCTAGGGTTTGCTGAAGTCTGAAGTATAAAATGTCTGATCTGTTCTGCTGTGTTACTGCTATCTGTTGATGATAAATTCTTCTAATCTGGGTTGTCTGAATTGTTAAGTTTGAGCTTAAATGTGTGGAGTGGGTCCAGTCTGAAAATATGATGAAACGTGGCCTGCAAGTTGTGCTCTATTGAAGTTGTTGGATCCAGTGTGAAAATTGATGAAACGTGGTACACGGTGGTGCTAAGGGTTGTAGACTTCAGTCAGGGGGTTGTAGCTCCCTTCCAGGTGAGGCTGGTAAACGAGAGCAGGGGGTCGTAGCTCCCTTCCAGGAGAGGCTGGTAAACGAGAGCAGGGGGTCGTAGCTCCCTTCCAGGAGAGGCTGGTAAATGAGCGCAGGTGGGTGCCTGCGTACTGGTATGAGTCTGCGCTAGTACATTGTTGTAAGATGTTTTCTTTAGAATAAAATATTGAAGGCTGAGACAACGGCAGCGGTGGTTTTCTCCCGACTTGGGTTTCCACCTAAAAATATTGGTGTTCATGTGTGATGCTTATGTGTGATGATTTATTTTGTTCTTACTGCACATGTTTACTATTTACTGAACATCTAATGAATGAATGATGGAATGATACAAGTGAAGAATTAATGGCATAATTAGATCTCTGTGTATACGCGAGTTTTATGAAGGATATACGCGTGTATACGCTAGTTGGCTTCAGCTAAGTAGCGTATGGGTTTTAGTGAATGGAAAAGTAAAAAAATTTCAGTTTGCCCTAAATACTGATTCACCCCCCCCCCCCTCTCAGTATTTTTCCCAACAATTGGTATCGGAGCAGGTCCTTCTGCAGAAGCTTGATTGCTTGAAGGAGATCTATCAAAATGGGAAGTCATGAAGGAGTAATGTCTATAAGGCCACCTCTATTCAATGGAGATAATCTGTTATTCTGGAAGATACGAACAAAATCATATCTGCAAAGTCTTGGTTCAGAAGTATGGGCAATCGTGGAAGAAGGTTATCAATATCCGGCAAGTATTCCTACTGATGCAGAAGAAAGGAAGAAGTATGAAATCAATGCCAAAGCAGTCAATGTCTTGTTAGGAAGCATGTATGAACCAGAATTTGCTAAAGTGATGTAGCTGAATTCAGCAAAAGAAATATGGGACAAAATCATTCTGAGCTATGAAGGAGATACAAAGGTAAAAAGTGCAAAACTCCAAACCCTCAGAATTGAATATAAAAATTTGAAGATGCATAGTGATGAGAGTATTGCCATTTTCTTTTTACGTCTAGATGATATTGTGAATCGTATGAGAAGTTTGGGTGAAACTATAACTGATACTACTCTGGTTGAAAAAGTCTTAAGATCTTTGACTTCAGAATTTGAGTCAAAAGTAGCAGCTATTGAAGAAAGGCAAGATTTGTAAACTCTTACTATTGTTCAATTGCATGGTATTCTAACTGCTTATGAAATGAGACAAGGAGGTCCCTCTCAAATTAAAGAAGTTGCTTTTAAGGCATGTGCAAAAAGAAAAGAAAAAGAAGATGTCAAGGAATCAAGTTACATATCAGAAGAAGAAGAAGCCAATTTTGTGAGAAAACTCCAACTAGGAACTGGAAGATTAAAAGGTAAGCTTCCCTTCAAATGTCTTGGTTGTGGAAGAGTTGGTCATTATGCTGCTAAATGTCCTTATGAAGAAAATCATGGTAAAGGGAAACAATTTGAAAATAGGAAGAGTTATTATGCAAATGAAAATAATGATGAGGATGAAGAAGATTCTGACCAAGATCTACAAGTGCTCATGGCAAAGAAGAAAAAGAAGAAGGCCACTCAAAGAAAGGAGAAATCTCAGAAAACAAGTGCAGCAGAAAATGAAGAAGATGAAACAGGTATCGATTGTTGTTCTAGTAATCCACTTTCTTGTGCATGTAATGATGAATATAGCAGTATAATTCTAGAAGAAAATCTCAAGATCAATGATGAAATTACTTATTGGGATCAATTCAAAAGAAAGGAATCTATCTACAAAGATGTGATCTCTAAAATGAATGAACAGATAGAAACAATGAAGGGACAGATAGACAAGTATCAAGGGTTGTACGCTCTTGAAACCAATCAAGGTAAAAAACTTGAAGCAGAAATCATCTCTCTGAAAGCAGATTTCAAAGCATCAAACAAGAAGATTGAGGAACCTCTATTATCACTTGAAAGGGAAGGTCTTGAAGCAGAAATCATCTCTTTGAAAGAAGATCTGGAAAATTCAAATAAGAAGAATGAAGATCTACTACAAACATTTGAAGAACAAGAGAATGGTTTGAAAGAAGAGATTCTAAATTTGAATGATCAAGTAGAAGAAGGAAGAAGGAAAGAAGAAAGCATGAAGAAGCAATGCCAAGCCTTGGAGGTTGAGGTAAATATTTTGAAAGGTAAATTAGAAGAAAAGGATAAACTGATGAGGTTTCAAGATAGTACTAAGATTCTGGACAATATTCTTAGTAGTCAAAGGTCTCCTTCTATTAAACTTGGTCTGGGTTTTCATGAAACGGTCAAAGGAGAATCTAGTTCGCAAGGAAGTGCTAAAGATTCAAAGGATGTCAAGACAAAACCTGAAGTGTTGAAAGAAACAAAAGGTCAACCAACAATGATGAATTCTCAAAGGAAATCATTAAATAATGTTGAATGCTTTAAATTTCATAATTATGGGCATGTTGCAGCAAATTGCAAGAGCAGATCATTTCAGTCACAATCAAGCAGATTCTACTCAGAAAGGTACTCTGGTTGCTTCAAGGGATATTGTTTTTCATGCAACAAGTATGGTCATAAAGCAGCTGATTGCAATAGAAGGAAGAATAAAGAAACACACTATGATTCTTATGCCTATTTCTCTGGTCACATAAGATGTTATACTTGTAACAAGTATGGACATGTAGCAAAAGAATGCAGGATGAACAGATCTGAGAAATTGGAAGATTTCCAGCACACTTTTAGAAAGCTCAAGCAAAGCTGGATAAAGAAGGAGGACCGGTCAGGAACGTAGGGAATATTGACCCTACTGCAGTCATCAGCTTCTAAAGCTTACTTCTCTTAATGGTTGTAGGAGTGATGTGAGATACATTATAGGGATGAGTAATGTATCATCACAGGGGGAGCAATGTATGATGATTTTCATGGTTGATCTGGTTTAACTGGTTATGTTTATTTCTGACTGTGCATCTGATGTGAAGAAGACAGGTACAGGTGGTACAATTTCAGGGGGAGATAAAGGAATGTGAAGTTTTCAATATTTCACTTTCCATACGCGGGTTCGGTGAAATAAAGCCATGTATACACGCGAGTTCTAGCAGACACAGACGCGTATGCATTTATGATAAGGAAATTTGTATGACAGCTGAAGATCTGGAATACAGGTTCAGGGGGAGCATCAGTCTGAGTATTAATGACTGTATTATTGGCACTGTATTTGCTTATTTCTCAGTTCTAAATGATGATGACATGTTACATGGTTTCTTATGGTGAGATTATGGATGAGCCCTGATTGCTTTTTGAAGAGTATCCTTTTTTTTCACACATGGATGAGATGGAAGCTTTATGATTCAGAGATAAGGACAGATCATGCAGAGATTGTTGCTGATGACTTGCTGTTGAAGGTATTCAAGTTGCACATGCTAAGGAGGAGCCTTGGTCATATGGAAAGGATGCTTGGATGCACATTTTCAGGGGGAGCATTAGTCTTGCTGAGTATAATGCATTGTTGGCATTATGATGGTTCTCAAACATGATCTCTCTCTTGAGGTATTTCTGGTATTGATCATAAAAAGTCATATTTGTATTTTGATGAAAAGGTCATGATGAGACCTATGATGTAAAATTGTAATATTCAGTCATGTAAGGACTTGTCAAATTTGTAAACCCACTTGGTTGGGTAGTTGAGTCAAAATATGTAAACCCACTTGGTTGGGTAGCTGAGTCAAAATGTGTAAACCCACTTGGTTGGGTAGCTGAGTCAAAATGTGTAAACCCACTTGGTTGGGTATTTTAGTTTCATATGTAAATCCACTTGGTTGGATCTTTGATGTATGTATGAGTCCTTGGTGATAGGAAAAGTCATAGACCCATGTACTTCATTGAAAATATAGCGTGAACTCAGGGGGAGCATGGTAACTTCAATACACATCAGATCTGCATGGGAAGCAAAACCTTGTCTTGGTTTTGATCCGCCCTTTGCCCTTGATGTCAAAGGGGGAGAGTGACATGGTGTTTGAATAAGGGAAGAATATCATGATGCTTAATGTATCTATCTCCTGTGGTGATCAAACACCATCGTGGTTGCCATCAAGTCCAAAGGGGGAGATTTTTGGCAATATGATGCAGAGTGTTGTCCTTGATGGCAACCCACTTGATAAAGTTGATGGCAACTTGGTGAAATGAGATTGTTGGCTATATGATGCAATGTGTTGTCCTTGATGGCAACCTACTTGATGAAGATGTTCTTGATGGAAGCCTGCTTGTTGAGTTGCCTATGATAAGCAACCTATGTGTCAAAGATGTAAGAATGATGTATCTACAGATCAATTCAGATGTGACAGAGAAAATAATTCCAATAAGTGCCAGAAAAATGATAAATATAATATGTCACAATGTATATGCTACTTTTTTGAAGGCAACCCGCGTATATACTCTACTTTTGTGAAGGGAACCCGCGTATACATTCAGGGTTAGCATATACACAGTTTTTATGAGGCGAAGTTGCGTATACACGCGGAAGCGAACGCTCCAAGTTGCGTATGCCCTTTTGTGCTCTAAAATTATGATACCAAGGGGCATTACCATGGTATTGGCCCATTGTATTGAGCGCTGGATTATCTAATTGATCTCGTCCAGGAATACCATCGGAGGTTGAGTGGTTTTGACTCATGGTATTGAAAAAGGCTAATATATATAAGGAGAAGAAGATCATTGTGCAAAGGGGGAAAGATGTCTGGGTTTGAATGAATACTTCTCTCTGAAGTATATCTGTATAGAATGGGTAACAATTTAATGATAGATCTGAATCTGTGATGCAACTATGAAGAAATATGAAATGTATTTGTATCTTCTAGATCTGTTTATGAAATGTCTAGATCTGAAATGAGGCGAACATCTGTCTAACGTGAAGGGTTAAATCTGAATTGAATATCTGATCTGAAGAAGAATGTTTCTCTATAATGTCTGAATATCTATACGCTAGTTTGGAATAGCGGAAGCGCGTATATACGTGGATTTGATAAAGAGAAAGCGTGTATGTGTTGTGAAGTTAGTTCTGAAGTTTGTGCAGATCTATACGCGGGTTTATGTGAATGGAAGCGCGTATATACGCGATATCAGTGAAAAGAAATCACGTATGAAAAGCTAGGGTTTGCTGAAGTCTGAAGTATAAAATGTCTGATTTGTTCTGCTGTGTTACTGCTATCTGTTGATGATAAATTCTTCTGATCTGGTTTGTCTGAATTGTTAAGTTTGAGCTTAAATGTGTGGAGTGGGTCCAGTCTAAAAATATGATGAAACGTGGCCTACAAGTTGTGCTCTATTGAAGTTGTTGGATCCAGTGTGAATATTGATGAAACGTGGTCCATGGTGGTGCTGAGGGTTGTAGACTTCAGCCACGGGGTTGTAGCTCCCTTCCAGGTGAGGCTGGTAAACGAGAGCAGGGGGTCGTAGCTCCCTTCCAGGAGAGGCTGGTAAACGAGAGCAGGGGGTCGTAGCTCCCTTCCAGGAGAGGCTGGTAAACGAGCGCAGGTGGGTGCCTGCGTACTAATATGAGTCTGTGCCAGTACATTGTTATAAGATGTTTTCTTTAGAATAAAATATTGAAGGCTGAGACAACGGCAGCGGTGGTTTTCTCCCGACTTGGGTTTCCACCTAAAAATCTTGGTGTTCATGTGTGATGCTTATGTGTGATGATTTATTCTGTTCTTACTGCACATGTTTACTATTTACTGAACATCTAATGAATGAATGATGGAATGATATAAGTGAAGAATTAATGGCATAATTAGATCTCTGTGTATGCGTGAGTTTTATGAAGGATATACGCGTGTATACGCTAGTTGGCTTCAGCTAAGTAGCGTATGGGTTTTAGTGAATGGAAAAGTAAAAAGTTTTCAGTTTGCCCTAAATACTGATTCACCCCCCCTCTCAATATTTTTCCCAACATTTTCCACCTGCTTGTATTTATTTTTTAAATGATTTTCATACCATATTCTTTGAAAGGTATAAAGAATCTTGTCCATCCTTAATATTGGTTAAGTACTGTTGCAAACATGTTAATAGTTTCATTGAAAATCTTGAGAATATTTATGGAGATGATAAATTCATGGATGATGAGATCATGGAAGCCCTATATGAAAATCCATTTCAGCAGCATAGAGAAATATTAGAGGATACTTATCAAGATCAGTAGGTTGAGGATATTTGTACAGTTGAAAATGATGGAAGACATGGTCTTATTTTAGATCTCATTGCAAAAAAAGATGGTATGTAGGAAAATGAGGTTCCAATCTCATATTGTGATAAATTCAAGCTGGCTAATCCAAATCTAGATTCAAAATGTGATGATGAAGAGCATGTTGTTTCGGATCCCATGAAGGGGAGCTCTATTGTTAAGGTCACTTCAAATGAAGAAAATAGAGTTACAGACCTAAATGTTCTCATCCCATCGGAACAAAGTCTTCACGAGGAGGTAATCCATTTCCTCCATGAAAAACAAGATGAGATCTTTGTTCAAGTAAGTGAACAAGTTTCTTTGGATGAATCTGAGATAGATGATAGAAATTTTAGTGTTTGATTTAAAGAAAAATCTGAAGTTTTTTCTCTCATGACTGATGAGTGTGATAAGAAACATGACAATATAGTTGCCATTTCATATGAATATGATCAACAATATATTCAGACTACAGAGGACCAGAGCATTGAGAATTGGCATTCAGATTTTTCTTCCCATGTCTCATGCTGAAATGTTTTCTCAAGAAGAAATCTACTTTCCAACTTATTCAAAATTTTTTGAATACTAGGAACACACTCTTGCTGAGGTACATTATGAAGAGAGATCAGAATCAAGAGAAAAATATACCTTGTTTATTCTATATCAGCAGGAGGTAAATTTCCATGTTTTTTAGAATCCAGTGGAAAGTCTATTACAGTCAGCAGTGAAGGTAATTGTTGCAGTATTCAGTGATGAAGGAGATCATTGTCAACTATGTTTTTGGCTGCTCAATTGTGAATATTTATTGTTTTCCAGAGAATCTGATTGGGAGAATCAATCAAGGAGGCATTCGCTTGATTGGTTAGACTGGCATTTTGATATCGCCTGATTGTACAAATGTTTAAAACAAAACAAGTGGTTTTCGTCAGGATTTGAAGCCCTCAATTCTTGGTGATGTACTACCATCAAAGTTCATTTTTCAAGTTTTCTTTTAGTTAGCCCTGAGTCACTTTTGATTTATTTTATTGTGTCAAGTCTCTTTCAGTATTTAGTTTGGTTTTTATCTATTGACTCCATTGCCCAATGGATAAGGCTACTAGGTGTATGGTGTTCTTGGCACCTCCAAGGAGCTACCATACCCATTGGAGCCAATGTTAATTTCAGTCTTGTCATACTTCCATCAGTGATCAAAATATTCTCTTTTGCACTTTCATAGTAGGAGTCCCATACTATAAACTTTTTATCACTCCATTAGGTCATGGATTCACTGATGGTAGTGGTCACCTCATCAATTTTCCCTCATGAAAAATACTTGTTGGTTCTCCTCTTTATGGTTTTGGTCATGATTCATTTTCACTCTGTAGTTCATTTCATTAGGTCATAGGGTTGGTATCATTAGGTTTTAGGGTTCCACCATAGTCAAATTGATGCTGAAAGTGTCAATAAGTATCAACAAGGACATGAGGATGCAAAATAAACTCAAAAGCATGGTATTTGGAAAAGTCAAAGAGTTGTTCTTTTAAGATTGATGTAATTTTAACTTCAAAGCATGTTTTGAGGTGAAAATAGGGTACTTTGTTTTTCTTATGTAATTTTATGTCTCCATATGTAATAATTTGAACTTCAAAAGCTGCTATCTCCACAAGGCCTTTACAGCCCGTCACCAAGGGTCAAAGGGGATTTTCTCTGCCTAGTTTGCAAAGGTCTTCTCCACATAATTTTCATTGTAAATCATGTTCTAATAATTTTCATCAGAAGGAGCTCGGAAAGATATTTCCAACGGTATACCACACTCCCAAAACCACTTTCTGGATTGGAAAATATGCCCAAATGAATAAAAGGCCCCAAAAGCATAATCCTACCCTTTTTTTCTATTATTCTACTGGCCCTTTAAACTTCGTAATTTTTTTTTACTGCAAAAGTCCCTTTTTCTTTCGAAATTTCCATCTCCTACAAAACTTCGATGCGATGGCTCATCATCGATGTGATGCCATCGCACCATCGCATCACAGTATCGCAGCCCCGCCTGCACTTACCCTTGCCTCCTCGTTATCACTGATGCGATTAATCAGTCATCGCAACTTTGTATTCCCGTTGCGTTTAAATTTTCCATTCCCTTCCGCCAATGCGATAATTTTTTCATTGCATCGCGCGATCATTTCATTCCTGCAACACTTCGCTCCCACTTTCTCGTTCCCTGCCAAAGCGATAATCACACATCGCACGATCGATAATTCCTTCCAACAGTCTAACTCTACTTGCTCGCTTTCCCCGATGTGACCTTTCCTCCGTCACTACTTTACTTCATTTCCCTCACTTGAGATCATTCCTCCATCAGCGATCACACCATCGCTCCATCTCATATCATGATTTCCTCCGTCGTAAGTTATACCTGCTCCCCTTCCAATTTGTGATTGTGATGTCTCGGTCCCACCAAAGTCTTTCTGCTCTGTTCCAAAGAAAAATGGCTTTTCCTTGTGTAAAAAGCACCACTTTCATTTTATTTTTTTTAAAAGGGTTTTTCTTCAGTGCTCCCTCATCACATCATGCATTCCTCCCATCACATCACTCCAAATCACTCCATCGCTCATTGCTTATCGCGATTTCCTCCGCCCAAGTTATACCCGCTCCTTCCTCTTCCAATTTGCGATTGTGATGTCCGATCCCACCACTCTTTTCGTTATTTTAAAAGAAAAATGGGGTTTTTCTCCATTTTATGAGGCACATCCGTTTTATTTCTTTAAATGGGTTTTCTCTGGAAAAAGGGTTAAAAGGAAAAAAGAACATTCTGTTAAGGCCGTGAGCTAATGGTAAAAGAAAAGATCATTATGACATTTAGCCACAGAACGACAACAAAGATAAATGAGGGAGTAAGGCCCCAAATCTATTTTTGTTTCTATTTGTTGGAGTAAATGTAACATAAAATCTTCCAAATGGTCGAAATATATGGTTTCCTCTCTTTTAGAGGCATACTGTTGGGTTTTTCTATCTTTAGGTTTTTCTTTTGGGGCAGGTGAAACAACTCCTCTTTCTACGGATTCGCTCCCTGAAATAATTTCTATTTAATGTAATTTTTGAGTCATTTTTAAGTGTGGAAAAAGTTGGAAATCATTGGGATGCTCTGAGCTTGATTTTACATATTTGTAACCAGTTTGGCAGGGAATTAATAAAGACTTGGAGAAATTTTTTATGGGATCCCTGTGGTATGGAATTTTAGCACAGTCTCTTGTTTTGTAATCATCTCTTAAATTTTATGTATACCATTATTCCTTCCATTCATTTCCATTGAATGTTTTCAAGTTAGATAGGTAGAATCCATTTTTTACAGTGCTCTTCCTTGGTAAAATCATTCAATATTATATGTTTTATGTTGTTTGAGAAGGATCCATCTCAAATGTCATCCTTAGATCCTCACCAGTCTTAAACATTTCACAATCATAAAACCAAAAGTTTTTAAAGTCCATGCCTACCTTGCCCCATAGAATACCCTGTATTTCTGATTTAATTCCCCAGACTTGAACTTCCTAGCTCCATCCGATCCAAAAAAAAACCAACAAAATCTATAAAAAAACATTTTGAGCTACTATACCTAGCCTAAAATCATTTTTTGGTCATATTTCATTGAGATTCTTTACAGAGAGAGCCCTCTCCCTGCCTTGTAGGGTTAACTACAAGGTTAAGCATGATTTGTGGTTACCTTGGCTTGCCTTCCTTTAGCCTGAGGTCAAACTAGGTGATAACACAGACCTTGGCATCAGGCCAAATCATTGTCAGAGGCTACATCGCAGTTTCTCTCCCTGGACTACGTTATTTTCAAAGGAGAAGCTGCAGAGTGTTTTGTCTGCATTTTGGAGGAGAGATCTCCGGTGTTAGGAATATTACTCTCACTATGGTGATCCATGGATTGGCCATACAATCCATGTTGTTTCAGATCTAATTTGTTGTTCCATTGTATTACTCAGAAATTTCCAAATCATTCTGCAGATCTACAACCTTAGATCTCAGATCTACTCTCTATGCTTCATGTTTTTCACAAAACCCCAAGGGGAATGTATAGATCAACATTTGTAATATTCCCAAATTTTCACATCATATTTGGAATATTAGAGTCCTTGAATTTCTTAATGAATTAAGTAAATAAAAGGGTGGAGGGACCCACAATCCTCAATAAGAATAAATATCCACTTTGTGTGTGTGAATGTGGATTAATTTAGCCTAGATCTGCAAAAAGAGGTAGTTGAGAAACTACTAATGTGAATGAGATTAGAGATCATGTGTCATTTAATGAGAAATATCATGGAAGGTTGATTCAGTCAACTAAGATCTTGAAGATGTCAAACAAAGGATCATTGAGAATTAATGATCAAGTGATGGGGGATCATGTGCAAATGAAGCACACATGATGGAGGTAGTTTACATTGCACCTATACTATTTGGTTGATTTGGTCAAACAACACAGTCCCACTTGGAGGATCTTTTCCACATGAGACTGCGTAGTTGATATTAGGGCCAAGGCTTGAGGGGGCTCAATCATTATAAAGGAGATGAAGGCAAAGGTGAAACACATCTTGGATTATTTTATGTATGATCTTTTAGATCTAGAATTGTCAAGTGACATTCCACTGCATTCTTGTGTTGTTTAGCAGAGATTGGAGGTGTTGTTTAGCACAGGGTGTTCCCGGGCAGGAATCCCTCCTCTTTATTTAAGTGATCTCTAATGAAGAGGATTTTACTTCATTATACATCAGGATTTAAGTGCATTTCCTTTTTCTACTTTTTGCAGAACATTCATATTCAGAAAACTGCATTTTTCTGAAGATCAGTTTGGAAGGTGGAAGTGTCTTCAGTACTTCAGCTGGAGAATAAGGTGAAGGATTATTCCCATCACTGGGGCTTATATATTAGCACTCCTAGAGCCACATTTCATATCTGGCATTAGGACAAAATTTACTAACCTCCTAGTAGCAGTATTCTCCTCTAGAATAATTTTGTCCATATTGCAGATCTGAAAGGAGGAAGGAAGTTGCTAGTACTTCAGCTAGTAATCTAGTGGAGGATCATTCCTCCGCATTTCCAATAGTCTTACCATCAGCCTGGAGTTTATTGCAGCATATTTCAGCAGGCAGAAGGCCCCTCTTTCCCTCACAATGAAATTTTTGGAGGCAGTTGTGTTGCAGTAGCTGCAATCATCTTTTGGAGGATTGAGAAGCTAGATCTAGAGCTTCTAGCTTGTATATCTGAGGAATGGATCAGCCCTTCAAGCATAGATCTTATCTGAGCACACATTTCAGCCATCTATTCTTCAGATCTAGCTTTAGATCTATATTTCCCAGCATATCAAGGATCAAACCCTGGGAAGGTGATTTTTCCAATGTTGCAGATCTGGAAAATCCTTTCGAGGTTATCTTGGGAATCCATCACATTAGCCAAATCTCGAATCTTTGCATCATAAAAGCTCTAGTTTTGAGTAGATATGCATTTCTATTTTCAGCATGCAACCATATGTTTATATTTTGTTGAAGAGACAACACAGTATTTGCTGCAGAGCATCTCCAGTTACTCTGTCAATGTTGCACACATGTTTTTAGGGTGATCCTAGCTCATCTCTTTGGCTAGATCTACCTATAGTCTATAATGTTGTAACTGAATCAACTCCAACATAATAAAATGGCTTAGCTCTTTCTGCATATTCTGTTTTGTACTTAGATTTATTGTCTATCTTATTGTAAGTTCTTATATTGTGTGAATTATTACTTCATTTTCCCATTTGGGGATATTACAGTGGTATCAGAGCATGATCTTTGGCTCAACTTGTGGACACTTCATATTGTGCATTGAAAGAATAACAGATAGATGAGATCTATCATGGAGGATGAAAAAATTTCCACTCCTTTCTTCAGATCCTTGCAAGATCTCTCTAAAGAGGTCAATCAAATGAAGAAGGAAGAACAGAGAGAAGATCCAATAAGAATATGTGATGACGAAGGTACTTCCTATCAGAAGCAAAGAAGACCAGAGAATCCTATATCTCCTCATGGATCCACTATGCCCACTTTATTTGAAGAAGGTGATAGGTATATAAGTGAAGAAAGGAATGAAACTGAGATTCATTAGACTCTCAGTCTATATATTGAAGATTACAAAGCAAAATCTCAAGTTTTCAAGGAGAAGATAAATCTCCAACAATTCTATTAAATCAAAGAAGAAAGAGGATCCTATAGTAGCAATATAAGAAAAAGGCATAATAGATTCTATTTTCCTACATTTGATGGATATTCCTCAAGCAATGTCAAGGCTTGGAGGAGGGAGTTAGATTGATTTTTCAAGCTACATCATGTGGCTGAGGAAGAGGCTATTCAAATTGCAGAACTTCATCTCTTCAATGAAGCGGAAGTTTGGTGGTTTGGGCACGTAAAGCATGCAAGAGTGACCAAGTATTCAGATTTATTTCACAAGTTGATCAAAAAGTTTGATGTAGAGAAGAGAGAGGATGTCAATCTGGACAACAGGTCACTACTTTCATGACCTAATACAGAAGTACTTGTATGTAGAGAAGAGGCACTTGCATCTTTGCAAGATAGTCTTGAACTCTTTACATATGGATTCCCGTGCATAGATCAGGAGGTGCATGAGGAGGAGGAGGAAGATACCAGCGCTGGTACACTTGAAGAAAAGAGGCCATCACTCTTACCAGCAGTTGGAGACATTATTATTCCTGTTGGAGGAACTCTTGTGTCCTGTCAAGAGGTTCCCACATATCAGCTGATCCAAGGTATGCATAAAATTTCAGCACATATGGTTTCAAGATCAATGCATAACCAAGGGTTAGAACAAAATGCTGATTTGAAGCTGAGACATTTCACAACGGAGAGGACCCTTGATCCAATCAAGGAGGAGACTGAAAAATATCCCAGTTCATCATTTTTGAGCTACAGTCAACCCTTGGAGTTGAGATGTAGAGCTTTAGAAAATGGAATTACATTATCCTATGTACAATGACTGATTGTGAGATCAGTGTTGTAACTTTCTTTGAGACAGTGCATGTATCACCCTACAGATCTACAGCGTTGTCACTTATTAGCTGTGACATAGAAAGGGCTTCATCATTCTTGGAGCATTCTGGAGGTAGCTTCAGTCATGAAGCAATGGAAGAAAATATGACAAATGGCAGACATCTTGAAATGAGAAATCTTTTCTCCTTTCTAGATGACCCTTTCTCAATGAGCCTCTCACTGCTCAAAGAGAAACTTCTACTTCAAGTAAATCCAAAACTTCTTTGGTTTTGGAGGGCCTTTGATGGAGAGAGAATCTCATTAAGAGATCTCAATAGAGATGCATTTCAACATTTCAGGAAATGCAAAGTTCTTCAAAAGTTTGGGAAGGATGGAATTTTACAAAGGGAGGATGCCATGATTATGCAGTACCTCATTCATCATCCACATGGGAGTGAATGGGTGAGGATGATAAGCAAGGGATTGCAAAACCACTTGCAGATTTGTATGGGCCAGCATGCTTGGTTACACTGGTTTCCATTGGGATATTTATGTCACTCTTCAAAGGCACCTATTTTTTTGTTCCATGCCTTGAAAAACACATATGAGATGAGGGAGGAGGCATGGTTGCGCTGGCTGCTATTGGGTGAGTATGGATACCACCCAATAGCTCCTTATTTTCTGAATCATGCCTTGGTTTTCAATGATAAATTGCAGCAAAGGAAGGCATGTTCATTTTGGTTTCACTTGAGAGAGTTTGGCCACCACACAAAATCTCCTATGTCTATGTGTTTTGTATTGTGTAAAATTTGGCATAATGATCTCAGAATGTTCATTGATGATACTTCTTTGTATGGGGCTGATGTGACATCTCATATGTCCATTAGTATGCTTTTGATTCATGATGCACATGAGGAGGAGAGAAGCCAGCAAGATCTCTTGTTGCTTTGGTTTCTTATGGGGGAGTTTGGCTTGACCATCTTACATGGAGGAGATGGAGGATGGAAGCACAGGGCCTTACTCCAGTGGTTATTTTTAGGAGAATATGGTTTGAAATATCTTTCTACCCATATTACTTCTTCCCTTATTCTTTTGCATAACTTTGAGATGATGAAGTTTGGATCCAACAAGGCTAGGTATGGGAGCATATCAATGCTCAATCTAGTTCATGAAACATGGGATGCAGGAATGTATTGTATGTTGGAGCTTTTCCTTTGTGGAAAGAGCTACTTTATTTTATGTCTCTCATGTATTTTCAATGATTTTGGACATCATATGGTTGTCAATTGGTACTTCATGATGGAAGGAGGACATCTAACCAAACAGTTGGAGGTCATTCCTTATGTTTTTAAAAGACAACTTTGGGACCAAACATACATAACCTATTGCAGCAAATGGAGGAAGCCTTCCCTATGTGGATGCCATATGGAGGGGAATATATGGCCTTGCATCTACTTTTGGAGTTGCTTGAGGACAAGCAACATTTTTCCGGGGGGGAATATAATATTCCCAAATTTTCACATCATATTTGGAATATTAGAGTCCTTGATTTTCCTAATGAATTAAGTAAATAAAAGGGTGGAGGGGCCCACAATCCTCAATAACAATAAATATCCACCTTGTGTGTGTGAATGTGGATTAATTTAGCCAAGATCTACAAAAAGAGGTAGTTGAGTAACTACTAATGTGAATGAGATTGGAGATCATGTCTCATTTAATGAGAAAGATCATGGAGGGTTGATTCAGTCAACTAAGATATTGAAGATGTCAAACAAAGGATCATTGAGCATTAATGATAAAGTGATGGGCGATCATGTGCAAATGTAGCACACATGATGGAGGAGGTGTACATTTCACCTATACTATTTGGTTGATTTGGTCAAATAATGCAGTCCCACTTGGAGGATCTTGTCCACATGAGACTACGCAGTTGAGATTAGGGCCAAGGATTGAAGAGGATCAATAATTATAAAGGAGATGAAGGCAAAGGTGAATGGCATATTGGATTATTTGATGTATGATATTTTAGATCTGGAATTTTCAAGTGACATTCCACTGCATTCTTGTGCTGTTTAGTAGAGATTGCAGGTTTTGTTTAGCACAGGTTGTTATCGGGCGGGAATCCCTCCTCTTTGTTTGAGTGATATCTAAGTAAGAGGTTTTTACTTCATTATACATCAAGCCTTAAGTGCCATTTCATTTTTCTACTTTCTACAGAACATTTATATTCAGAAAATTGCAATTTTCTGAAGATCAGTTTGGAAGGTGAAAGTTGTCTTCAATACTTTAGATGGAGAAAAAGGTGAGGGATTATTCCCATCACTGGGGCTTATATATCAGCACTCCCAGAGCCACATTTCAGATCTAGCATCAGGCCAAAATTTATTAACCTCCTAGCATTAGTATTCTTCTCAAGAATAACTTTGTCCATATTGCAAATCTGAAAGGAGGAAGGAAGTTGCTAGTACTTCAGCTAGTAATCTAGTGGAGGATCATTCCTCCACATTGCCATCAGTCTTACCATCATCCGGGAGTCTATTGCAGCATATTTTAGTAGGTATAAGGCCTCTCTTTCCCTCACAACATATTTTTTGGAGGTAGTTGTGTTGCAGCAGCTGCAATCATCTTTTGGAGGATTGAGAAGCTAGATCTAGAGCTTCTAGCTTGTAGATATGAGGAAGGGATCAGCCCTTCAAGAATAGATCTGATATGACCAAAAATTTCAGCCATATATTCTTTAGATCTAGCTTCAAATCTATATTTCCCAGCAGATCAAGGATCAAACCCTGTGGAGGTGATTTTTCCAAAGTTGCAAATCTAGAAAACCCTTTCTGGGTTATCCTGGGAATCCATCACGTTGGCCAGATCTTGAATCTTGGCATCATCAAAGCTCCAAATTTGAGTATATCTTCATTTATTTTTTCAGCCTACAGTCATGTTTTTATATTCTTTTAAAGAGACAACACAATATTTGTTGCAGAGCCTCTCCAGTTACGCTGTACCTGTTGCACACATGTTTTCAGGGTGATCCTAGCTCATCTCTTTGTCTAGATCTACCTATATTATATATTTTTGTAACTGAATCATCTCCAATATAATAAAATGGCTCATCTCTTTCTTCATATTCTGATTTTTACTTATAGTTATTGTTTATCTTGTTGTAAGTTCTTATATTCTGTGAACTATTACTGCATTTTCCCATTTGGGGATATTACAACATTTCTTGTACACAGATCTGTATTAGATCTAAAATTTTATGTACACATCTGGTCTAGATATGAATATTATTAAACTGCTACATCAGCCCCTAAAAATAATGATGTCATGGTTATGTAGTCTTTTCTTATTGTTGTAGCACCTCATTTTTCAGGATTTTTGTTGTAATGTCTCATTCTTTCTCTTGTAAAATGTATGGGCTGTAATGTACATCTGATTTGATGTTATACATATGATTTCTAAACCTATATATTAGCCTCCTATTGTGCTTCAGTGGATCTGCGTTATTTCTAAAGTAGCCCTTTGCATATAGCTGTAGCCCCTCTCTTTGGGTGATTTTCAGCTAGACTAGTTTGTGGGAGATCTGTTTAACCCACCTAGTATGATTTTTATTTTTATCTCCTTTTGGATTTAAATCTTAGATGAGCTAATATAAGGGATCCAGGAGCTGCAAACTCATTTCTATGCACATAATTCTCAGAAGTGTGTTATTTCAGCAAGCTTGCTGAGCTGTTCCAGATTGGGAATATTACATTTGAATAAGGGATAAAATACATTTTTGATATTTTTTGCATAATTTCAGATCATTACTTGTAGACCCATGGGCAATTTTTGAAGATGGAAAGTAAAATTTTCAATTTTGTTGACAATTAGGCAAGTTCATAGTGTGTCTCAGGCTTGAAGCCCAGAAATCTCTACGAACTTGTTGTAGGTTATTTTTTGCTATAAATCACAAGTGTTCTCATGAAGGAGGCATGTGAAGGCCTGTATTTATCTTTTTTAACTCATTAAAAAACCTCATATCAGCAAAGGGAGCAGATAGTTTGAAGAAATGGTCTAAGACAAAGTTTCTATGAATTCTTGATATAAACTTTCTTAAATTCCCTTGTTTCTGCAGCGAAGGAAATTTTGAGGGATTTTCAAGTTTTTATTGTATTTTTAAGACAAGTCGACCATGTAGAAAGGTTAAATATCATCATCTAAATGTCTTGATAAAGGCATAATATTTTAGAAATCCTTTCATATTTCTAGCTCAACATGGAATCTTCATAAAACATTATGGCACCACCTCCTAAAGATTTGGAAGACAACTCTCCTGACTTGGTGGGAGTAACTGTGTTTTGGTCATGGTCAGTGCCACACAGGCACATGACCTTCTCGATGTAAAGATTCAATTTTAAATTATGTTATTCTAACAAACATGTTGTAGAGTCCTATTAGGTTTCTAAGTCCTAAAAATATATGTTGTCAGTTTTATCTCCTTGTAATAGGCTTTTGGTTAGATTAGGTGTCAATAGAAGTATTTGAATGGTCCATCCTTATTGGCAGATCCAATGTAAATATTCATAAGCCTATTAGTAGGCATATTATTGAAGGAGAGAGGGTTTTTTATAGACCTGCTATTGTAAAAAAAAATTATCAATAATATTCAATGGCTATTTGCTTATCTTCACCTGGGATTCATTGATGTTCTCATGAGTATTTGTCTTATGTATTCTGCAATTTTATATTCAGTGTTCTGATGTTTGATTACTTAAAATTCATGTATTACCTACTCTAAATTCCTTCAAACACTTATATTTCTATGAATTTAATATTTTCATTAGAACATATATATGCCTCAGTTTCTATAAGAGGATGCCATATGTCAACGAGTTATTTTCACTGACTCCATATGCCTGATGTTAGTGATTTCTCCACATATTTCACTTGCATAAAAACACACTTAAAAAAATATTTCAGATTTAGCCATCTTTTTAACTTCATTTAGAAAATATCATTATATATCCTTGAGAGAACCCTCTTAGGTTGAAAAGGCTAATTTTCAGCTTGAAGTAGGTTTGAAATAATTACTCTAGGTTAACTGTTGTAGCAACCCATCAGTATCAATTTAGTGATAACACTGGTCATTATAAATTTTCCAAGTGATATGAGTATAAATCCTTTTGAAATTAGCTATGAAGATCCCGAAGAACTAGATTGAGAACTACTACCAATATCACTAGAAGCACCAATCATATTGCACTATAAAACTTCTGAATTTTTATAGCCTAAGCTAACTTTAAAATAAAATGGGCATGATTTTGATAGGGTACAAGTGGGAGGTTATGGAAGGATATACCTTTTATGCTGACCAATGGTATATTACTTACAGGGGATGCATCATCCTAGAAATATTGCTGCAACATCACAAAATGAATTTCCTCATCAAGAGGAGTACTGATGTTCATTAACTCAACTAAAGGTATCGATTTGTTTTTCCTCTTCATTCCTTAGGACTCATTCGTATATCTACTAATTCCCTCCATAAATGTAATGATAGTACTTCCAACACCTCCTATTTGGCTAGAACTCGCACCACTATTATCTCATACATGCTGAAACTTTGAACTACTTGGTCCTTCTCTCCACAACCTTGGACTATTAAAAACCTCTCCTATTTGGTATAACTCTCTTTTTCATATTTATGTATAATTTAATGTTTTATCCTACCATTCATCAAATATTTTTTCTCTTCTCTATGCCCTTAAATCTTGAACCCCATTTGACTCATCTACATCTATTGCAACAAGATATTTATCTTTCACAACTAGGAAAAATCTCTCACCTAGATCCGACTCCCAGTAATTATAGCTTTAAGCTACCATATTATGTTATTCAAATGTAAATAGGTTTTCTTCCACCATAAAAATTAATCCAAAGAGGAATTTCCTTTAGAAACCTTCCCCGCAACCCGTACTTGAACACAACTTCAGCTTTAGAAAAAGGAAAATGATATTTTGAAACAAATTCAATGGTATATCTTTCGAAATTTTATTGTAACAAAAAATAAAAAACCCTATTCAGCTTAGTATCTAATTTATGCAGCTCATCTAGATTTATAATAGTGCAGGTACGATGGAGTCTAAGCTGATTTCTAGCCTCTCAGAACTATCACAACTAATTATGAATTTTTGGACAGAACTTACACCAGAATATTTTATATTTGTTGCAACAGGTTTATGCGTATAAATTTCATCCTTTAGCCATGCTAAATTATTATTCCACAAATATTATTACTACAAAATAAATCAATCAATTTTCTCATGCCATTAGCCTTGGAGATCTCCTCTAAGTATCCTCTATACCATGGTCTAGATTCCTTCAAAATAGTTAGGGTCATAGTAACGAAACCATTTATTGGAGAATATTTTAAACTGAAGACCCTGGGTTCTGACACAGGATATCAACAAAGAAGTCTGTTGTAGTGTAGTAATTATCCAGCAATTCACCTATATTGAGAAGAGAAGCATCTTACTTGTGGTGTGTCAAGACATAAAAAAAGGATACAAGATCATATAACAAGATCGAGGAATGGTTTAATGAATGATTCATTGAGCAAAATATCATTGAAATCTTCATTTCAACTAGTAATTATAAATAAACGCCTTACAACTAAGAACCACAAAAATATCTCAGAACCATAATATTAAAAAAAAATTGAGGCCAAATAAACCATCACTAAAAGACATCTAGACATTTCTACAAAATTTTATTCTATTATAGCCTATATCTTTACATTATATTATGGTCTTCATAATATGTGAGAGCTTGAATAACTATTGAGCCATAATATAAAATAGAATTCAGAGATACAATAGAAACATTGGAAATTCCATCAAACTTCAGATCAGCACCATCTTTGTGTATGCTTTGAATTCTCGCTTTCTCCATCTTTCCTTTATCCTTTTGGTTATTTTCTTTCCTTGATCCACTCACTTTATTTATTCCACTTCCAAAAAATATGGGTTTTTTAGTCGTTATAGTCTTTGATTATTTGAAATTCCAACATGCTTATCCTTCTTTCACGGCTTTTGCAATTTAAAAGGTAATTTATTTTAACCTCCTTTATCGCTTCTTTCTAATTGTTCTTAACTTATGGTTATTTTGACCATTTGTATCACCTTTTTAGAAGAAATTTTCCATGACCATTTTCTGACCAAAATTTAAACAAAATTTTCTAAAACTACTATAAAAAAATGAAGGACCCAACAAGCCTCCCGTCACAACTCAACCACCATCCTTCAACGACCTCTCCTTTTCTAAGTCTTCTACTTCCAAAACTTAT
Source organism: Pinus albicaulis (assembly GCA_034641835.2). Classification (NCBI taxonomy): domain Eukaryota; kingdom Viridiplantae; phylum Streptophyta; class Pinopsida; order Pinales; family Pinaceae; genus Pinus; species Pinus albicaulis. The sequence goes on from JAXQQM020072771.1 coordinate 749,443, forward strand.
GGCATCATCTCCTCTTTCACAAGCATGGAATCTTACCATTTCCACTCGTTAAGGTCATTTATCTTATTATTTCCTACATTTCCTTTAATTTTCCTTTAGCTCCCTCATACTCTTTCAGTTTGGCACCACACTTGTGATCACCCCCCTCATCCAAACTTTGACTAGCCTTGCCTCCCATAATCCTCTATTACTCGAAAAATTCCTTTCACCAATTTTTATTCGTTCCTCAATCATCCATTGGGTGGTATTTTTATAAAGTTTTACACTTCCTACTCCTTTAATATGGTTTTGCGCGTGATTATGATTTTATGATTTCAAACACTCTCAGTTTGCATCGACCTAGCTCAAAATATTCCCTCGGATCTACACGATATGATGGTTCACACGTGATAATATTCTCTCCAAAGTAAGTATCAACTAATTTTATATTCTTCACCTCATTATTAACACCATTTTACCCCTTATCTTGATAATCCATGGGTCATTTGACAACTTGTGAGCTTCCTTCTGTCACAGAACAAGATTTAGCAATCCTCTTAGTCACTTTATTATATTTTAAAAAATATTTTTATTGAAGGAGTGGTAACTTTGGTGCATATCTTATCACTTTTTCATGTCCTTCACTTATTTCACTTAACCTTCACGTGTGAAGATACACTATCACTATTGTGTCTAATTTTGGGTGTGGAGCCTAATTATCTTCTTGAATTTTTAGAGTTTTTTTTGTTCCAGCCGTGTTGGATCCATGTTCCTAACATGGTGGAAACATCACCCATATGACTTCCATAAGGGGGGATACAGTGATTTTATGACCCCCCCAGTGATGGGGGTTTAGGGGCAGCACCATTAAAGCTAAAGATAGATGAAAAATTTCCTTGTAAAATATTGTAATTTCGTAGTCAATCTAGGTTGGTCATTATGTTGATGATATGACTATAGAAGCTATGCTAATTTATGGTTTTATCTCCCATAAGGAAACCCTCAGTTTATTTGAGAAAATTATATTGCAGATGGGTATTATTATTCTTAGTAAAAAATAGAGAGGAGACGGTGTGAGAGAGAAGAGGAAATTACAATGGATCGGTTGTAGGTTGTATCTCTTCATTTTGTTGGATAATATAAAAGGAAGGATTGGTTGTTTCTCCATGACATATTCCAAATCGGATTAACCACATATATTTGTGTCTCTCTTGTTTTATCGTTTTTTTGTTTGTGTTTCTGAAATATTTTTATGTGTTTCATTGGTCCATTAGTTAATTTATAACAGCTTTTACAAGATCCAAAGGTGTATTTGGCTATTAAAATTACAGGAGAGAAGGGTTTTGGGTTCAAGTGGGAGAAATGGAAAAAGATGGTAGGTTTAGGGTCGCGAAATTGAATGGCCAAAACTACCAGTTATGTAATATGCATATGGAAGATTATCAATATCAGAAATATGTGTACCTAATATTGAGTATAAAATCAAAGAAGTTGATGAGTATGATGGAAAACAATGAGATCTTCTTGAAGAAAAGGCACTAGGAACAATGGGGTTGTGTCTGACATCATTATTGAAAATCAAAATTTCAAATGAAATGAAAAAATAAGGTTTAATGATGGAATTGGATAAAATATATGAAAATACCTTGGTCCCAAATAAGGTATTTCTCATGAAGCTTCTATTTAATATGAATGTGTTAGAAGGTGGATCTATTGTTGATCATTTAAATGAATTCAACATGATTACCAGTCAGTTATGTTATTTAGGGGTAAATTTCGATGATGAAGTTGTGGCTCTATTGTTTTTGTGCTCATTGCTAGAAATTTGGAATGGCTTAGTCATGGATATTAGTAACTCTATTTATAGATCTATTTCTTTAAAATTTTATGATGTTATTTTTGTTATCCTTAGTGAGGAAATGTGAAGGAAAATATTAGGTGAGACAACAAGTAATGATTTGACTGCGAAGACTAGAGGAAGAAAAATAGACAAGGGAAAGAACCCAAGACATCACAGTAAGTCAAGGAAAGGAAATCCAAGTCAATATCAAGGATAATGTGCTGGAAATGAGGGAATAAAGGAAACCTAAAGAAATATTGCAAATCTTGGAAGGGAAAAGAAGGAGGTGGACAGCAAGAGAACAATCATGAAGTGCGTGTGACATGCGATGTGTTGCAAGATGCTTTTATTATTTCATTAGAAAATATTATTGATGCCTGGGTGGTAGATTCAAGGGACTCATTCCATGCCACACCTAATAGGAAACATTTTCATGACTATGTTCAAGGATATTTTGGAAACGTTCATCTGGGTGATGATAACCCTATAAAATCATTCGAATGGGTAAGGTTTTTATAAAGCAACAAAATGGAAAACAATGGCTATTAAAGGAGGTAACACATGTTCCAGATATAAATAAAAATCCAATTTGAACAGGGAAATTGGGAGGCCAATGATGTGTAACTAATTTTACAAACAAAATCTAGGAGGTCTTTAAAGTAGCCCTGGTAATAACAAAAGGAGAAAATGTTGGTACATTGTATTTATGAAATGAAATTTCTAATTATATTAATGCTTTAGTATCCATAGGAGAAGATAGGGAACTCTGGCCTCATAGGCTTGAGCACATGAGTGACAAGGGGATGTAAATTCTTCACTCAAGAAATTTGTTGTCAAGTTTGAAGCATGCTCATTTGGATTTATGTGAAAATTGTGTTTATTGAAAATAAAAGAGAGTCAGATTGCTTAGATTCAGGAAGGAAAAGAAGAGAGAAAAATTAGATATTGTGCATACAAATGTATGGGGAAATCCTTAGGTATAATGTCTCTGTGGCTCTTGCTATTATGTTACTTTTATTGATGATGAAACTAGAACAGCCTAAGTTTTTTATTTTCACAATAAACCTGTTGTATTTGATACTTTCAAGAAATGGAAATATTTGGTTGAGAATGAGACAGGAAATCAGTTGAAGTGTCTGATATCATACAATGGAGGTGAATATTGCATAAAATAGTTTGATAACTATTGTTTAGAACATGGAATTCATAGAGAGAAGATAGTTACAGAAACACCATAGGAAAATGGTGTGTGAGAAAGGATGAATAGGAAAATCATGGAGCGTCTAAGGTGCATGAGATTGCATGCAGGATTTCCCTTATAGTTTTGGGCAGATTTTGGAGATACTATTGTGTATCTAATAAATAGAGGGCCTTCAAGTTCCTTGGATGGTGTTATTACTGCGGAGGCGTGGACAGGTAAAATGTTAAACTACTCATCTTTAAATAATTTCGGTCGTGAAGCCTTTGTCCACATTAATAAATAAAATAGATCAAATCTTGGGGAAAAATGAAAGAAATGAACCTTTATTGGATATGGTGTTAATAATTTTGGGTATAACTTATATGATTATGAAAATCAAAAAATTACTGGGAGAATAGATTTCATATTCAATTAAAAGTTCTTATATAACGATTAGATGGAGGGAAAGAAACAAGAAAAGGAAAATAAATATTGCACAATGCTTGATTATATCATATAAAAAGTAAAGGTGCATGAAAATCATAACGATCAACGGCCACAATAACAGAAAAAACCATAATAACAATAAGTAATTCAAACATGTAAAAGTGGTGTTAGAAGATCTACCAGGATAAGTAGACCACCTGAACGATACTCTCCTTCATTGTATTATATATCATTGAATGCATTGTGACTCCTAGAGATAGCCTTGAGTTGCGAAAGAGCAGTGCGTACGACATCTTAAAAACAGGAGGACATCTGGGTACTCTTTATGTTCTTTGACAGAAACCTCCTAGATATTACTTGGATGGAGCTATTTGATATGTGGTTTCAGATCACAGGGAGAGCAGAGTAATAACTGTGAAATTTGATTTTGAGGAGAGAGGCTTGCTCAGAATGGGCATGTGGCTGTCTTAAAATGGGATTTGCTGCAAATAGGGCCGGATGTGAAACCAACAAAAAGTCTTTAAATTTAATTGGGATTATGACCATGAAGAAAGAGGATGGTAAGTCAAAGTGAGGTGGACTTACAAGGTATAAGAATCCACCCTTCAAGGACTTAAGAGGAAAAGTGGTAAAGAGAAAGAACTTGGAATAAGAATCATGCATCAAGCTTAATTAAGGTAGTGTTATAGATAATCCTACGAGTATCATTCGAGATAAATTCATATATAACCTATAAGCCACTGGCATTCTGAAAGCATGATAACGTGAAGGAAAATATAAAGGAATAGAGAATTAAATTGAACCAAATATAACATATACATACATATTGTTTATAAGTCCAGTAGGAATCCATTCCTGCAACAAACAGTCGTTATATTATTTCTTCAAAACGAATCTTCAGATATACATTAAGAGCAAATATCAAACTTCAAAAAGTGTTATGCACACTATACACTTCCAGCTTTCATAGTATTCAGAACCTTTACTTAGTTTGTAATTTGGCCTTTTATAGCTATTTACATGAATAGTGTGACCAAATATTTCTTCAGAAAAAATATTCCCTGCTAATATTACAGTTTCCCAAATAAACAAAAAATGATGAGGCGTAACGAAATCTCATCCAAAACAGTATGGTCCAACAGAGACTATAACAAGAACATAACAGAAACATGAAATGAAGAGAGTGCATAGGGTGAAATCAAGATTTCACCCAATTTTACACTACATAGAAATAAAAAATAAAAAATAAAAACAAAGGTCGCATGGGCCAGATGATGATGTCCATTAGTTGGTATGATGAGGAGTGCCCGAGCCTTCTGTGAAGCGTGATCGGGCCAAGGAGCCATGCTAACAAGGCGGCAGGGATGGGAGTTGCTATGAAGTAGAGGAAACTGGAGTATTAGTGTATTCATAGCACTTTTTCCACAAAATTCCTCTGGGTAGTGGTGTTGTGGTGTAGATATCGAACATAGACTATAATTGTGTAAGCTCTGTATAATCCACGCATACTATGAAGAATCTCTTGACCTGAGTGAGAAGGAAGAATTCCTTACACAGTGCAGCTACAAAGGTCTCTGCTTTTATTCGGGAGGTTTTCTATAGTGTTATATCTACCCTGTACATGATTTCTGACATCTTCTGTTCATAGGCCATTAGGGGAAGTAATGTTCCTGAATGTGGATCCTAGCATGGCGGGAGGCCAACTTCTACCAAATTACGTCATTCCTGATCAAACCTTTTGACTCGATGAAAATCAAAGAGCTCGGCTCTGGTGCATGCTACCTTGAAGGGATAGGTAGGGTCATAGAGTTGGGTGTGAGCGTCAGTGAGGGGCTCAAGTCCAGGCGGAGTCCTGACCTCATGAGCTTGGGTGGTTTCAGGGGCAGAGCGCTTCATTTTTTCCATTATAATTTGAAAACAAAACTAAAAGGGAAATAGTGAAAAGGAAAACAATGAAATACCTAAAATAGTAGTGAGGTAGCAAGGGAAAATGACACGAGAGTGAAAAGCAACCAATACTCAAGTTTTAACCTGCATGATAGAGTGGAATACCGATAAATAAATAGTAAAATTTCACAGTTGAGAGTGAAACATGCTATGGAAAATAAGGTTTTACCGAGTATTGAGGTGGGGTGACACTTGTAGGGATGACATCGTAAGGACTTCAACAGAGAGACACATGGCACCGGGCGATTTCCTGGCAGCAGCCAGGTAGGTGGGGGCCACATGCAAGACAAGGCAGGTACCAGCCTTCATACTGCCCACTAGAATTACCTTACCGTAAAATCATACCTATGCCTTTTTCTTAGCTCTGGTGGGCCATTTTGATCTTCGGTGGGGTGGATGGAGGCCTTCACCCCCTTTTCTTCCCCCCATGGAGTTACTTTGATTAGCCCAGAGCGGGGATGACATCACCTCCTCTAGGCGGTCAGCTTCGGCCACCTTAGCTCCTTTCAAATGCCGACATAAAGCTTATCTGCCACTGATGTTTAGCGTGTGGTTCCACCACATAACTGTGAGTGTGTTTCCTTTTGCTGTCAGACTCCTGATTCACTTTATCCGCTCACCACACTGTGGCGCTTGTTTCTGCGAGCTCTTTCAACAATTTTTCCACGCCTTATCCTCTGAACCCATGCTTTATTTGCCCAATAGCTCCTTATATTTTCTCAATGAGATCACAAGCCAACATTGGCTCCACTTGGGGATGGCATGCTCGCTCTCGAGGGTGTCGAGAACTTTGTAGACTGCCTACTTGTGCATTTGTTAGTATACCCAGGGCATCTAAAAAAATTTTGGTACTTCTCGAAAGAGTTAAATTGAAAATGCATGCAAAAATTAAAGATGAAATATATACATCATGGAGGATATATATAATTGGCCCTTGTAGCCATTGTCAGTACTCAAAATATGGCTTGAGGAATTTCCCGTTCGCAGGCATTTCAATAGGTCCCCTTCCAAATTTTCCAATGTGAATGTGTTGTTGCCCTTGGCTTCTGCTACCTTGAATGGTCCGAACGAGAGTGGGTTGAACTTTCCATGTTTACCTTTGTGCACCTGTCTAATGTACCAACTCACCACCAGGTCCCCTGCTTCTATTTCTTTATCATTTTCTCATTGATCAAATAGGCATTTCATTTTCTCCTCATAGTTGGCCAACCTGATGTTCACTTGAGCTTGTGTTTCATCCAGTTCTACAAGCTAATTCATTCTCTTGATGGTATCATCTAGTTCTTCTTCACTGTCTTGTAGAAAATTGGCCATGGGTAAAGCGAGTTGAATGGGGAACACCACTGCCTTGCCATACACTATCTCATAAGGAGACTTGCTCGTGGATCTTTACTGGTAATGCGATTTTCCCAAAGTGAAAACTTAAGCTAGGAGTCCCAATTCTTCTGATTTTCACTTATGGTATTTTTTAGGATTCTTACCAAAGTCTTATTGGACGACTCGGCTAGCCCCTTCCCCTACGGATAATAAGCCATAGAATGTCCCAAAGTGATATTATACTGCTGGAAAAAGTTTATGAACTTGGCATAGTTGAAGACTTGGGCGTTATCAGTGATAATATTAGTCGGCCACCCAAACCTAGCTATTATATTCTCCTCCATAAATTTAATCACCACCCTATCTGTGACATTTCACGCAGGCATAACTTTGACCCACTTGGCAAAGTAGTCGGTGGCAGTGAGAATCCAATGGTTTTGGTTGTTGGATGGGGGGTGGATCTTCCTAATAAAATCAATACCCCATTGCCTGAATGACTTTTTGATATGTATCGAGATCAGTGGTAGTGGTAAAATTTTTTTCTTTTCTGCAAAGGTCTGGAATTTTCCACAAGCTCGGACATGAGCGTGTACATATCCAAACAATTGAGGCTAGAAAAACCTACTCTCAGGATTTCGTGAGCCGTAGATCACTAGCTTTAATTTCTGCCGCATACACCATCATGAAATTCGGCCATCACCTCATCCACCTCCTAATCTGTTAGACATAGTAGTAGAACTCCTGACGGATCCCTCCAATATAATTGTCCATTCACCATGGTGTACTTCTGCGACCTTAATCTCAGGGTATGGTACTTAGCCTTGTCAAGACTGGGAGGACACCTCAGAGTAAGGAGGTATTCCACCACATACTCATACCATGAAGATAGAAGGTATTTTATGTGCATATTTGGCAATGAGGTTTCTATTCCAGACTGTATGTCTATTCCTTCTGTTACTTCTCCTACCTCCATGAAAAGATTTATACCTAAGGATTGACAGTTGGATTCTGATAACATCTTAGCCAATCGTTGTCCTTTATTGAGCTTAGTGGGCATGATATCTAATTCATATTATTGAATCTTGGCGATTCACTTGCCCCTCTTCCCTTCACTATCTGCCTATATTAGAATGTCTTTTAATGCTGTTGTGGGGACATAGGCCGTTATGTACGACTACAACACATATATCTGAAAATCCTTTAACGATTTGATGAGGGCATATGCCCACTTTTCCAGGATATTATACTTCAATTTTGTGTCCCGCAGGACCCAAATGAATAATGCAATCGATTGTTCGTGCACGTCATCGTTCTTCTGTAACAACACTGCAGCTACTGTGTGAGGGGAGGCAAAAGAAAAGATCATGAAACGCTTGATGTAATCAAGGATTCTTAGTACTGGAGCTTCAACAAAAGCCTTTCTAATTCTGTTGAAAGAATTCTGTGACTGGGGGGTCCATTCTACTTCGTTATCCTTCTTGAGCATCTCTATAATATGTCGGACGATCTAAGCATAATTTGGAATGAACCCTCTTAGGAAATTTATTCTTCTCAAGAAAACCTGAATTTCCTTTTTATTTCATGGGAGGGAAATGTCGTTGATTACTTCTACCCTTTTCGGGTCAATTTTCAATCCCTCCTTAGTCACTATGTGTCCTAGCAGCTTCCCCTCCTCCAGGGCGAACATGGAATTTTGGGGGTTCAATGACAGGCCGTACCTGCAGCACTTCTTGAAGGTCCGACAAAGATGTTCAATATGTTCAGCATCACTCTTTGAGAAAATAGTGATATCATCTAGATAAATCACTACAAACTTATATTGCTCTCCTACGAAATAAATGTCCATAGCATGTTGAAAGGTGGCACCAACATTGATTAGACCAAACGGAATATGGGCATACATGAAGGTCCCCCATGGTGTGGTGAATTTGTTTTATTTTTATCTTCTGGGAGAACTTCCACCTAATTATATTTATAGAAACTATCCATCATAGACATTCGGGAGGATCCCACCACCTTTTGCAAAATTTGGTCCATCTTCGGGAGAGGATAATTGTCTTTGAGTGAGGACCTGTTTAGATTTCAAAAGTCCAGGCATAGTCTTATTTCTCTATTCTTCTTCTTGACTAGGACCAAGTTGGCCACCCACTCTGAATATATCAGGGGAACAATGATTTTAGCCCACAGTAGCTTTTTAATATCTTTCTCAATTACTGGGAGCAGAAATGGATTAATTTACCTTAGTTTCTTCTTATGAGGTTTGGCATCTCCCTTGAGAGGAATCTTGTGCTAGATGACCTCAATGTCGAAAGTCTTCAGATCATGGAATGACTAGGTGAAGACATATTTATATTCTTGGAACAATTGGATATATTTGTTCTGATACTCCTCAAGGACTCCCTTGGATAGCTTTACCACCTTTGGGTCTCCCTCTGTCCCAATATTTATATCATTCACCTGCTCATCCTCTATTATCTTACTGGGGCTGATTGGGATATAATTTTTATCGAAAACCATTTCCAAGGGCACGATGCCTCTAGGAATCATGTTTTCTTTTAGTTGCAGCATGCGATACCCAACAAATTTCTCCTCCCACTTGGTCTGTGGATGATCATTGGGCTCTTCATCCACTACATCAATTACCAAATTAGAGAATTCATCAACCACATCCATGAAGCGCTTAACTTGTTCTTCATCCTAGAAGACCTACTAGTGCTTCACATTATCTGGGATGGAAGGGTGATATCACACCTCCACCTCATACCTGAGCAGAGGATTCTGTGGCAGGAAAAAATTTCTGGCTGCAATGACGAGTGAATCAGCCATCTGATTCTTGTCTCTCGGCATGAACTGTATATTAAAATCCAAGAAGAAGTTTTCCACTGAGTCCCATATCTCATTTCTATAAGCTTCGAGTCATGGATGTTTAGCCTGACACTAATTTCTAACTTTTCTTACTACTAGCTCCGACTCCCAAAAACCAGTTAGGTTCTAGATATTCATATTCTTTGCAGTTTGTAATCCTAGTAGCAGTACTTCATATTCAGCCACATTGTTTGTGGATTTGTACTCTATCTTGAAAGAGAGAGGGACTAAACATTATTTGGGTGAGATCAAGAGTGCCCTGGCTTCATTCCATTGTCTCAAATTGGCCCCGTCAAAATGCAGAGTCTGTATCTCATCCTCATCTTTAATCATGGGTTCTTTCTGCCTTAGAGGGAAGAATTTAACCTCCTGCAAGAAATCTTCATCTTCTTCGAACATGAGGTAAGAAAATTCACCCTCCTTACCATATACTAGGGAGTTTGTCGAGCCATTAACCTTAGTAACCATATTTACGAACCTGGACTCCTGGTATAGCCTTCTTTCCTCCCCTCCAAATACTGGAATAGTAGCATAGGTGAGATCAAGTTTACTTGAACCGCCAATATTTGAAACCCAAGATCTGGACAACAACATTCTGAATCAGGTTGGAATGTTAGCTACTACGATATCCATCACCATGCTCTTGGCTGGGATCTGGGCTAGGTTTACCACCAAATATTTTATCATCCCTAGACACTTAACCCTATTGGAGTCAAACGAATACAGATCCTTATATGGATGGAAAATTTGAAACCCCAATTTCTCCATGATAGACAGCGGTAGTAGGTTGTGTGAAGCCCCGTAATCTAACATGCAGTTGTGTAACAACAAATCATGAATGACCAGAGAAACGTAGAATGGGGGGCGGTTGCTGAGTATAATTCTTCTACGTGGGGGTAAAAGACCACCATGGGTCTTTCTTCCTGGAGATTGAGACTATCAGGGAGAGGGAATATGCCATGGGCGAGCATGAATTGGTAAAATTGAGCTTTATATGATTTTTTTTTTTAAATTAATACTACGAGCACATGGATTTTAACCTTTTATAACTCTTTCTGCAGGTTGAATATTGTAGGATTATTTTCTGTAATGATCTCTTTTTGTTGTTCTTTAGGAGGGATGGGTGAGTTTGAGGTTGGAGCATAAGCCTTATGATTTGCAGGGGAATTGGGAACTAGCTTTGTGGAAGAAAAGGCAATGGATTTATGGTGCACAGGCTCTTATATAGGTTTTTTTCCCTTGCTGGAAGAATTATGAGGGGCCTGCTCTTTTGGAGTTGAATCTTCCTCTTGCTCTTGTACTTGGGTCCTCTTCCTAGAGGATCTGAGGTCATACTTGTTATGGAGTTTCCCTTGCATAAAATAAAAAAATTACCTACAGTAATAATCAATATCTTGATCTTCTGGAGAAGTTTATTTCTCGTCTAGCTCCTCCTGCATAGTGAGATCACCCTCCTCATCTTCTGAGTAAGCCATGAATTTTTCCTCTTGACAATTAGGATATTCCTCTGTTTGTCCTTCCATTTTCCCTTCTAGGTATAGAGGAGGCTGAATATGATCCTGATGCTCCTTTCTATCCCGCTATAATATTTGCAGAGGTGTTTTCTAGTACTATGGATTGAAACCTCAATTAGGGGCCATCTAGTTGGGTCAAGGAGAGGAATTGTTAGCTTCCAACTCAAGCTTCACTAGCTTGTTGGAAAGGTTTTTGATCATCTTGTTCATCTCTTCAGTATTGTACTCTGATGCTTCTCTCTCTTGATTAAAGGAAGAAACCTCCTCCTTACCCCTTCTCCTGGCATCATGCTCTATTCTTCCTTTGGATTTTCTGGTAGAGGCAAAGTTTTCTTCTACCTCTTGAGTGTCAGTCTAGATCTGATCTAGGGATGCAATCTTTCTTTCTCTCAAAGTGAATCCAAACTTGGACTCAAATTCTCTAGAAAAAACCACTTTGGTTGTTGCTTGAGGAGGTTTTACCTCAGTTGGTAGATTGTTATACAACTTATTAAATATTTTTATAAATTTCGTTACATCTTCATTATGTTTCCTCATCAGGGCATTGAACTCTATGAGGATGTAATCGTGATCCCTCTTTTCCCCCCATTTTTGAGTAAAAGAATTTTCCATTTCCTCCCAAGTGGTGACAGCATTGTTAGAAAGATATTTAATCCACTTTCGAGCTTCCCTGTCCAAATAATGGATGAAAAGACTCAGCACCACATCTAGGAAATCCAGGTGTTCCACATTGAAATTTTCAGCAAAAGCACAAAAGTCTTCAATATGCTTCTGGGCATAGGTACTGTCTTCACCAGTGAATCGGGGCAAGAGATTTAGGTAATACTTAGTCATATCATTTAAAACTTGAAGCAAGGCCAATGGGGCATATTTTTTTAGTAGGAAACCTGGGACGACAATGAGGGGCCATAGTGGTGGATTCTGAGGAGGACTCTGATGGATTACAATAGGTATATGTTGAGAGGGAATTTGTACATTTACTTGAGATGAGTTATGAAGTATGGTAACATCCTTGACTTATTCTGCCCTTGGGGTGGTGCACAAAGGAGGCACATAGGTATTTACTGACTCGGCTTCGTATTTTATCTCAGAGCTAGCTAGAGTAGAGTTTTTTGGGGGATATTCAAGTACTCGGGCTATAGATCCAGGGCCACAAACTTCAGCTTTCTGAGATGAGGATGGAGAGTCTTCTAATGAGAACAAGGGTTTCTTTTATTTCCAAATTCTCTTGAATATAATTTTTTCAGGATTAGATACAGACGAAGTTCTTATTTGAGAGGAATCTGACCTTAGATGTGGCTTGGTATAAGCCAGGATTGCAGCTAATTTAGATTTGGGTAATAGTGGAGTCGCCAAGGTGAGGGTTGTGCAACTCTCAACCCTTCATGTTGACCTAATTGAAGGGTGAAGATAATGTCGTATTCCAAGGAAAATATTTTCAACTTCGTTCCTCGACAATTATGCCAAAAATATGTTGTCACCCCTAGAGACAACCTTGAGTTGCGAAAGACAAGTGTCTAGTACATATTAAAAATAGGAGGACATTTGGGTACTCTTTATGTTCTTTGACAGGAACCTCTTGGATATTACCTGGATTAAGCTATTTTATATGTGGTTCTGGATCACAAGGAGAGAAGAGTAATAACCATGAACTTTTATTGTGAGGAGAGAGGCTTACTCAGAATGGGCTTGTGGCTATCTTCAAATGGGATTTAAGGCAAATAGGGTTGGATGTGAAACCAACAAGCAGTCTTTAAAGTTAATCAAGATTATGACCATGAAGAAAGAGGATGGTAAGTTAAAGTGAGGTAGGCTTACAAGGTATAGGAATCCACCCTTCAAGGAGTTAAGAGGAAAAGAGGTAAGAGAAAGAACTCAGAACAAGATTCATGCACAGAGCTTAATTAAGGTAGTGTTATAGATCATCCTATCAACATCATTTGAGATAAATTCATATATAACCTATAATCCACTAGCATTATGAACGCATGATAACATGAAGGAAAATATAATGGAAGAGAGCATTAATTTGAACCAAATAAAACAAATACATACATATTGTTTATAAGTCCAATAGGAATCCATTCTTGCAACAAACAACCCTTATATTATTTCTTCAAAACAAATCTTCATATATACATTAAAAGCAAATCTCAAAACTATAAAAAGTGTTATGTAGACTGTACACTTCCAACTTTCAGAGAATCCAAAACCTTTACTTAGTCTACAATTTAGCCTTTTATAGCTGTTTACATGGATGGCATGACCAGATATTTCTTCAGAAAAAGTATTCCCTGCTGATATTAAAGTTTCCCATATAAATAAAAAATGATGAGGCATAACGACATCTCATCCAAAACAATATCGTCTGACATATAATATAACAAGAACATAACAGAAACATGGAATGCAAAGAGTGCATAAGGTGAAATCAAGATTTCACCCAATTTTACATTACATAGAATTGAAAATAAAAAATAAGAAAAAAGGTTGCATGGGAAATATCATGATGTCCATTAGTTGGTACGACGAGGAGTGCCCCAGCCTTCTTTGTGGTGTGATCGGACCGAAGATGTGGAGAAGCCATGCTGACGAGGTGACGGGGGTGGCAGTTGCTGCGAAGTAGAGGAAACTAGAGGATTAGCGTATTCATAACACTTTTTCCACAAAATTCCTCCAGGTAGCGATGCTGTGGTGTAGGTATTGAACATATACTACAATTGTGTAAGCTTTGTATAATCCACGCGTATCGTGAAGAATCTCTTGACCTGAGAGAGAAGGAATAATTCCTTACACAGTGCAGCTACTAAGGTCTCTGATTTTATCCGGGAGGTTTTATCTAGTGTTATATCTACCCTGCACATGATTTCTAACATCTTCTGATCATAGGCTATTAGAGGAAGTAGTGCTCTTGACTATGGATCCCAGCATGGCGGGAGGCTAGCTTCTACCAACTTGCACCATTCCTGATCGACCCTTTCCACTTGCTGAGAATTGAAGAGCTTGGCTCTGGTGCGGGCTACATTGAAGGGATAGACTGGGTCATAGAGTTGGGAATGAGCGTCAGTGAGGGGCTCAGGTCTAGGAACAATCCTAACCTCATGAGCTTGGGGGGTTTCGGGGGCAGAGCGCTTAAATTTTTCCATGATAATTTGAAAACAAACGTAAAAGGGAAATAGTGAAAAGGAAAATGATGAAATACTTAAAATAGAAGTGAGGTAGCAAGGGAAAACAATGCGAGAGTGAAAAGTAGCCAATACTTGAGTTTTACCCTGCATGATAAAGTGAAATGCTGGTAAATAACCAGTAAAATTGCATAGTCAAGAGTAAAACACACTATCAAAAATAGGGTTTTACTGAGTATTGAGGTGGGATGACACTTGTAGGGCTGATGTCATAAGGACATCGATAGTGAGACCCGTGGTACGGGGCGGTTGACTGGCAACAATTGGGTAGGTGGGGGCCATGTGCTAGACAAGGCAGGCACCAACCTTCGTACCGCCCACTAGACTTACCTTACCATAAAAACATACCTGCACTGATTTCTTAGCTCTAGCAGGCCCCTTTGATCTTTGGTGGGGTGGACGGAGGCCTTCACCCCCTTTTCATCCCCCCACAGAATTAATTTGATTTGCCCGGAGGAGGGATGACATCACATCCTCTGTGGGGTTGGCTTCAGTGACCTTAGCTCCTTTCAGATGCCAATGAAAAGGCTATTAGCAGCAGATATTTAGTGCATGGTTCCACAACGTAACTGTGAGTGTGCTACCTTTTTCTGTCAGACTCCCGATTCGCTTTATCCGCTCACCAGACTATGATGCTTGTTCCTACAAGCTGTTAGCACCCCATGGAATTCTTGACAAGCAAGCAGGGGGCTAGATTGTCTTGGAGCCTTCAAGGAATGCATTTTTCTGAAAACCCATCATCCTTGAAGTCTCTCCGTGCTTTGCCTTATACAAATTTCCCCTGTTGATTCCCATCTCAAAAGGCCTATTTCTGCCCCTTGCACCCCTACAAAAACCTCCACTTCATCCCTTTTTCCTTTTTCAAAGTTCCCTTTTCCTACCCCCAAATTCCCCCCCTAAACCTCCTAAATCATTCCCATGCCCCTCTCAAACCACGCATACACCCTTGGTTTAGTTTAATAAACCCTTTTCCCTTCTATCGTTGCCTTTTCCTACCCTCAAAATACATTAAAAATGGGCCCAAAACCCACTGTTTACATTATAGCAGGCCCATCCCCTTCCCCGCTTAGCCTCCACACCTCTTCTTCTACGTGATCCAGTGCTAGAACCACCTGCCAGCATAAGAAGGTGCTAGTCTCCAACGCATATCGGGGATATTCCTAGCCGTTGATTCAAATAGGAGGGACGGTGATCGTCGCCCCCATGACAACCACTGTTAAACCCATGCATCATCGATCACCACATCTTAACCATTCAGTTCCCGCCAGATACACGGTCCGGAATACACCAACCCCTGTGGTCCCCGCAATGCACTATGTCAAAACCTGGCGGTTTCTATCGCACCGCCTTTGCGCGGTGGGTGGTATTCTCCTGTTGCCCAGCGATTCCACTTAGCTCTTGACACGTGGTCCCGAC
This sequence comes from Pinus albicaulis, assembly GCA_034641835.2. Classification (NCBI taxonomy): domain Eukaryota; kingdom Viridiplantae; phylum Streptophyta; class Pinopsida; order Pinales; family Pinaceae; genus Pinus; species Pinus albicaulis. The sequence goes on from JAXQQM020072771.1 coordinate 765,133, forward strand.
ACTGTTGCAAAACCGCCGGCTCATCGCACTGTTGAGTCTCAAAAGTGTTCTCCATATTCATACATATTTCCATTATTTCATAACCATTTAGCTCTTATTTCATAGCCATTTGACCTAAAACCTTACATCAAGTAACCATTTTCATAAATATATGGGTTAGGATCCTTGTTTTCCAAAGTTATTTATTTTATGTATTTTAAGTGAATTTATGATTAGAAACTAGAAAATTAACATAGTTTCATGTATCTATATATGTGTTATGAGTTTTGTGACATGTGTAGGTCAAAAGGAGACTTCTAGAAGACCCTTATGTGGCACTCTAAGGCCAAATTCGAATTTGGTTGGAGAAGATTAAGGGATCAAGAGGATATGTGTCTCACTTCCTTGTTGTATTGAAACTCTAAGAGGATATGTGTCTCATTCCTCAAGTTGTGTTAAAACTCTAGAAAGACATGTGTCTTATCATTTCCTATTTTGATTGTAACGCTAGAGATGGAGGGAGAGATTCATGGACTCCCATTAATGAGATGTCTCCTCATATTTTGTATAAATAGGAGAAGCTTTCTCCTATCATAAGTAATGAGGAAGTAATGAAAAAGTAGTAGAGAAGTCTTTTGTAACAAAGTTCAAGATGGAATGGGATGTAGATTTGTGAGTTCTTTTTAATAGAGAAATTCAGTTCTTTGATGCTGTTTTGATTACAACTTTAAAGAGCTGAAGGACTTCACCAAATTGGTAGCAGAGGGCCCCTGCTATCCAAGGAGGCTTTTGCATGTTTTCTAGATAAGTTGCTTTCAATTTTGTTTTGTCATATTTCCTTACTTAGATTGCTTTCTGAAATCATAGCTTTTAGCATAATTTTTCATGGCAGCCCGGGCATTTGCACATAGTTTTATAATGACTAATGACATGGAATCCATCTTGTCCTTCTGCTAATTTACTTTTCTTAGTTTTTGTTTAATTACAGCACTATTTGTTTATTTCAGTCTTGCACATTTGCTTTAGTAGTTAGATTTAGATATTAAGCTGCTCATGTCATTTTCAATTACCTCCGAAAGCCATAGTTGGACTAATGGCGAGGGATTGAAGTATGAGTGTGTAGTTTGATATTAGTTTACTTTTCTGCAAGTTAGATATATTAAATTGCTCATGTCATTTTCAATTACCTCCGAAAGCCATAGCTGGACTAATGGTGAGGGATTGAAGTATGAGTGTGTAGTTTGATATTAGTTTACTTTTCTGCAAGTTAGATATATTAAATTGCTCATGTCATTTTCAGTTACCTCCGAAAGCCATAGCTGTACTAATGGTGAGGGATTGAAGTATGAGTGTGTAGTTTGATATTAGTTTACTTTTCTGCAAGTTAGATATATTAAATTGCTCATGTCATTTTCAGTTACCTCCGAAAGCCATAGCTGGACTAATGGTGAGGGATTGAAGTATGAGTGTGTAGTTTGATATTAGTTTCTTTTTTCTGCAAATTAGATATCAGATTGCTCAAGTTGTTTATGATTACCTCCGAAAGCCATAGCTAGACTAATGGTGAGGGGTCAGAATATGAGTTGATGTAATTTGATTTTAGTTTTACTTTACTTGCAATCTTTTATTTGAGTGCAGTTTTCTTTTGTGTTTAGACAGCAGCAAGGATAATGGTTTTCATGATCAATAGTTCATTGTTTGTTTAATTAGAATAGTGACACATTTTCATTTCCTTTTAATTTTGTCATTGTATGTTTCAAAATCCTTTTGAGGTTTGAAGTTTGGTAAATCATTATAAAGGACATCATTGCCTTGAATATTCATAACCATACTTGTCTTTTAGAATTTTCATCTCACATTAAGAAACCAACCAAGATCAATAAAAATCCAAAAACGACAAAAGTAAGAGATAGGTTATCTTGCACATATAGTGCGCCACACTTCGTCAACTTACGAATCCCTGGTTGATAATTTATGTTAGCAATTTAGGACACACTAATTTGACCAAACATTTTGGCGCCGTTGCCGGGGAAGTGTAACTAGGTAGCCTTATTTCTTACATCTAAAAAAAATTAATAATTCTTGAGTATGCTCTCCTCCTGCACTTTGTGTGATCTGGAGGATAAGAAAAAGGATTGTTATGTAAAAAAAAAAAAAATTAATAATTCTTGAGTATGCTCTCCTCCTACACTTTATGTGATTTGGAGGATCAGAAAAAAAAAATTTATGTGAAAAAGAAAAAAAAAAGAGGAGACAAAATAAAACTTCATCATTTCAATTGATTCAACAATTTAATTTTTTTTTTTTTTTCCTGAAAAACTTTGATTTCAATAAATTGTTTTGTTTAATGAATATATATGTGTATTTTTAAATTTTTGAAAATATAACATACATAATTTTATTAAACAAATCAATTAAAAAAAAAATGAAAAAAAAAATAAAAAAAAAAATAAAAAAAAAAATTGTTTTGTTACTAAGATATATATGTATATTTTTATTTTTGAAAATATATATATAATTTTAATAACAAATCATTTAAAAAAAAAATTCAATAAATTGTTTTGTTTAGTAAATTACATATGTATATTTTTAATTTTTCAAAATTTAACATGTGTAATTTTATTAACAAAACAAATAAATAAATAAATAAATAAAAATCATTTTTCTTAGTAAAATATATATGTGTATTTTTAATTTTTAAAAATATAACATATAGTTTTATTAACAAAAACAAATTTAAAAAAAAAAAAAAAATTGAAAAACAAACAAACAAATCAATAAACAAAAACCATGGCCTTTTGAAAAACTTTGAAAAAAAAAAAAAAAACAAAAACAAAAATAAAACAAATAAAAATACATCATTTGAAAAAGGCCGATAGCATAGTTTGAAATGCATTATTGATGAAAACACAAATTTAGATACTTCACTGGTTCGAATTGCAATGAATCTTGTGCTTGCTGAGTTTCGTAAGGCTTGCATCTTTAGTATTCCAAAATATATTTTATATTCAAAGAGTGCTAAAGCCTAAATATCGAAACTATAAGAAAAGAAGTTAGTTCATTAGAGTTGAGGGAAAATAAAGCAAAAATGAAAGCACATGAGCAATTATCTAAATATGAAAAGATGGAAAACTATGTTGCTGGACGCTGGATTCAGATTCGACAAACAGAACAAGCTCTCCATATAGCTGAGGCAATCATGTTAAAGGCCCAAGCACTTGTGGCATCATATTGGGCACAATATGGAGAACCTGTCCTCAACCTTTTGAGAGAGAAGGTTTCAGAAAAGAAGCTCGTGATAATCATCTGCAGATCAACGAAATCATCAACAACATTCTTAGATTGAAACGCAAAGAATCTGTTGGCAGTAGAAGCCTTAGCCACTGATCCCGATATTCTCAATTTCGTTGTTCTCATGCCTGTCCCTGTTGATAATAGTGTCAAGTTGAAATCAGAGGAGGATGCCATGATTGTATTGTTCAGTCATCTATCTTTGCTGTGATCGAATCTTAAAAAAAAATTCAAAATCAATTTCACAGCCGAATGTAGCAATTTAGGAAAACGCAAAACATAGAAAAATGTCAAACTTTGAAAGCATGATTTGGCCAAACGGAGATGAATTTGGAAAAAATAAAACATGGGTTTTTTCGCCAACGTGGTCAGTTAGATAACCCAGAAATCGTTTTACGAAATTCGTGGCGGTCTGGGAGAATTTTTCGATTCTTTGAAGGCCATGTTTGCCTACCGCGTGAGGAAAAACGTTTTTCTGTTTACATAGTGAAGAGTTTGAACGACACTTTGCTTGATTTCAGCCATAATTCGGTTTCCTGATCTCCAGGAAGAAGAATCCAAGTTAAAATCAAATTCTATTGAAGCCAATCAACCAGCCTAGCGCCACCTTTCATGCTTGTCTGCTAAATCACAGAATCATACAGGTAAGCTCAATTGAGATTGAATGTGTCTGTAATGGCGTGGATGGAAGAGTATGGGAAACTGCTGCAATTGGAATTCCAACTGAGGTGGGGTGGTCCTGAACGGTTACTGATTGTGATAGTTCTCAAGGATCAAACAGATACAAAAATAAATTTTGAAGAGATGAAAGATTTTATTTTGAAATAGCGATCATGCCCTTTATGTTCTTCAATGCTTACCAGTATGTTATTTTTCATCTTATGTGATCTTCACTTACCATTCTATGGTCATTGCAAGGTCACGATTGGTCAATGTATCTGAGTTTGCTTTATTTAGCATCATTTTTTGAAATTTTAAAAAATTGCATTTCTCTTTTCTTGTTAAAAAAAAATTAAAAAAAAAAAAAATCAATAATTTTGAATCAATGAAATGAATAAGTTATTTGCTCACTTTTTCTGAAGGTATTGATTAATTTTGGACTGATGATGAAGGATGAATGGCTAACTTTTTATTCAAGATTTTTAGCTACAGAAGCCGTCGACATTCTGCAGCTAAAGTCCAATTCCGCAGCTGTTCTCCAATTCCGCAGCTAAAGTCCAATTTCGCAGCTGTTCTCCGATTCCGCAGCTGAAAAACCTCATTGTTCAAATCAGCCTAACTTTTTCATACAAAATCAGATTTTGATGACTCAAGTATCGTTGGAAAGGTCTCAACAAGATCTATACAATGAGAAATCCATCATTAGAGTTTGAAATGGTAAATAATGAAATAAATTGCTGAAAAGAAGCTACATTCAACTTGAGGCACTAATTCCAAAACAGGTATAAATTCTTTTGATTTTTCCTTTGAGAACTTGTTTTATTAATACAAATTCTTAGTTTTGTGTGTAAATATTATAACTAGAGAGATTGATCACCTCTCTCCCTTTGATAATCTTACATTCCATTGCAGAAGAAGTATTAGTTTTTTTTGCAGGCTCCAGGAGGAAAGACAAATAACTACAAGAAAATGGTGTCTCTCTAAGAGACCAATTTGTTTCATAAGAGGATGATCAACAACAAAGAGGAAATATGCTGATGCAAAATCAGATCCAAACACTTGAAAAACTTTCAGATACTATTGTCTCCATCACATCCATACCTCATAATAAACCATTCACCTCATTTCATTTCATATTTTCCATTTACATTCACATCCACTTTCCATTTCTTTTTGTCCATTCATAACCCACAAATAAAAGCAAGAGGCTCATTCACATGCTTATTGTCCATTCCCATTTCTACTCTCCATTGCCATCTTCCATTTTCATTTTCCATTTCTTGTCATTTTCACTCCTCAAATAAGCCCTGCTTCAATGCAAATTATTGAGTCCATAGTTCTTTGAGTCTAAGTTCTTTATAAAAACACCTTGAGGCTTGCATGCCTTAATGACAAGTTCTCATGCTGACAAACAATGGGAATACATTAATGTCTCTTGTTCGTCAGATATTCTAGGTGACTCGACATCAGCAAAATCATTCGTACCTAGCAAGATGTGTTTGGGCATCTTGACTCTCATTGTCATCAATGGTGAGAGTTTTCGTGTTGACTAGTGGCATCCATTAATGGCCACTAATTCAACAATTTCCTACTATGTTCGACATTAGAACATCTTTTCACATAGTAGGAATTGTGCCAATGAGTTTTGAAGACATGAAGACTATTATTTTTAGCATTTTGGAGCAGATTCAGCAAGTTTTAGTAGGAGCAATAAAAAGTCATCTCATCTCTTTATCCATGACTCCTCTTGTTCAGCCACTTGAAGAAGAATATGATCAGAATTTTGCAACCACCACACATACACAACTCATCCACATTTAAGGTAAGTGAAGGTATGTTGTTTTCTAATTTTTAGTCATGTAATTCATTAGAATGCTAAAATTGTAACTTTGGAAAATTCCTCACTCCCTTTTTCACATTGTCATATCTTTAGTTGGGGGGAAGGGACATCATTTCATATCCACATGTCATACACTATCACACATTTTCATTTCGTTTCCACCCACATATACTTTCCAACCAACTATTGTTGCAACATGATCCAAAAGATTATATGCCTTGAAAATGATCAATTCATTGATGAAGTAATTGATTCTAAATGTTTTCATGAACTTTGATGCAACCAAGAAAATAAAGCATTGTTACACAAGAACCAATGCTTAAAAAAAAAAAAAAAAAAAATGGTTGTCACACAAGAACCAAACATTGAAAAAAAAAAAAAAATGTTGCAATCAAATGTATTATACTTTGCCAAAAAGGAAAAAATCAAGAAGCAAAGTTTGGAATGAATCTATATGAGTCAAAACTCATAAAAGATCAACTCATAGACAAATGAATCATTGCAATAGTTGCATGAGGACATGCAACAACTTCAGTTGGGGGGTATGTTGAGTCTCAAAAGTGTTCTCCATATTCATACATATTTCCATTATTTCATAACCATTTAGCTCTTATTTCATAGCCATTTGACCTAAAACCCTACATCAAGTAACCATTTTCATAAATATATGGCTTAGAATCCTTGTTTTCCAAAGTTATTTATTTTATGTATTTTAAGTGAATTTATGATTAGAAACTAGAAAATTAACATAGTTTCATGTATCTATATATGTGTTATGAGTTTTGTGACATGTGTAGGTCAAAAGGAGACTTCTAGAAGACCCTTATGTGGCACTCTAAGGCCAAATTCGAATTTGGTTGGAGAAGATTATGGGATCAAGAGGATATGTGTCTCACTTCCTTGTTGTATTGAAACTCTAAGAGGATATGTGTCTCATCTCTTAGTTGTGTTGAAACTCTAGAAAGACATATTTCTTATCATTTCCTATTTTGATTGTAACTCTAGAGATGGAGGGAGAGATTCATGGATTCCCATTAATGAGATGACTCCTCATATTTTGTATAAATAGGAGAAGCTTTCTCCTATCATAAGTAATGAAGAAGTAATGAAAAAGTAGTAGAGAAGTCTTTTGTAACAAAGTTCAAGATGGAATGGGATGTAGATTTATGAGTTATTTTTAATAGAGAAATTCAGTTCTTTGATGATGTTTTGATTACAACTTTAAGAAGCTGAAGGAATTCACCAAATTGGTAGCAGAAGGCCCCTGCTATCCAAGGAGGCTTTTACATGTTTTCTAGATAAGTTGCTTTCAATTCTGTTTTGTCATATTTCCTTACTTAGATTGCTTTCTGAAATCATAGCTTTTAGCATAATTTTTCATGGCAACCCGGGCATTTGCATATCTTTTGACTAATGACATGGAATCAATATTGTTCTGCTGCTAATTTATTTTTCTTAGTTTTTGTTTAATTCCAGTACTGCTTTGTTTATTTCAGTCTTGCACATTTGTTTTAGTAGTTAGATTTAGATATATTAAATTGCTCATGTCATTTTCAGTTACCTCCGAAAGCCACAGCTGGACTGATGGTGAGGGATTGAAGTATGAGTGTGTAGTTTGATATTAGTTTACTTTCTGCAAGTTAGATATATTAAATTGCTCATGTCATTTTCAGTTACCTCCGAAAACCATAGCTGGACTAATGGTGAGGGATTGAAGTATGAGTGTGTAGTTTGATATTAGTTTAATTTCTGCAAGTTAGAAATATTAAATTGCTCATGTCATTTTCAGTTACCTCCAAAAGCCATAGCTGGACTAATGGTGAGGGATTGAAGTATGAGTGTGTAGTTTGATATTAGTTTACTTTTCTGCAAGTTAGATATATTAAATTGCTCATGTCATTTTCAGTTACCTCCGAAAGCCATAGCTGGACTAATGGTGAGGGATTGAAGTATGAGTGTGTAGTTTGATATTAGTTTCTTTTTCTGCAAATTAGATATCAGATTGCTCAAGTTGTTTATGATTACCTCCGAAAGCCATAGCTAGACTAATGGTGAGGGGTCAGAATATGAGTTGATGTAATTTGATTTTAGTTTTACTTTACTTGCAATCTTTTCTTTGAGTACAGTTTCTTTTGTGTTTAGACAACATCAAGGATAATGGTTTTCATGATCAATAGTTCATTGTTTGTTTAATTAGAATAGTGACACATTTTCATTTCCTTTCAATTTTGTCATTGTATGTTTCAAAATCCTTTTGAAGTTTGAAATTTGGTAAATCATTATAAAGGACATCATTGCCTTGAATATTCATAACCATACTTGTCTTTTAGAATTTCCATCTCACATTAGGAAACCAACCAAGATCAATAAAAATCCAAAAACGACAAAAAGTAAGAGATAGGTTATCTTGCACATATAGTGTGCCACACTTTGTCAACTTACGAATCCCTGGTTGATAATTTATGTTAGCAATTTAGGACACACTAAATTGACCAAACACGCACGTCAAAGTTCGGTGCAGGACATCAAGCGATATTGCTACCAGTCGTCGGATATGCGATCGCCCATCCAATGGTTGTCACTCCACGAAGCTACAAACTGTATAACCTAAGCCAAATACGCCTCTGGTCCACCGACCGACGCGTTTTCACCGTCGATCTCCTTTGATATCGGATGGTCCAGATCTGTTCGTCCCCCATCGCTGACCGGTCCACCCACGTCATCACCCCTTCCACGTGTTCATTCATATGTTCAACTCCGTCATATGTATTCGTTCAAAGGTCATTTTTCGTGATTTTTCATGTAAAACCGCCTCTGCTTCGTGCATATCCCCTAGACCATATTTCATTGTTTCGTTGTGTTTTCCGCCACCAACCTGAACACTCCCGTCGTCTCATCATCCATCGTGGCCATCCTCATCATCTTCATTGTGTCCATCACCCCCATGCATGATTCCTTAACAGTTTGTGTGTCCCGCAAGGTTATGAGCATCAGAAAACCGCCGAGTTTCTCAGTCTCTGTGATAGTGACAGAGAACGCCGAAAATATCAGATGCAGAGATTAAATTAGCAAAGCCAAGCCCGAGAAGGTTATGGACGTGACTACATTTAATAACAGGGCCAATAAACTTGTACAATCTTCCTCGAGGCCATTAAAGCGCAGTTTTCTCCAACAGATATTTAAAATGGAACAACAAAGAGGTTAGGGCACGCAAATGAAGTTTTTTGAGCCCTACACAGTGGTTTGAGAAGCAAAACATCAGATGCAAGACCCAAAAACCACGCAGAAGGTACATCACATGAAAATCAATGCACATCAGGGTTTCCGCTATAGCAAAATGTTTTTTGGGTACAGGGTCCCCATACAGTTTTTATTCCACAGCTTGTCCCTGATGAAATTTCCACCAGACAACAGATCAAAACTACTAGAGCATTTATATGGCAGACTTCTCAGCAATTTATTTTATCTTTTTCAAATCACCAGGAGTACCACAGAGTACTGCAGCCAAAATACATCAAAATCATATCCAGAAGAAGTAGAGGCCTGAAGAAGACCACTATTTCATCTAAAAATGACAGGAATTGAATGCTTAGGATTTAAAGCAGAATGGGCTTTGGCCCTCTTTCTTTTCAAGAGTTTAATACAACATTTAGTTCTTCACCTACCTCTTCTGCTTCTCTTCATCTATAAAATGCATGAGAAAATATTGTAATGGTTGTTGATCGGATATCAATAGATTGCAAGCAGCTTCTCTTGAGACAAGTTCTCTGTGTATAATTGTAAGATAGGCTGGGGAAGATGTATTCAGACTGAATGACTAAGCTATTGGCTATGTTGTACCTGATTGGTTTTGATACTTAATATGACAAGCACATTTCATTGGATCCTGATCTAAAGCCGCGGCGATGTTTTTCTATCTTTTTGTTTAATTCATTTCATTTCAGTTCTTCTGGCTTGCATCAGAAATCTGGTATAGGATTTACCCTTGATAGGTACCATATACTTCTACTCTCCTTGCCTTTAATGTTTTTCTTCTAATGTGTTATCTGAAGATCGATTTCAATTGATTTAACCAGTGTAGTGGATGATATTTCCTGCTAGCTGATGTATGAATTAATGGAATCTATTTTTAGATGTGCTTGTTAGGATTTAGTTGAATGCATTGAGAACACTGGGAGGTTTAGAACTTTGCCTCTGCCTCACTAGGATCTTTCCATTCCAATTAAGCCTTTCTAAGTTCCCTTGTGCTGCCTCTGATTGTGTCCAAGCAGGTCTGGAGTTAAATGACCTCTGACCTGATCTATAGACAGAATTTGATGGTTCTCCTTTTTCATTTTCAGCCCTCAATGTCCCATACCACCCAATCACTTTAGGATCCAAGGCTTTAGATGACTAGCCCAACTGAAATCTTGCGTGTTGAGTAGCAAGTAAACCCTTTCTTGACTCCATTTCCCAATGGACTTGACATTCCCTGAATTACTTGTCCTTTGCCTAATTTCCTTTTTGCCTAGCCTTGTCTCATGCTGAACCCTTCCTTCCTGAATCCCAGAAACCAAATTCAAAATCAAACAAACAAACCTTGTGCCAATAACTAGCCTAACATCTTAAATTTGAGCTTCAAAGACATAGAACCTTTGACTACCATAGAGAGATCCCTCTCTGGACCTAGGAGGGCTAGATCCTAGGGTCTGAAAGTGGTTCTAATGTTGTCTCATCTTTTGGTCTTGCCAATCTGGCCAAAACATGGGAACCCCAACATAATGGCGACTCCACTGGTGACACTGAGTGCATTACACCTTAAACATTCTTAGGCATTCAAAAAACCCTATAATCTCTGGATAGGTTGGCAGTTAAACACTCCTATTCTCACATCAAACTCTACACCATTTGTTGTTTTTTCCCATACTCTTGGACAGAGTCTGGGAAGGGCCAGGTAGCCTCCAGATCTCACACTCTTTCAGAGGTGACATATCTGGTAAATGCCCTCCCAGTCAATCTCTGGTTAGATTTCGTCATGTTTTGGAGATATCCTTGAAAAGGGACATCTCATAAGCACTGTGGTGGATAGTGTACCCCTTAAGGACATCCTAAACCCTCCACCTGGTGACTCCATATTCCCTAAACGTTTCAAAGACTCCACTGGTGATCAATAGGCCTGCTGATTGTCTTGGTTTCACATTAGACTCCACTGGGAGACCAGCCTTCATAACAACATCAACCACAGAGAAGTAACAAGTAGGGTTAAGCTGCTTAGTCAGAAAACAACATTCTGGCTTTTAGAACCATTCATACAAGAGCTTACCCTAACCCAGACCCACCTGAAATAGTTGATAACCTTGAGAGCATCCTCAAGGAATCTCATACACCTAAAATATCAACTATTTCCAAACACATCCATAGAGCTAATTCTACACCAGAAGATCTTGTAGCTCTATCACACTTTCACCTTGACCTAGACCTGCCTAACAGCTTATCTAGAACTAGATCATTCAGTATCTTAGACCAACTAGAACCTGAGCTTACTGATTCACCACAGCTAGGTGGTATTTACCTTGGGAATAGACAGACCCCTCCATCTACACCTCCCGATTCACATTTCACACAAAACTTGGGACTCAGTTACCATAGGTCGGCTCATCAGTCCTCTGTTGGTCATAATATCCCTGTCATCCATATACCTGCTGCCCAAGCCCCTCTAGCTCATCAAAACATCACCATGGTAGCTTGGTATGCACCTCTAGTTTTACCCCAGCCTCTAGTACCCTTACCAAACGATTATCAGACCAAGATTCCACACTTCACTGCAAAGGAGTCCATCACAACCCAACAACATGTAGATAAAATGGAAGATTCTTTTGACTACATGGAAATTGATGATGATACATTCAAAATGAGAATATTCGCCCAAAGCTTAGGGGGTGATGTGAAGAAATGGTTTAAGGGCCTGCCTCCAGGTAGCATCAACGATCTTCTGGGCTTGTATCAGACTTTTATAAACAAATGGGAAACTAGGGAAAATCCTCGCCAACTCCTGGCAGAATACATGACCCTTAAAAGAAATGTAGGAGAGAGTGTTCACGATTATACAACAAGGTTCAACAGCATTTATAATGCCCTCCCTCCACATATGAAACCTCCGCAAGGAATGGCCCTAGCAAAATATCCTAAAGGTTTTGATGCTAACATGGCCTATGAGCTTAGAGATAAGGAATACAACACACTGGAGGACATGCAGAAAGGAGCAATGAATATAGAAGCCAACCTGATCAAGAAAAGGACAAGACTGAGAGCTGAGAAAAGAGTAACATATAGGGATGATAATGTAGCTTCCACTTCTGATCCCAATTATGATAGATTATCTAAGAATGTGGAAAAGTTACAACAAATGATGGAAAAAATGGTTGTCACAGTTAGCAATCAAAACAGAAACCAAAATCAGAACCAAAACTTTAGGATAAACAATACCATTCCCAACAGAAAAAAAGAATCAGATCAACAAGTCATTCCCCCATTCCAAAACTTCCTTGATGAGGAAGAGGGAATCATAGAAGAGTCTGAATGGAATACAATAAACATGTTTGAAATAGAAAATTCAGTCCATGGATACCCCACAGAAGAATATTAGCCCTTATCCACGTATTGGGATGAGGAGTGGTCAGAATCTGAGGATTACAGACTTGGATTTGAAAATTCTATCACGCAGGTCAGAGAACAATATGAACTTAGGAGCAAAAAGAATCTAGACACTTCCAAACCAGAGACTCCTGAGATTACCATTAAGAAAATACCTAAGAAAACTTCTAAAGAAACTGCTGTAAATAACAAATCAGCAGCTGAGAGTTCTGAGAAAAGCAAAGAAAAGGACAACCAAAACACTGAAAAACAAAGCCAACCAACCAGTAGCACTAGCACCATAGTTAGTACTCCTGATAAAACAACTCCTAACCCTGTACACAGTGAGAAATCACAAACTAATTCAGCCACTAAGATAGTGGCAAATAAAACAGAGTTAAGAGCTCCAAAGACCCAGTCCACTTTCAATATAGAACGTGAAATTGCAAAGATCAAAATCTCTATACCACTATCTGAGCTGGCCACTCAGGATGTATATAAAGGCCAAATTTTGAAAGAATTGAATCTGGGGGAAAACAATGACACTGTGAATTTGAGTGATGATCAACCTGCCCTCCTGTTTGGGCCAAAGATTGAGGGAAAGTTTCAGGAAGGGGTAGTGCCACCTTTTTATATCAGTCTCAACATTCATGACAAGATCCTTCATAATGCAATGCATGATTCTGGAGCATCTCACAATTTAATGCCCAAGGTAGTCATGGAAAAACTAGGCCTAGAGATAACTCGCCCCTATAAAGATTTGTATTCATTTGACTCTAGCAGAGTAAAATGCCTTGGCTTGATCAAAGATATATGTGTGAGCTTGACCCAGATCCCTACTAAATGCATGGTCATGGATGTTATGGTGGCGAATGTGCCACCCAAGTATGGCATGTTATTATCAAGATCATGGGGAGCCAAACTGCAAGGAACAATGCAGATGGATGGCTCATATGCCACTATCCCTATATTTGGCCAACTTAGAAGACTATACAGAGAGGCACATATGAAATTCCTGGTTAGCAGCCCCGAAAAGCCTGAAAACTCCCCTTTATACCCTGTGCACACTGATCTGGATTCTTTCATTCTCTACAATGACCAATCCTTAGGAGAGCCAAGATAAAAAAAGAGAGGTTCAAACAAGGACACAGAGCCCATGGATTTTAACATAATGGCTACTTTAGAAGAATGCGATGAAGAAAATCATGGGCAAGGTGCTAAAAACGAAACTCAGAATAAACAAGAAATACAATACAGTCAGCCTATTTGTCACTCTCCTCATACTTACCCACCACGTGAAGACCAAAGCAACTCCCAACCTAGTGCAAACTCTGCAACACAACACAATGGCGAACCCAGCTGTAGGGAAGGAAATGATGATGAAACGAAAAATGAACCCCTGTGGGAAATGAGTTTTGATGGCTCCTGTACTAGAATAACTACTGGAGCATGGGTATGGGTACATAATATAGAAAGTGACTACACCGATAGCCATGCCTGCAACTTGCATTTCAAATGTACAAATAATATTGCAGAGTACGAGGCTCTCATCCTGGGTCTAAATCTGTTGAAAAAATTAGGAGCCCATAGAATAACTGTGTTAGGAGACTCTGAGTTGGTTATCAAACAGGTGAATGGTGATTACGCAACAAAACACCCTAGACTGAGGGCATATAGGAATGATGCCATGGATATATTGAAAACCTTCATGGAATATGAGTTGGTGTTTGTTCTTAGGAGTCAAAACGTTATTGCTAACGGATTAGCTTGCTTGGCTAGTTCATATCCTAACGCTCCAGCTGACCAACAAATCATCATTCAGACCAAATTCAGACCTGCAGTGCCAGACAACAAAAAATATTGGCAGGTTTTTGAAGGAGGCAAATAGATTGAAGATTTTCTGGTGGGCAGAAATGAGTTTGGATCTTCTGACCCAGACTCAAGATCTGACAATAGCTGCCCAAGTGAGGATCCCCCAAATGAACAAGAAACACCCTGTAACATATAAATAAACACTCTTTCTGAAGAAACTGGAAATCCAACCGAAAAATGTGAAAACACAGATAGTGAAGAAGTGGAGGTGCTGCAGGACAGAGATAAGAATATACCCAGAGGCTTGGCACCCTTAGAGGACCTATTAGACTTTGATGATGTAGCAAAAACGCCCACCATAGAACATGCTGATTCAGATGTAGAAGAATGCAACATAGGCACTGAAGATAAACCCAAAATGATTAAACTGACTAAGTCTTTACCTGCAGCCATGAAGATAAAATACATTGACCTGTTTAAGGAATTCATTGATGTGTTTGCATGGAGCTATGAAGACTTAAAGGCCTATGACACCAACATCATACAACACAAGATACCCCTGAAGGAAAATCAGAAGCCTTTCAGACAAAAAATTCGTAGAATTAATCTGAAACAACTGCCTGCAGTTGAAAAAGAGATTAAAAAGATATATGATACAGGCATAATAGTTCCTGTAAGGTTCTCTGATTGGGTATCAAACTTAGTGGTTGTGAGAAAGAAAACAGGAGAGATTAGATTATGCATAAACTTCAGAAATCTTAACAGAGCCTCACTCAAGGAAAATTACCCTTTGCCTAGAATGGAACACATCCTACAGAAGGTAGTGGGCTCTAAGAGGATCTCCCTGCTAGATGGTTTTTCAGGATACAATCAAGTCCTGGTACTCCCAGAAGGTCAACTCAAAACAACATTTACCACTCCATGGGGCACCTTCATGTATGTGAAAATGCCTTTTGGACTAATGAATGTTGGGGCCACCTTCCAAAGAGCGATGGATATAGCTTTCTCAAATGAGATAGGACACTTCATTGTTATTTACTTGGATGACTTAACTATCTATTCTAAAACTGAAGAAGAACACCTAAAGCATATGAGGAAAGTGTTTGAAAAATGTAGAAGGTTTGGTCTGTCCTTGAATCCCAAGAAAACTGTGTTCGGGCTGCAAGAAGGAAAACTTCTTGGCCACATTATATCTGAGAAAGGGATTAGGATAGACCCACAAAGAGTTGAGGGGATACTACAAATCACACACCCGAGAAACATCAAAGAATTACAGTCCTTCATTGGGAAGATTAATTTCCTCAAGAGATTCATTCCCAACCTAGCTGAGCACCTTAGGAACATGACTAACATGCTGAATAAAGGTGCAGGAATTAAATGGAATGTTGAAGCCAAGAAATATTTTGAGTCGGTAAAACTCGCACTCACTCAGGCTCCTGTACTGATTAGCCCAGATTTCTCAAAGGATTTCCTTATCTTTTCATTCGCCTCCCAGCATATAGTGCCTACTGTTTTACTGCAGAAAAATTAAGAGGGTAATGAAAAGCCTATAGCTTTTCTCAGCAAAGCCTTGAGAGATGCACCCTTGAAATACAACATCATGGAAAAACAAGCCTATGCCTTGGTCAAGGCCTTGAAAGACTTTAGGGTGTACATTCTTCATTCTCACACCATAGCCTATGTGACAAATATAGTGGTTAAAGATATCTTGTCCCAAGACCCTGATGGGAAAAGGGGAAAATGGATTGCTACAATTTTAGAATATGACCTCGAAATAAAACCCACCAAACTAGTCAAAGGTCAAGGCCTGGCCCAATTAATGGCTGAATCAAATTTGCAGGCCCTTGACATTAACATGGTAAATTTCTTAGATGAGCAGGAAGGATTTCCTGACCCCACTATTGAGGAGAAGTTTCAGAACTCTCCTTGGTACTCCGATATCCTTTATGTGCTGACCAATCTCAATGCCCCTCCAGAATTGTCCAAAACTAAGGCCAGATTCATAAAACTAAAAGTGAGAAATTACTACATTCTGAATGAGAATTTATATTGGAAAAATCCAAATGGCCTACTACTTAAATGTTTACCTGAAGCTGAAGCTGAAAGAATCAAACAAGAGTTCCATACTGGAGAGTGTGGAGGCCACCTGAGTTGGAAAGCCACTGCAAACAAGATACTCAGGGCTGGCTACTATTGGCCTACGCTCTTCAATGATGTCCATAAAATGGTAACTGCCTGTCATAAATGCCAGATCTTTCAAGGTAGAAGAAAGCTCCTCCCCCTCCCTTTGCAACCAATCACTGTTGAAGGTCCTTTCATGCAATGGGGCCTAGACTTCATTGGATAAATTCACCCCTCTTATTCTGGGCAACAAAAATGGATCTTAACTGCCACAGATTACTTCACCAAATTGATAGAAGTCATACCCACTAGGAATGCCAGTGATTCTGTCATCATTAGGTTCCTAGAAGATTACATCCTCTCTTGGTTTGGCTGTCCAAGAAAAATAATCACTGACAATGCTGCTGCTTTTGGATCCAAGAAAATGGTTGATTTCTGTCACCGGTATGGAATAGCACTTGGTCATTCGACTCCCTATTACCCTCAGGGTAATGGATTAGCTAAATCATCTAATCAAAGCCTGGTCACTATCATTAAAAAGCTGCTGGAAGAAAACAAAAAGTCACAGCAGAAAAAGTTGGTGCACACTTTGTGGGCCGACATGCTTACAACAAAGAAATCTATTGGCATGTCACCATTCCAGCTTGTCTATGGAACGGAAGCAGTTTTTCCTACTAGGCTAGGAGTGCCAGTGATTAAGCTTGTCCAAGAGGTTCAGATAGAAGAATACAGTATGGTGAGAAGGATAAATGAAACAATTCATCTCCAGCAAACAAGGGAAGAGGTTTATAACAGGACTGCCAAAGTTCAGGAAAACATGAAGAAGTTGTTTGACAAGAGAACCAAAGTTGTTGATTTCAATATTGGAGACAAAGTTCTGAAGTGGGACTCAAGAAGAGAGGAAAAATGAAAGCACGTCAAGTTTGACAGTTCGTGGCAAGGTCCATATATCATCCAAGCCACTGTGGGTCCTAATGCATTTTTCTTACAAGAACTTGATGGTACGAAGTTGTTCGGGGGTCCTGTTAATGGCAGGATGCTCAAACATTACTTCTGATAAATTTCAGTTTCCAGTTCCCATATCATTGTACATAACATTGCAATTCTTTGTTTTCAAAAAAAAAAAAAATGTAAAGAAGCTGGTCCTAACATGCTCAAAATCTGGACCAGCAAAGAAACGAAGAATCAGCTCGAACATGCCCAAAATCAGAGCTGAATAAAAGAAAAGGAGGTGACTCTAATATGCTCAAAACCTGAGTCATAGAGAAAGAAGGATGTTTCAAAGTTGCAGATTCCATGCCTTCACAGTTTTGTCTTCAGTTTCCTACAAGTTTTGGTCCAGCAAGCCAGACAGGCTAATCCTGGCTTGACTGATTTTCAATTTCTGTCTTAGAATGTAGAGAAGAAACCTATTGGACAGTTTAAATCCCAGTGGGTAGTAGATTAGGTAGAGAATCATATGAGACCAACAGTCTAATCTGGCCTCATGGAGTAATAAGGGTAGATTTAGAATAGGTTTGTTTTATGTTTTCAAGAATAAATGATGTAAAGGGTCTGCTAATCAAAATGCACCCTGGGAGGAAAAAATGTTAGGACTATAGTTTGGGTAGGTAGAATGGTTGGGAAAATTTATTCTGCTGATGTTTCTATCATGTTGTGGCAGCTGTAAATCAAATTAAACAAGGGATGTGACAAGTAGCAGGCATCTGGCCTACTCCAAATATCATTTCTGGATTCTTGCTTCCTTCAAGAAGAAGCCATCCCCATGTGGAGCCACTATTAGCTCCTCTATGGAATTATTGACGAGCAAGCAGGGGGCTAGATTGTTTTGGATCCTTCAAGGAATGCATTTTTCCGAAAACCCATCATCCTTGAAATATCTCCATGCTTTGCCTTATAAAAATTTCCCCTGCTGATTCCCATCTCAAAAGGCTTATTTCCACCCCTTGCACCCTTGCAGAAACCTCCACTTCATCCCTTTTTCCTTTGTCAAAGTTCCCTTTTCCTACCCCAAAATTCCCCCCCTAAACCCCCTAAATCATTCCCATGCCCCTCTCAAACCACGCATACACCCTTGGTTTAGTTTAATAAACCCTTTTCCCTTCTATCGTTGCCTTTTCCTACCCTCAAAATACATTAAAAATGGGTCCAAAACCCACTGTTTACATTATAGCAGGCCCAGCCCCTTCCTCGCTTAGCCTCCACAGCTCTTCTTCCACGTGATCCAGCACTAGAACCACCCACCAGCATAAGAAGGCAATAGTCTCCAACGCATATCGCGAATATTCCTAGCCGTTGATTCAAATAGGAGGGACGGTGATCGCCGCCCCCACGGCAACCACCGTTAAACCCATGCATCGTCGATCACCACATCTTAACCGTTCAGTTCCCGCCAGATCGACGGTCCGTAATACACCAGCCCCTGTGGTCCCCGCAGCGCACTATGTCAAAACCTAGCGGTTTCTATCGCACCGCCTTTGCGCGGTGGGTGGTATTCTCCTGTTGCCCAATGATTCCACTCAGCTCTTGACACGTCGCCCCGACACTCTTGCAAAACCGCCGGCTCATCACGCATTAAAGTTCGGTGCAGTACGTCAAGCGATATTGCTGCCAGCCGTCAGATCCGCGATCGCCCATCCAACGGCTGTCGCTCCGCGAAGCTGCACACTGTATAACCTAAGCCAAATACGCCTCTGGTCCACCAATCGACGCGTTTCCACCGTCGATCTCCTTTGAGATCGGACGGTCCAGATCTGTTCATCCCCCATCGCTGACCGGTCCACCCACGTCATCACCCCTTCCATGTGTTCAATCGTATGTTCACCTCCATCATATGTATTCGTTCAAAGGTCATTTTTCGTGATTTTTCATGTACAACCGCCTTTGCTTCGTGCACGTCCCCCAGACCATATTTCATTGTTTCATTGTGTTTTCCGCCACCAACCTACACACTCCCGCCGTCTCATCATCTAGCATGGCCATCCTCATCGTCTTCATTGTGTCTGTCACCCCCATGCATGATTCCTTAACAGTTTGCATGTCCCGCAGGGTTATGAGCGGCAGAAAACCGCCGAGTTTCTCAGTCTCTGTGATAGTGACAGAGAACGTCGAAGAGATCAGATGCATAGATTAAATTAGCAAAGCCAAGCTCGGGAAGGTTATGGACGTGACTGCATTTAAGAACAGGGCCGAGAAACCTGTAAAATCTTCCCCGAGGCCATTAAAGCGCAATTTTCTCCAACAGAGATTTAAAATGGCACAACAAAGAGGTTAGGGCACGCCAATGAAGGTTTTTGAGCCCTACGCAGTGGTTTGAGAAGCAAAACATCAGATGGAAGACCCAGAAACCACGCAGAAGGTACAACACATGGAAAATCAATGCACATCAGGGTTTCCGCTACAGCAGAATGTTTTTTGGGTACAGGGTCCCCATACAGTTTTTATTCTACACTGTGTCCCTGAAGAAATTTCCACCAGACAGCAGATCGAAACTACCAGAGAATTTATATGGCAGACTTCTCAGCAATTTATTTTATCTTTGTTCAAATCAACAGGAGTACCATGGATTACTGCAGCCAAAATACATCAAAATCATATCCCGAAGAAACAGAGGCCTGAAGAAGACCACTATTTGATCTAAAAATGATAGGAATTGAATGCTTAGGATTTAAAGCAGAATGGGCTTCGGCCGTCTTTCTTTTCAAGAGTTTAATACAGCATTTAGTTCTTCACCTACCTCTTCTGCTTCTCTTCAGCTATAAAATGCATGAGAAAATATTGTAATGGTTGTTGATCGGATATCAGTAGATTGCAAGCAGCTTCTCTTGAGACAAGTTCTCTTTGTATAATTGTAAGATAGGCTGGGGAAGATGTATTCAGACTGAATGACTAAGCTATTGGCTATGTTGTACCTGATTGGTGTTGATACTTAATATGAAAAGCACATTTCATTGGATCCTGATCTAAAGCCGCGGTGATGTTTTTCTATCTTTGTGTTTAATTCATTTCATTTCAGTTCTTCTGGCTTGCATCAGAAATCTGGTATAGGATTTACCCTTGACAGCTACCCTATACTTCTGCTCTCCTTGCCTTTAATGTTTTTCTGCTAATGTGTTATCTGAAGATCGATTTCAATTGATTTAACCAGTGTAGTGGATGATATTTCCTGCTAGCTGATGTATGAATTAATGGAATCTATTTTTAGATGTGCTTGTTAGGATTTAGTTGAATGTGTTGAGAACACTGGGAGGTTTATAACTTTGCCTCTGCCTCACTAGGATCTTTCCATTCCAATCAAGCCTTTCTAAGTTCCCTTGTCCTGCCTCTGATTGTGTCCAAGCAGGTCTGGAGTTAAATTACCTCTGACCTGATCTATAGATAGAATTAGATGGTTCTCCTTCTTCATTTTCAGCCCTTAATGTCCCATACCACCCAATCACTTTAGGATCCAAGGATTTAGATGACTATCCCAACTGAAAGCTTGCGTGTTGAGTAGCAGGTAAACCCTTTCTTGACTCCATTTCCCAATGGAATTGACATTCCCTGAATTACTTCTCCTTTTCCTAATTTCCTTTTTGCCTAGCCTTGTCTCATGCTAAACCCTTCCTTCCTGAATCCGAGCAACCAAATTCAAAATCAAACAAACAAACCTTGTGCTAATAACTAGAATAACATCTTAAATCTGAGCTTCAAAGACATAAAACCTTTTACTACCATAGAGAGATCCCTCTCTGGACCTAGGAGGGCTAGATCCTAGGGTATGAAAGTGGTTCTGATGTTGTCTCATCTTTTGGTCTTGCCAATCTGGCCAAAACATGGGAACCCCAACACAAGCTCTTTTGACCATTTTTTCGCTCCTTATCCTCTAAACCTATGCTTTATTTTCTCGATAGCTCCTTATATTTTCTCAATGAGATCACAAGCCAACATAATAAATTTTGTAAACTGGAAAGATATGAAGAAACAATGTACGTAGAAACCAAGAAGAAGTGGGAGCAATCCATGGAATAAGATATGGACTCCTTGATGCATAACCAGACTTGGGACTTAGTCAAGTTTCCTACACAGAAAATAAAATCACAAAATAAATGGATTTACAGGTTGAAGGAAGAAGATGGAGGTAAATAGAGGTATAAGTCTAGACTTGTGGTGAAGGGGTTTACAAAAAATAAAGGTATAGAATTTAATGATTATTTTTCTCCTATTTTTAAAATGACTTCAATCAGAACTATTTTAAGTCTAGTCACTACAAAATATTTTCATCTTTAGTAGTTAGATGTGAAGACAACCTTTCTCCATGGGGATTTGGAGGTAGAAATATATATGCAACAACCATAAGGGTATGAGGTCAAAGGGAAAGAGAAATTAGTGTGAAAATTGAAGAAGAGCTTGTATGGCTTAAAATATGATCCAAGAAATTATCTAAAATTTGATGGGTTTATGTCTTAAAAAGGTTATACTAGATGTCACTCTGACCATTCTGTTTATCATAAAAAGAAAATTTTTGGAATATTTATTATATTTCTATTGTATGTAGATGACATGCTTGTTGCAGGCTCTAATATGTAGGAAATAAATGTTATCAAAGGAAAATTGTGAAATTCATTTTCAATGAAGGATTTGCGTGCCACAAAAAAAATCCTTAGTATGAAAATAACTAGGGATAGTAAAAATATCAAATTAGCATTTTCTTAGAGTGAGTACATAGAAAACATATTGGAAATATTTAATATGTAGAATGTAAAACTAGTTAGTACACCCTTGGCTAGACATTTAAAAATATGTATGGAGATGTGTCCCAAGACTCATGAATAGCTGGATTTTATGTGTAAAGTTCCATATGCATCAACATTTGGAAGCTTAATGTATGCAATGGTGTGCACAATGCCTCATATTCCACATGCAGTGGGATTGGTAAGGGTTGGGTGCAGGAATTACACTTAAGCGAACTCCTCAACACTTAATTGTCAACCCGAGGGTTTCGTAACCTCAGAGAAAAAGAACATGCAATGCTAAAATTTCTATGAACGTTTCCTATTCATATTCCTATTTCTTAATTGAAATATTTCAGAATCAAACAAAAAAACAATTTCAAAGGAAATCGACACCAAAGCAATTCTAGTGTTGGAATCTAAAGGAATGGATTTGCGAGAAAATCAAGTAAAGGAACTTTCACACAACTGGAAGCAATATTAAATGTTGAAATGAACTCTATGTTTATCTTCAATATAGATGGCTAACAACTTAACAAGTGGGCCCTTTCAAAGATCTACTTTCCAAATTATTTTCCTTCTACACTAAACAACCATTCCTGTACTCTTGCAATATGCTTGCACTAGTGCAGGTACATACTTATGTGAAAAAGTATACTTTACCCTCTTTACTAAATAATTATTTTTTTGTGTAGGTAATCTAAGTCGTAAGGATTAGAGCACTCTGTTCCCGTGACAAGAAGCCATCTCTTTCACTAGGACAAGCTTCCTTCACTAATGTTTCCAATTACTTTCAAAAAGAATTAAAAGACATGCTAAAAATAATTGCAATTGCAGGCTGAATTCTGAGATAAATTTCACAAAAAAGAAAATAATACTCTAATTAACTAATATTAATAATGAAAATCAACTTCGCAAGGCAGAAAAAATACTTAACAATAAAAGAAATCGATCAAAGTAATTTACATGCAATCAAACTATCTTGCGGTAATTCACTTATAACGTTACAAATTACTCCTGACCCTTTCTCTCAAGTCGTGCGTTGCAAGTTCAAAGTGTAACGTTTGCAATGGAGTCATTTCTTAATTCACATAGTCATTATTAGAACCTTCAAAAGTTTGAATTTTAATATTGAGAATGATTAATTTGAATTAATAATGCTTACTTGTAGGAATAAGTGAAATAAAAAAAAGAAAAAGGAATGAAACACTTCCTATGAAATAGATGAGTAAACCAAAGTGCAGAATTTGAATGCACTAGTGGAGGAAGAAAATTTATGCATGATCCAAGAAGAAGAAAACTAAGGAAGGAATTGCAGAAATAAATTACAGGAAAGATTTTCAGGAAATAATTGTAGGAAATAAATTACAGGAAAGAAATTAACTTAATTCAAACTTCACACATGGATCTGTTTCACGCTTTGACTAGGAATGAATTTAACTGAGAACTCTAAAACAAAAATGATAGTTATTAAATCACGCATCTTCAAGTAAAAAAATACACACAAACCTTTTAAATGGTGAAAGCACAAAGGTAAACGAATCGGGTTGGTTGGGATCTAGCCAACCAGATCGTTTCCCATTTAGGAAATGAAATGATTGAACACCTAATCAACACATAATTAAGATTTAATCACAGCGTGAATAAATCATGGCGTAGTTCCTTGTATTAACTTGGATCAGAAAACATACATGATAATGTGAATCCAGCCCAGAATGAGGGCGATACAAAATTACAAAATAATTAAAATTACAATCTTCAAATATCACTAACTTGTCTCTACCTAAGATATAAATTAAGTACAGTATTTTGGTATATAGCCATAAACTGCTAATTATAGAGCCATTTCCAATTCAAGCCTTTTGGCTGAACGGACTAACAAACGATATTACAAAGCTGGATAATGGTTATAACAGGGCACAAGCTTTGCTAGCCATAGAATATATATTTGGCAAGGATCCCTGACTATACTCTGCCTATATCCATCTTTAGATAATCCACATCGAACTAAGAGAGGTGCAGAAAAAACGCTCGCGTGGAATGATCAACAGTTGCAGAGATCACGGAGCAGCATGTGTTGGTGGGTGCAGGAATCTACCTGCATTGAATCACGCTACATAGTAATTAACACTTAGTTTTTCAATTACTTTTAGGAAGGTAGTCATAAGTTACAAGAAATACTTAGAAGCATGAAATCTATATAAAATAATTAATTAAGCACCTAGTAACTCTTAATTATGAAATATGAAGTATATGTAGGAATAGAGGATTATCTTGGACTAGTGCAGGAATGAAAAGGTTTCTAAAGATGAAACAGAGGTTGATGGTTATAGGAAGAGGGTAAAAATAGGGAATTTTGGCACACCAACATACTCCCATCCCTAATCTGTTGTGTGTCCTCACACAACGCTTTACCTTCTACAAAAAATATTCAAAAATGAGGGCCATCTTTCAATCCTGGAATTCAATGTTGATTCCAGATTTTAATACCTTTGTATTTTTACCTCAAGCTTTCTTCAGTTGTTTGGTCACCTTATTAAGGACCTTGTAGCAGTTAGAAGCCCAAAACTTACATATTATCACTTCTTGTTTATGTTCTTTGACCTTTGCAACCGACCCTACCTGGCCTTGATTTTGCCAAATTTTATCCTTCATGACCTGGTTCAAATCTTCCAGGTCATGAAATTGTTGTTGAAATTATACTATCTGACTATTGAGGTAGAGGTTATATGTCACCGTTCCCATCTCTTCTGATGTGAATAATTTCTCTGCAACAGACTCCAAGCAAGTCCCGTCATTGCTAAGATCAAAATCGCCAAGGGTTTTTGCACCAGGGATTTCAATGTCACCGAGGGTTTCAATACCCTCCACATACGTTGTGCCAAGGGATTCAGTACCTTGTGCACCTAATTCATCAGGGAATTCAATGCCCTATTCATCCAATTCATCAGGGATTTCAATACCTTGCTCATTAAAATCATTAGGGACTTCAGTACCCTGTTCATCAAAATTGTCGAGGGTCTCTATGTACTGCGCCTCATCATATTCTTAACCCTATGCCTAATATTCTCTTGAAATTGGTGTCATATTCTATATTTTTAACCTATGGATGAAGGCCGATAGAGATATGTCATCCTCCCTCTCCACATTCTCTTCATTCCCCACGGTATGGGCTTCCATGTCTGCAAGAAGTGAAAGGTTATTATATCCAGGTGAAACCTCAGGTGATTCATCGATCATAATAAGAGAGCTCGATCGATGCTGAATTTTCACTAGAGAGACAATTTTATTCTTGGTCGGGGTTCTCTTCTTCGTTGGGGTTCTGGTCACTCTTTTATTTGCTGAGGGTGAATCCTTTTCGACAAACTTCTTTCCTTCTTTCACCATCTTTCTTTTACTCTTTTTCTTGGAAGAGGATGGTGTCTCTACCTTCCTTTGGCTGCTTGCACTCGTGCCAGCAGACTTTCCTGCACTCCTTGCCTGAAAATATTTCAGGAATTCCTTCCAGGTCGTTCGCTTTTCTTCTAGCACTTTCTTGACAAGGATTGTGATGAGCCCATGGTGATATAGGTTATGTGAAACTTGGCTTGCATCCCCACTCTACACACATTTCACCATATTCTCAAGACTTGGAAGCAAGTAATAGGGAAAACTAATAAGCCTCAAATCAAATTTCAGAAATAACCAAAGATGATATAAAAATGTTAAGGAGTAACATCCTTCACAAGTTAGGAACTTTTGAAAAATGAAGAGGAGGTCTTGCAATTTTCAGATCATGGAGTTGCGCGGAAGCCCCTTCCTCTACTCAACCTTGAGATTTATATCAACCATACACTGATGCCATCGTTTCTTTTCAAGCTGCTCCTTTCTAAACCACTGGTCCCTTGTATTTGGCAAGCCTGTAGCTCGTGCGATGGACTCCTCCATGACTTCCAATTATAATGAGGCGATTATAGCTTGAACTCCTTCAAATGTCTTTGCAAACTTTAGAACCATGACCATGTAAAAGCCATAAAACTTCTGCAAAAATGAAAATGAACCCGGATTCTTGCAATAGTGCAAGACTATTGCTGTATTCCGCAGTCTGTTCTATCTCCCTCAAGGATGATGGCTCATTCCTTACAGGTGCCATATTCGAATCCTGTCTCACTTCCCCATCACAACCTCAAAATGTATCCACAGGGACAAGTATCAAAGGCCACCAAGAATTCTATGCCGGAGGTTCATCCATCCACCGTCTTTTCGGTCCATCTATCAAATCATGTTTAATGATTAAAAATGGCTCCTCGAATCAGATGCATACACGTATTGCTCTGCTGCATGAAAGTAATGATAATTGGATGTGGTGGAAGCTTATATGGCAGTAGTGTAATGATCATGGATGATCAGGTTATGAGGTGAGGTAATAATGAACAAGTGATGGAGGATCCTTTGAAAGGGGGTAAGTATGGGATTTTGGACAATCTGTACTATCCCTCATTGTACCTCATAATTTAATTAAGACATATTTCGGTACTTATTAAAAAGATTATATTTCAAAACCCAATATATCTTGCACTTTAAAAATTTCCGTAAGTCAGTAAATGATAAAAAAAGTATTAATTAGAAATAAAATGATATAATTTATTAGTGTAGTAATCATTCATGTGTAGAGAAAGAAAACTTTGTAAGCATTTTTCATGAAGCGCTCATGTATTGTGTTAAGATTGTTTTACAATGTGCTTTCACAGTCGGCTGCGTTCTTGCACTAACCATGCCTGCACTGATCCTGATTGCACTTTTTTGCATCAGGGAATTTACCAAAATAAAAAATTATGATAGAACACAATCCTTCAACTAGACTTAAATTTTTTTCCTGAATATACAAGAAAAAGTTTTATTCTCCATCCTTTGGTGTTCATGATGATGCCTTCTGGACTGACTGTATAAAATCCTATGATCAATTTATGAAGGAATAAAGAAGTGGGAAGGGGGTAATTTTTAGAATGGGAAGGAATATTTCAGCATGGATTCCAAGAATAATATCACCAAGGGGGGTAAGTGAAACGGGATGTGCGAAAAAAATTCAAGGGAAAAAGAGGGATTTTACAAAATCGGGTAAGAGTGATTTCCTTAGAAGAAATAGGAGGGAAATTCATCATGGGATTTAAGAAAAGAAATATAGTGAGAATTTACAAAGTGGGAAATCGAAGAAAGGCATATTTTTCACCTTGAAAATCTTCCTGCACTGGTGTAGGAAAAAGTAAATGTAGCAGGAATTAAGCGTTACTTGGATAAAAAATTCCATGCTAGTTATTCCAAACTTGGCTAAGGGCTTGGTTCCTTGAACCTGCCTCTTCTTGGTGACAACTAGCATATCTAAAAGTCAAGCAACA
Source organism: Pinus albicaulis (assembly GCA_034641835.2). Classification (NCBI taxonomy): domain Eukaryota; kingdom Viridiplantae; phylum Streptophyta; class Pinopsida; order Pinales; family Pinaceae; genus Pinus; species Pinus albicaulis. Next base: position 792,534 of record JAXQQM020072771.1, read on the forward strand.
TTCCCTTTTTAGTTGACATTTTGATCTTCCTTCCAGCATGTTGGTTCTTAGGTTGATCCTTATACAATCATGTCAGTCAACTGATTTTCATAATTACAGTATTTTTATTTTTATTTTTTCCTTTTTGTCATTTTTTTCCTTTTTTTCATTTTGTTATCTAAGGAAAAGAAAGAATAAAATCTTCAATGGTCGGTGTTTCCACCTACCATCTCCTTTTCATATTGTTTTTGGACATGCTGCATAAAATCTCCTTTAGTAAGGGGCTGAAAATATACCTTTAATCAATGCCCATTTACCAAGAACACATAATTCCGTCCATCAATGGTTTTGATTTCTACCGCTCCATTCTCAAAAACTTTAACTACCTCATATGGTCCCATCCATCATGTATATAATTTCCCTTTGAAACATTTGAATCTAGAATCATAAAGGAGTATCCAATCACCTGGTTGGAATTGATTTTCTGGATAGACTTATCATGGCACTTCTTGCGCTATTGTTGAACCAATATGTTCTACTAAACAAAATCCCTTCAAAATTCATCCAACTCATTCAATTGTAAGAGTCGTTGATGTTGTGCCTCAGAAATATCTAGCCCCAATTGGACTGGAGTCTTGAAAGTCCTAATTTAGAACTCTATAGGCAAAAGGACTTGTTTCCCGTACATCAACTCATATGTTGTATGTCCTGTGATATTTCTCCAAGTGGTTTGATATGCCAACAAGGCTTTTCGTAACTTATTTTCCCAATAATTTCTATGGATATTGACTATAATTGTAAGGATGGACTCAATTAATTTGTTTGTGTACTCCACCTGACCATTTACTTGTGGGTGGTACGATGTAGATTTCCTGTGCCGAATTTTGTATTTCTCCATCACACCATGTGCTAGATCAGAAATAAACTACAGACCATTATCAGAAGAAATATCTCTTGGCACACCAAATGTAGTAAATATTTTAGTAAAAATAAAATCAACAACAAATTTTTTAGTAGCAAAAGAAACAACTTTATCTTCTACCCATTTTTTAACAAAACTTGTACAAACCAAAATATGTTTTTTATTTAATGACATTGAATTTATTTGTCATACAATATCAATAGCCCATTTTTTAAAAGGCTCAATCATAACCTAAGGACATAAAGGAATTTCATTGGTTTGACTAGGTTGGCCAACTCATTGAAAGCTATCACATCGCTTGACATATTGTTTGGCATCCTCAAACAAGGAAGGCCAAAAATAGCCAGCTCGCGAAATTTTGTATGTAGTCCACTTATATGCAACGTGACCTTGGCAAGGTTCATCATGGGAATATTTTAAGATATTAGAAACTTCTTCCTCTATTACACATCTATAGATAACAAGGTTTGGTCCAATGTAAAATAGGTCTCCTTGAACCCAAGAATATGATTTTTTTTTTTGTATGATACTCCAATTTTCACATGAGGATAAGTGAGGTGGTGTTTTCTTGTGAATAAATAGTTAGCTATGTCGACGAACTAAAAGATTATTTTGACAAAAAAAATAGGTGTTCGTCGAGAAAATCATCATCAACAGGAATCGCTTTGCCATTATTATTTAATCTTGAAGTAAGATCTGCTACCACATTAGATTTTCTTGGTCTATCAACAATAGTAATGTTAAATTCCTCCAACAATGATAACCACCTAGTCATTCTACCACTAGTTAATCGTTTATTCATTAAATATTTTATCGCAAAATGATCGGTATGTACAAATACTTCATATCCTGTGAAGTAGTGTTTGAATTTATTAATGGAAAATATTACAGCTAAAAAAATCTTTCTCAGTAACTGTGTAAGTTAATTCAGCAGGCGACAAGTTTTTATCGTTGAAGTAAATGGCATAGGATTTTTTATCTTCTTCTTGTCCTAAATTTGCAGAAATAGAAGTATCTAAGGCATTAGAGGAAATATGAAATGGCAGGGACCAGTTTGGTCCTCTCAAAACTGGTTCCTGAACTAGTTTTCCTTCAATGTCTCAAATGAATTTTGGGAAGCTATGGACCAAGAAAACTCACTGTCCTTAGCCAAAAGTCAGAAAAGAGGGGAGACTATCCTAGAGAAGTTCTCAATGAATCTCCTATTGTACCCCACATGTCCTAGAAAACCTCTCACTTCCCTTTGAGTTTTGGGTACATGAAGACTCAAAATAATTTCTATTCCTCTAGGGTCGATCTGGATACCTTTGTCTGAAATAAGATGGCTAATAAACACTCCTGCCTTGCACATTAATCTACACTTTTTTACTCAAAATGCAATATGGGCTTCTTGGAAATGAAGAAGCACTTTTTCTAGATTTTCGAGGGCTCCCTAAAAGGAATCACCAAACACAGAAAATTCATCCATATATAGATTTGTACAAACTCAAGGTCAGCAAACATAGCCAAGACTACCCTTTGAAAGGTATCCAGGGCATTACATAGCCCAAAGGGGAGTACTTGGTAGGAGAATGTGCCCCATGGACATGTAAAAGTGGTTTTATATTGATCGTTAGGTGCAATCTGTATCTAGTTATAACCACTAAAGTCATCTAAAAAGGAAAACTACTTCTTATGAGCAAGGGTATCAAGTACCTGATTGATAAAAGGAAGGGGGAAGTAATCCTTAAGAGTAGCTTTGTTCAATTCTATATAGTCAATGCAAATGAATCATCTCCCATATTTTTTCAGGACTAATACCAATGGAGAGATCCACTGGCTATCGGAAATAGGATAGATAAAATCAACATCTAAGAGTTTTTACAATTCTTCTTTTACAACATCTCTTAGAGTTGGATTCATACGCATTTGGGGTTGTTGGACAAGTCAGGATCCATCCTGAAAATAGATATAGTGACTACAAGTTTTAGGAGTGATGTCTTTCATATCTTCATATCCCCATGCTAAGGCATCAAGATGTTTTCACAACAAATTCACAAACTTCTCTTGTTGGGATGAGTCCAAGTCTGAACTGATGTGTAAATATTTTCCTGGACTAATCTCAACAAGAGTAGTATCAGTCTCAAGAGTACACAAAGGTGTGACAAAATATGAAGGTAGAGAGTCATGAATTTCCTGATTATATAGACTGAAAATTTGACTCAATGACTCAAAATTAGGCATAGTGTCTAGATTGTTTAGGAATTCTTGAATCTCACCTTCCTGTGAGGACTCAACATATTAATGGATCATGGAAATAGACTGATTCTCCTCATCACTACTATAGTCTAACCATAAAGTGTCTTTGAGCTCATGAATGTATTTAGCGGGTGGATACAAGGTGACCTTCTTCCTAGATTCTCCATGGTAAATATACATATCCCCATAACGATATCCAATATAAGAATCGACCGTAGCAAGACATGGTTGTCCCAAGATCAAGGGATGTCCTCCCATAGGATTATTTGGCTGAAGCACAATGAATTCTGTTATCACTCAGTAATTTCTCCATGTTCAAGAGAAATAGTCCGAGGTAACCACAAACCTACTTTGGAAATCTAGGATCTAGCCTTCCTAAATTTCAAAGAGGGCTCTCTCTTTATGATTTAACTTTGTTTTTGTTTAATGTTTTAGGCTAGTTATGATAGTTCAATTTGGTTTTGGTTTTGAAATGTTTGGTGGAAAATAAGATTACTTAAAGAAAAATTAAAGAGGGATCTACTAGTCCATTGGGCTATCGATTCAAAATCTAGCAAGCATAACTAGAAGGCAAGGTAGATAACCCTCAGATATTTGGATATATTGTTTTGATGAGATGGCTTGATTCGAGATAAAGGGAAATGAAGAATCATTTGATCTGGAAAAAGAGGAAGGAGGCAGGGGTCAACGGGACTAGGAGAAATTAAGAATTCCTGAATCCAGAAATCAACAGAAAACATTTAAATGATTAAGTAATTAAGACAAGGAGTTCTAGTCCTGAAGTAATACTCCTATTTAATCATTAAGATTGAACAACATATATGAAATGTATGTAACTCAGAAAGGAAAAAATGACAAGATATATGCACTTTACTCTTCAAATTATCGCATGAATCTTGAATTATGAAGTCCAATTGGAAATTGTCTAGACTGCTTCTTTGAAATCAACACATATGAGCCTCCAACGTACCAGAAAAATGTCTATAATTTTCATCGAAATTTTATTCCACACTAAGCACTTCATAAACTGAAGTATTTATACAAATGTTTATTACAAAATATCCTTGAGAAATCTAGGAATAACTCTAGGAAATAAAAATATCTTTACACATTAGGAGGGACAACTGCTTAACAACTTAGCAAGTTGTCCTCTTACTTAGAAAAAATAGAACTAACATTATCTAATCAAAACAGTTTGCTGACTAGATGTACATGCTTGCTGTCATATTTGGAAAATATCTCTTTGAAGATTGCTTGATTGATACTCTTTTCACTTTACACCCTTTAATGTTGTCTTTTGTCCTCATACTCTTTCACTCTGGTCATTTGTCATTTTACTGCTTGTAAAATAGAGAAATTACAATAGTAAAAATGAGTTGGCTATTTTCTTCTCTGATACTCTTTGACCCTGTTCTTTATCCAGATACAATTTAAACTAATATATTAAACCTTTAAAATCTTTAAAAGGAATTTTCACTGTGGTAAAAAAATCAATTTACTATCATATCATCTTTCTGTCATACTTGATTTCCCTTTTACCTTTTTACTACTATAAAAGAGACTCATAAAAAGTAAAAATCAAAATCAAATCAAATTTTTTATTCTTTCTTCCTAGTTCTGTTCACTGTTCTACTTCTATGCTGCTATAACATATCTGTAAATTCCTACCACTATTTTGGATCAGGTATCTTCATCTTTTTCATCTTCTATAGTTTTCATCTGCATCGGTGTACTTTGCAAAATTTTGTTTAATAATGAAAATGTGTTTAATCTCATTTTGCAAAAAAATAAGTCTTCAAACTATTGTAGAATAGCATTGCTAGTGGGGGAACCTTGTGATAGAAATTTCTTCACTTTTTCTTTAGCATGGTCCCTTATCTTCTTATCATAGACTGTTTGGACCAACAATTTCTCATTAAAGCCTTGTATGTTTGGCAGGCCAACTTTCCTCAACATTGTATATTTTGTCAAGAACTCTGTTATTGAAAAATTCATGACCTCACACTTTTCCTCCAAATATTTCATTATGTTCCTTTTTGTTAGGAATTTCTTGTTCTGAAGTATTGTTTCTGTCCTATCCTATATTTTCAGCTCCTCAAGTTCCACTCTATTTTTACTATGTAAGAATGTAATAAGATTTAAAGATTGAGATGGTTTATTTGAAAGTTCTTCCTTTGTCTTTTGAATCTCTACCTGTGCTGCCAAAATTAAATCTCTTTGCTCATATATAATTTGAATTGAAGGCCATTGGAGATGTATGCCTTCAATTATTTTGGTCCAAAGGTAATTTTTTATAAAGGACACCTGTTCACTAAAGTTCACTTCCTTTTGCAAAGTTTGTACCTATTCTTCAAGTCTTTTTTCCCTTTGTTCATGTCCCTTTGATGTAATCAATGCATTTTTGTTAGATGATTCAAGAGTTTGAATGGTATTTTTCAAATTGTTTATCTCATTATTTTTTTAGGGACATCTCCTCTATGGCTTTCACTATCTCTGTTGCTCCACCTATTTGTTGTAACTGTGTAGATGATGATTCTATGTGGGAAGTAGTATTTGATTGCATTGATACTGTACTTACCAATGACCCTTTGGGTGCCAACTTGTCTCCCAATGTAGAAGGAACAACAACAGTAACAATAGGGATAACTGTGTGGAAGGCTTGACTATCATAGCTTTAGCAACTTTAGGTGTAGTCTACTTCTTTGTCATTTTTAGGATAACTAAAGCAATATTCTACAGTTTGTAGTAGTTAATTTATAGAAACTGAGGAATTTTAAGCAAATCTGGGACAATTTAAAAATATGGAAATCTGAGCTAGAGTTCAGGACCAAAAACACAGGTTTTCTGGATGGATAAGACCTTAAAAAGGGATTTTTTGGCTTTCTGTGTGTTTTTAAACCCTTTTGAACCATGGAATTTGTCTTTCAATGGTCTAGAATTGAGAAATTGGCTTTAAAATTGAGCTTCCTACAAATCGAAATTTCTGAGAAAGAATTGCAAGGGTTTGCCTTCTTTCTTCAAGGTTTAGGACACACTAGGATTGGCAATTTTTCTCTCTGCGTCTTAATTGGTTTAATTGGCAACTAAAATTATAAAATTTGTAGGTAAAATTCAGGAAAATACTTGATTTATAGGTATCTTGATAGCCAAAAAGGGTTTTCTGGTGGTTTCGACTTTAAACTGGATCCTTTTCCGAAAAGGGTAGCTTCAACCGGCTTCAAATACGAAATATCAATGGGAAATTTAGCTTCAGAGTTTAGAAATTGGTTAACAGGGTCTTAAAGTTCTATAAAACACTCAGGGTAGAAACTATTAACCATTCGGGAGCTCAAATAATAGATATAACGATAATATATCAAAGTTTAACCTTAAATGTAAATCATTATATTTGTCATTTATTACCAGTATAATCCAAACCGGGAGGGTTTTGTCTTTCGATTGCGAAAAACCACAGGTTGTTTTCATGTCTCATTTGGATGGTAAGTGCTTTCTCTGAAAATAAATGCGATCGTATCAGAATGTGACACGTCGCATCGGTGGTTTTTGCAATACAACTTTTTTCGCGTGAATTTGAACAAACTTTGATCGATCAGTTTCAGAGCGCGAAACTGATCGTGCACCGTCATATCTTTTTTGACAATGCGAATGGTCAAGATCATTTTAAGAGATGCACCGGAAAGTCGGGTGGGACCTGGGAAGTTATTATGAGTCGGGAAATGATACATATATATAAAACTTTGCATAAATGTAGTGATAACCAAAATTTTACACATGGGAAAGTTATATGGATGCGGGGTTTGGATATTGAGTTTATACATATAAACTGAGTTTATATATACAAAGTAAATTGCATGATGCGGGTTAATAAGGGTTAACCGGAGTTAATTATTATATAAAACTTGAGGTTTTATATAACGGGAAAAGGGGGAAGATCATGTTTAGCTCAGGTTAAGTCTTATGCAAAAAGGTATGTATTTATAAAGGTATAATGTATTTGTAATAAGAAGTATGGGGTAAATGAAATGTTTTTGCATTTTTTAAATACATTGGATGTAAAATAAAACTCGCTTTTGTATTTTTTTAATTTTTATTATATAGTTATTAGAATTTTTGAATGGTATAAAAAACTATAGGGGGACGGGAATATTTATATGGTTAGTTTTATGCCAAAGGGATATCTTTGGGATTTATTTTCAACATTTGTGGTAATTACTTTGGCATAAAAGCTTCTAATAGTGGGTTTTTAGGGATAATAAAATAAAAAGATTTATAATAATAGGACAAGAACTCTTATAGTGAGTTAATAGAAAATTTAGAAGTTAATTGTAAAAGGAACAATGAAAACACCAAAATGTAATTACAGAACTTAAGAAAAGTGATAATATAATAAGAAAAAAGCTTTAACCGTTTATAATTTAACCACTTTAACTTAGAATATAATACTTTTGGAGGGTTTTTATGTCTTTATGAATCAAGGAAATTAGTCATAGAGGATTTTATTTTTCATTAAGTAAAAAGGTCTTCACTTATGAAATTTAAGTATAATGGATGCATGAAGGGTAAATGATGGAAAATAGGGATTATTATAGGAATTCAAACATTTTTAACTAAACAGTCATTGAGCCTTGGGTTTGGTCCCAACAGAAGTTAGAAAAATGCTCTGAGCCTCTTTGACTAAATGTCTAGAATGCAGAATAAATATAGGGGAGGGGAAATTAGTGTTTTTTCCTGGTGAAAAGTATTTACATGATTCTCCCACTTCTTTCTACCTACCCAAATTTTAATCTAACATTTTTTTCTTCCATTTTGTAGGTGCATTTGAGCTAGAAACCATGAACATTTTATTCTTTTGAAAGCAGTAAAAACTATATAAATCTACCTTATAGCATCTGAGGGCTCAGATTAAACTGATGAGCTCCTCTTTATTCTCTACCTATCTACTAATTAGTCAGGATTAAACTATCTCACTAATTTTTATTCACTATTCTACAACATTAAAATTAAAACATGATAAGTCAAGATTAAGCAGTTCAACTCATCATGGATTATGGCATTTATTGACACTCTATCGTAATCATCAATAAAAAGTAGAGGCATTTGGACTTATTCACTTTCATGTTTTATTTATTTTTCTTTGGGGTATGTTATTTTTTCTAAGTCCTTTGATTTTTATTTTATGGATTTTACCCTCTTTTTGATTTTCTATTTTTTTATTTTTTATAAAATATGGGAAAACAACCTTGCAGAAAGCAAGGTATGTACATATTTACAAGACTATCAAGAGTCAATTCAAAATTATGAATCCTATATTTATGGGACCCTAACAACGGCTTCACAGGGCATCTCCTTGTGAGATGTCAAGAACACCATCGACTAGTAGCCTGATCCTTCGAGCCTATCATAACATGCATTTGCTTTTTTATAACATCTTTGTGACTGAAAATCTTGAACTGAATTTAGTCCTTTTTCTACAAACTGAAATCTGATTTGAAACTAAAAGAACATACTTCAATTCTCAAACCAAACTAATAGCTCTTAAATATATTTAAGACCATTTCCTTGGCTTTAAATCTTAATGGATTATTTCAAAACTAGCTGAAAAATGAATACTGAAAAAAAATGCTCAGAGATTTGAGTTTATTTGCATTCATCTACCTACTCTAATCTACTATTAATTTTGTTGAATCAAGTATTAGAAAAATCCCAATGAAGCCAGTCAAGTCGTTGTAGCAATGAATGGATAATTTGACTGATTTTCATCAAACTTGGAAGCATAACTTGATCACGTGTCTTCATAATAAAATATATGATGTGTAATGGAAATTGATGATCTATTTGATCCTCATAGATAAAACATGTTTGCAGACTTGAGCTAAAAATAGTCTCCATATAATTTGCTATAGGATCATTAAAAGCATAATGTTGATTTGTGCTTCAAGGCTTTTAATGACCAATTGATTATTTGTATTCTTAATATTAAATCTGGAAACTATTTCTTCAGTCTTGTGCTTGAAATAATAATCATCCTCAATCCGCAAGTCAAAAGGTAGTACAATTTCCTCTTTCTTAGGAGAAGGAAGACTTTCCAAGAATTCTTTAGGATCTTGGAAATTATAGGACTGAATTTGATAATGCAAAAGTTTAATGTCATTTTCGTATTTTTCAGAAACTAACTCAGGAACACATATTTTAAGTTTAGGAGGATATTTTCTTGATTTCAAAAGAAGAAAGAAAGCTCTTATAAAATCCTCATCAAGCTGAAGTTCTAATAACACATCCTTGAGTTCATTGAAAATGTCATGAGATGAAAGGTTTTCCACAGACCTTGTCATCTTGTATCACCATTAATGATTTGGAATATGGATTTTTGGTTATGGTGTTTCTTCTGAACTTTGAAGTTCTGGATCTTGGACAATGGAGTCGCCAGGTGGATGATTTTAACCTTTATATGTCTGATCACTGTCCACCATCATAGATCAGATCTGAACCTGTAAAATATTTCTGAAGAAAATGTTAGTCTTCCCCAATGGAGTCATCACTATGTTATCACTCATTAATTTCTCGAGGTTCAAGAGAAATAGTTCGAGGTAACCACAAACCTACTTTGGAAATCTAGGATCTAGCCTTCCTAAATTTCAGAGAGGGCTCTCTCTTTATGTTTTAACTTTGTTTTTGTTTAATGTTTTAGGCTAGTTATGATAGTTCAATTTGGTTTTGGTTTTTAAATTTTTGGTGGAAAATAAGATTACTTAAAGAAAAATTAAAGAGGGATCTACTAGTCCATTGGGCTATGGAGTCAAAATCTAGCAAGCAGAACTAGAAGGCAAGGCCAAAAGGATGCTAATGTATTCAGGGCAAGGTAGATAACCCTCATATATTTGGATAGTTGTTTTGATGAGATGTCTTGCTTTGGGATAAAGGGCAATGAATAATCCTTTGATCCGGAAAAAGAGGAAGGAGGCAGGGGTCAATGGGACTAGGAGCAATTAAGAATTCCTAAATCCAGAAATCAGCAGAAAACATTTAAATGATTAAGTAGTTAAGACAGGGAGTTCTAACACTAGTCCTGAAGTAATACTCCTATTTAATCATTAATATTGAACAACATATATGAAATGTATGTAACTCAGAAAGGAAACAATGAAAAGATAGATGAACTTTACTCTTCAAATTATCACATGAATCCTGAATTATGAAGTCCAATTGGCAATTGTCTAGACTACTACTTTGAAATCAACACATATGAGCCTCCAACGTACCAGCAAAATGTCTATAATGTTCTTAGAAATTTTATTCCACACTAAACACTTCATAAGCTAAAGTATTTATACAAATGTTTATTACAAAATATCCTAGAGAAATCTAGGAATAACTCTAGGAAATAAAAATATCTTTACACATTAGGAGGGACAACTGCTTAACAACTTAGCAAGTTGTCCTCTTACTTAGAAAAAATAGAACTAACATTATCTAATCAAAACAGTTTGTTGACTAGGTGTACATGCTTGCTGGCATATTTGGAAAATATCTCTTTGAAGATTGCTTAATTTATACTCTTTTCACTTTACACCCTTTAACACTATCTTTAGTCCTTTTACTCTTTCACTCTATTCATCTGTCATTTTATTGCTTGTAAAATAGAGAAATTACAATAGTAAAAATGAGTTGGTTGTTTTCTTCTCTGATACTCTTTGACCCTGTTCTTTATCCGGATACACTTTCAACTGATATATTAACCCTTTAATAGATGTAAAAGGAGTTTTCACTATGGTAAAAAAACTAGTTAACTATCACATAATCTTTCTGTCATACTTGATTTCCCTTTTACGTTTTTACTGCTATAAAAGAGACTCATCAAAAGTAAAAATCAAAATCAAGTCAGCTTTTTTATTCTTTCTTCTCAGTTCTGTTCACTATTCTACTTCTATGCTGCTATAACATATATGTAAATTCCTGCCACTATTTTCCATCAGTTATCTTCATGTTTTTCAACTTTCTGTAGCTTTCATCTGCATCAGTGTACTTTGAAAAATTTGGTTTAACAATGAAAATGTGTTTAATCTCATTTTGCAGAAAAAATAAGTCTTCAAAGTATTGTAGAATAACTTTTCCAGTGGGGGGATCTTGTGGTAGAGGTTTGTTCACTTGTTCTTTAGCATGGTCCCTTATCTTCTTATCATAGTCTATTTGGACCAGCAGTTTCTCATTAAAGACCTGTATGTATGGGAGGTCATATTTCCTCAACATTGTATATTTTGTAAAGAACTTTGTTTTTGATAAGTTCATGACCTCACACTTTTCCTCTAAATCTCTCATTATGTTCCTTTTTGTTTGGACTTTCTTGATCTCAAGTATTGTTTCTGTCCTATCCTGTATTTTCAGCTCCTCAAGTTCCACTGTATTTTTATTGTTTAAGAATATAATAAGCTTTAAAGCTTGAGATGGTGTATTTGCAAGTTCTTCCTTTGTATTTTGAATCTCTACCTCTGCTGCCAAAAGTAAATCTCTTTGCTCATATATAATTTGAATTGAAGGCCATTGGAGATGTATGCCTTCAATTATTTTGGTCCAAAGGTAGTTTTTTATAACAGACACTTGTTCATTAAAGTTCACTTCCTTTTGCAAAGTTTGTACCTGTTCTTTAAGTATTTTTTCCCTTTGTTCATGTCCCTTTGATGTAATCAATGCATTCCTGTTAGATGATTCAAGAGTTTGAATGGTATTTTTTAAATTGTTTATCTCATTATTTTTTTACGAACATTTCCTCTATGGCTTTCACTATCTCTGCTACTTGACTTGTTTGTTGTACCTATGTAGATGATGATTATCTGTGGGAAGTAGTATTTGATTACATTGATACTGCAATTACCAATGACCCTTTGGGTGCTAACTTGTCTCCCAATGTAGAAGGAAAAACAACAGTAACAATAGGGATAACTATGTGGAATGCTTGACTGTCATAGCTTTAGCAGCCTTGGGACCCCCAACTTTAGGTGTAGTCTACTTCTTTATCATTTTTAGGAACAATAAAGCAAGATTATATTGTTTGCAGTAGTTAATTTATAGAAACTGAGGAATTTTAAGAAAATCTGGGACAATTTAAGAATCTGGGAATCTGAGAAAGAGTTTAGGACAGAAAACACAGGTTTTTTGACGAATAATACTGAAAAAAGGGATTTTTTGGCTTTCTGTGCGTTTTTAAACCCTTTTGAACCATGGAATTTGTCTTTCAATGGTCCATAATTGAAAATTTGGCTTTAAAATTGAGCTTTCTACAAATGGAAATTTCTGAGAAAAGATTGCAACGATTTTCCCTCTTTTTTCAAGGTTTAGGACATAGTAGGATTGGCAATTTTTCTCTCTGCTTCTTGATTGGTTTAATTGGCAGCTCAAATTATAAAATTTGCAGGTCAAATTTAGGAAAATACTTGATTTACAGGTATCTTGATAGCCGAAAAGGGTTTTCTAGTGGTTTCGGCCTTAAATTGGATCCTTTGATGTAGAGGGTAGCTTCAACCAGCTTCAAATATGAAAGATCGGTGGGAAATTCAACTTTGGAGTTTAGATTTGGTTAACAGGGTAATAAAGTTCTATAAAAAAGTCGAGGCAGAAACTCTTAACCAGTCAGGAGTACAAAGAATATATATAACTATAATATATCATAGTTTAACCTTCAATGTAAATCATTATATTTTTCACTTATTACCAGTCTAATCCAAAGCGGGAAGGTTTTGACTTTCTATTGTGAAAAACCACAGGTTGTTTTCACGCTGCATTTGGATGGTAAGTGGTTCTCTGAAAGTAATCACGATCATATCAGAATGTGACATGTCGCATCGATGGTTTTTTAAATACAATTTTTTTTGCGTGAATTTGAACAAAATTTGATCGATCAGTTTCGGAGCGCGAAACTGATCGTGCACTGTTAGATCTTTTTTGACAATGCGAGCGGTCAGGATCATTTTAAGAGCTGCGGTGGAAAGTTGGGTGGGACCTGTGCAGTTATTTTGAGTCGGGCAATGATTCATATATATAAAACTTTGCATAAATGTAGTTATAACCAAATTTTTACACATAGGAAAGTTATATGGATGCGGGGTTTGGGTATTGAGTTTATACATATAAATTGAGTTTATATATACAAAGTAAATCGCATGAGGTAGGTTAATAAGGGTTAACCGGGGTTGATTATTATATAAAACTTGAGGTTTTATATAATGTGAAAAGGGGAAAGATCATGTTTAGCTTGGGTTAAGTCTTATGCGGAAAGGTAAGTATTTACAAAGGTATAATGTATTTGCAATAAGAAGTATGGGTAAATGAAATGTTTTTGCATTTTTTAAATACATCGGCCGTAAAATAAAACATGATTTTGTACTTTTTAAGTTTTATTATATAGTTGTTAGACTTTTTGAATGGTCTAAAAAACTAATGGGGGGCCGGAAATTTATATGGTTAGTTTTATGCCAAAGGGATATCTTTGGGATTTATTTTCAACATGTGGGGTAATTACTTTGGCATAAAATCTTCTAATAGTGGGTTTTTAGGGATAATAAAATAAAATGATTTATAATAATAGGACAAGGACTCTTATAGGGAGTTAATAGATAATTTAGAAGTTAAAATGAAAAAGGGACAATGAAAACACCAAAATGTAATTACATAACTTAAGAAAAGTGATAATATAATAAGCAAAAAGCTTTAACCGTTTATAACTTAACCACTTTAACTTAGAATATAATATTTTTGGAGGTTTTTTGTGTCTTTATGAATCAAGGAAATTAGTCAAAGGGGATTTTATTTTTCATTAAGTAAAAAAGTCTTTACTTATGAAATTTAAGCATAATGGATGCATGAAGGGTAAATGATGGAAAATAGGGATTATTATAGGAATTCAAACATTTTTAACTAAACAATCATTGAGCCTTGGGTTCGATCCCAACAGAAGTCAGAGAAATTCTTTGAGTCTCTTTGACTGAAAGTATAGTATGCAGAATAACTATAGGGGAGGGGAAATTAGTCATTTTTCCTGGTGAAAAGTATTTACACGATTCTCCCACTTCTTTCTACCTACCCAAATTTTAATCTAACATTTTTTTTCTTCCATTTTGCAGGTGCATTTGAGCTAGCAACCTTGACAATTTTGTTCTTTTGAAAGAAGTAAAAACTATCTAAATCTACCTTATATCATTAGAGGGATCAGATTAATCTGATGAGCTCATCTTTATTCTCTACCTATCTACTAATTATTCAGGATTGAACTATCTGACTAATTTTTATTCACTATTCTACAACATTAAAATTGAAACATGAGAATTCAATATTAAGCAGTTCAACTCATCATGGATTATGGCATTTATTGACACTCTGCCATAATCATCAGTAAAAAGTAGTGGCATTTGGACTTGCTCACTTTCATGATTTATTTATTTTTCTTTGGGGTATATTATTTTTTCTAAGTCCTTTGATTTTTCTTTTAGGACTTTTGTCCTCTTTTTGATTTTCTATTTTTTTATTTTTCACAAAATATGGGAAAAAAGCTTGCAGAAAGCAAGGTATGTACATATTTACAAGGCTATCAAGAGTCAATTCAAAATTATGAATCCTATATTTATAGGACCCTAACGAAGTCTATGGGATATTCCCAAGAATCTAAAGAAACAACCACATCATCCAATACCCCTTCCGGCTTGATTTTATATTTGTTTGCTAGTTCAAGCACAGTGGGAGTAGGACAAATATGGACTAATCCAAGATGATCCATAGTTTGCTTGGTAATAACATTAATTTCTACCCATGAGTATATAAGTACATTACATACAAGGACATTACCTATTTGAATAGAGACAATAGGATTTCCAGGGTTAGTATATTTCTCCATGTGCATACACCTTGTCATTAATTCTGTTGCTCTCCTGAAAAATTGAATGGTTTGAGGTTCTAATATTCTCCTCTCTCACTTCTTGAGATAGATTTCCCTAATTATTTTGTATATATGGGTATCTATTTGATAACTTTGAGCAAAGGCACATTTATGAAAAGGTTCCTCAGCTTGGAAGCCAGGCTAGACTCAGGAATGGGGTCATTCTTCTCCACAACTAGCCTCTCTGGATAGGGAGGCCAGTTGGAAGAATATGGTAAAGGCTATGAGGGTATGGGGATAGCTTTAATGGCGACTTTCTTTTCGGAATGGTCAGGAGTTTCCTCTTCACCTTTCTCTTCGATAATTACCATAAGTTTATTTTGTTTTTCTGTGGCTACTATCTTCCTCGATCTTAGCTAGATATCATTGAATCCTACTAGCATGGACTGATATCTAGGTAAGGAAATCGGGGTCATGGAATGGATCCTTTGTACCACTTTATTATTGGGGTTGGGAAAGGCTTGGGTAGGTAGCCGAGGAGATCTAAATAGTGGAGGTAAAGGAAATGGTGGCATTGGTTGACTCAGCTGAGGTAGTGATTGTTGTGCCATTGGGTAAGGTGCATATGCAGGTGGATATGTTTGCATAGGTACAGGATAGGGATGATGTGAACGGTTTGGCCCTTTCCATCCTTGTTGCCAAGATTGGGGGGGGTTGTCCATAATGATACTGGTTCCCATGATCCTAACGTTGAGAGTGACTATTATTAGGATAGGAATATGGATGTGCATTATAACCAAAGAAATGTGGTGGGAATTCAGGAGCCATACCTGCAATTACTTGGGGCTAGTTTCTTCATGCTTTCATATCATGCAATGATTTAGCTTCAGGTTGTCCTCCTTCAAGTACAACTTTTAGCCCACGTATGGAGGGACACTTTTTAGTGGCATGGTTCTCTAATTTTCACCTGTTCCTTCTACATGATCTTCATGATCTACCATTGTTGTTCGTCCAATAAAACCACTCTCAACATGCTGTAAGGCTGAATATGGATTTTAATAGTCTCCTTCTTCCCCTTTATGGACTTTGTCAGACCTAGACTACTACTGCCAGGGCCCAAGTAGACTATTCCTGCATGATGAGTTTGGGTTTGTTTGGACTTTCTGTCTGCAAAAGAAGGCCCAATATGATATTTTTTTTCACATTTATTAGTATTTCCTCGACCCTTAGTGGGCTTTGGACCCCTACCTCTTTTAGGAATTCATCTCAAAAAATGGCAAAAAAAATTCCAATAAAAGATGAAAATTCAAAAATAACTCAACACCTACAAATCTCTTCAAACAATAGAAGCACACTGTAGAAAAAATAATAGTAGACTTACCCCTATTGCAGAAAAACAAAAAATTCTTACCAATTCAAATCGCCTCCCCAGCAATAGCACCAAAATGTTGGGTGAAGGAATTTCACGTAAGCAAACTCCTCAACACTTAATTGTCAACCCGAGGGTTTCATAAAATTAGAGACAAAGCATAGGAAATGCCATAAATGGTATGCACTTTTCCTATTCCTATTCCTAATTCTTAATTGAAATATTTCATAATCAAATAGAAAAAAAATTGAAAGGAAGTTGAAACCAAAGCAATTCTAGTGATCGAATGTAAATGAATGAATTTGTGAGGAAATCAAGTAAAGGAACTTTCACACAACTAGAATCAATCTTAAAATTTGAAATGAACTCTATGCTTATCTTTAGTAGAGATGGCTAATAGCTTAACTAGTGGGCCCTTGCAAAGATATGATTTCCAAATTATTTTCCTTCAACACTAAGAAACCGTTCATGTACTCTTGCAATCTGCTTGCACTAGTGCAGGTATAGACTTATGTGAAAAATTATACTTTACCGTATTTACTGAAGACTTATGTATTTGTGTAGTTTCTCTAAGATGTAAGGCTTACATAACTCCATTCATGTGACAAGAAACCAGCTCTTGCACTAGGATAGAGCTTCTTTCACCAAACTTTCCAATTAATTTCAAAAAAAATTAAAAGACATGCTGAAAAGAATTGCAATTGTAGACTGAATTCTGAGATAAATTTCACACAGAAAAAAGGAATGCTTTAATTAAGTGATCTTAATGATGAAAATCGACTTCTCAAGGTGAAAACAATCATTAACAATCAAACCAATCGATCAAAGTAATTTTCATGCAATCAAAATATCTTTCGGTAATTCAGTTATAATGTTACATATTACTTCTGACCCTTTCTCTCAAGTCGTGCGTTGCAAGTTCAAAGTGTAATTTTTGCAATGGCTTCCTTTCTTAATTCACGTAGTCATTCTTAAAACATTTATAAGTTTGAATTTAAATATTGAGAATGATTACATTGAATTAATAATTCTTATTTGTAGGAATAATTGAAATCATAAACAGAAAAAGGAACGAAACACTTGCTGTGAAATAGATGAGTAAACTGAAGTGTATAATTTGACATGCACTGGTGCAAGAAAAAACTTCCTGGACAATCCGAGAGGAAGAAAACTAAGGAAGGAATTACAGAAATAAATTGCAGGGAAGAATTACAAGAAATAAATTACCGGAAAGAAATTAACTTAATTCAAACATCACACACAGATCCATTTCACGATTTGACTAGGAATGAATTTAACTCAGAACTATGAAACAAAAATGATAATGATTAAAGCACACATCTACAATTAAATAAATACACACGAACCTTTTAAATGGTGAAATAACAATGGTAAACGAGTTGGGTTGGCTTCGCCCTAGCCAACCAGCTTATTTCCCATTTAGGAAACGAAAGGATTCAACACCTAATCAATGCATAAATAAGATTTAATCACAGTGTGAAGTAATCATGGCGTAGTTCCTTGTATTAAATTTGATCAACAAACATACATGATAATGCGAGTCTAGCCCAAAACGAGAGTGATACGAAATTACGAAATAATCAAAATTACAATCTCCACATAGCTAACTTGGCTCTACTTAAGATCTACATTATATAAAGTCTTTCAGCCTATAGCCATAATCTACTAATTACATAGCCATTTCCAATTCAAGCCTTTTGTCGAAACAAAATAACAAACGACATTACAAAACTGGCTAATGGTTATAGTAGGGCATGAGCTTTGCTGGCCATAGACCATATCTTTGGCAAGGATCCTTTACTATACTCCGCCTATATCCATATTCAGATAATCTGCACTGAACTAATAGATTTGGATAAAAAATTCCCACGTGGAATGATCAATTGTTGCGGAGATCACGAAGCAACATGTGTTGGCAGGTGCATGAATATTCTTTCACTAAATCACACCACATAATAATTAACACTTAGTTTTTCAATTACTTTTAGGAAGGTAACCATAAGTTACAAGAAATACTTAAAAGCATGAAATCTATATAAAATAATTAATTAAGAACCTAATAACTCTTAATTATAAAATATAAATTATATGTAGGAATAAACGATTATCTTGGACTAGTGCCGGAATGAGATGGTTTATAAATATGAAACAGAGGTTATTGGTTATAGGAAGAGGGTAAAAATAGGGAATTTTTGCACACCAACAGTAATAATATATATGAAAAATTCATTAAAAGAGAATTCAATGGAATGGAAGTGGATTCTGAGGTATTTTTGAGGTACCAAAAATCAAGCATTATGCTTTGGCAGTTCAAACATTGATCTACAAGGATATGTTGATGCAAATATAGAAGGTGATAAAGATAACAAGAGGATTACCATAGGGTATGTGTTTACTGTACATGGAACAACTATAATTTGCGTCTCAAAATTGTAAAACTTTGTTGCACTTTCAACAAAGGAAGCATACTATGTTGCTATAATAGAGGCTAGTAAAGGAATCATTTGGTTACAAATGTTTATTGATGATTAAAGAAGCAGGAGATGGGCAGAATATATAGTGATAGCCAGAGTGCCATTCATCTCGCAAAGAACACAATATTTCATTACAAGACTAAACATATTCAACTCAAGTACCATTTCATACGGTTAGTGTTGGAATATGGATAGTTGAATCTAGAAAAGATAGACACTAGCCAAAATCCCACAGACATGTTAAAATACATTGTAACTAGGGAGAAAATGAGATTCTGATCAGTTTCAATTTGTCTCCAAGTATGATGGTGAATATGAGAGAAAAATAGATCCAATTAGATTCATTATCCAACAAGTGAAGAAATTTTGGATTTTAGATAATGAGTCTCCAAGTTAGAGATTGTTGGGTGTGGAGCCTTATTATCTTCCTCATTGTTCATAAGTTTTTTCTTTTAGATACATTGTATCCCTACTCCTAAAGGCTTGAAAATGTGGCTTGTATGATCTCCATCAGGGGGATCCAAAGGGGGGAAATAACGATTTTATGAGCCACCCCCTCCCTGGTGGGGGTTTGGGGGTAGTGCCCCTGAAGTGAAAAATAGATGAAAAATTCCCTTGTAAAATACTGTAATTTCATAGTCAATCTGGGTTGTTCATTAGGAAGATGGTCTTACGATAGAATTTAGGGTTTTTTACCTATAAGGAAACCCTTAGTTTATATGAGGGAATTATGTTGTGGTTTTGTATTATTATTATGAGCGAAAAAGAGAGAGGAGATGATGTGAGAGTGAAGAGGAAATTACGATAGATCTGTTGTATGTTGTATCTCTTCATTTTGCTAGAAAATATAAAATGAAGGACTAGTTATTTCTCTATGGGCATAGCTAAAATTGGGTGAACCACATATATATATGTCTTTCTTGTTTTATGTGTTTCTATGTTTTTGTTTCCACAATTTTTTATGTGTTTTACTACTCTGTTAGTTAATTTATAACACCTAATATGAAAATTCTTGTTCCTAACATGGCATTTTGTCTAATTTTGACCATACCCATGTACTGACATACATAATGGATAATATCTTTGGAAATTATTTGGGACCACTTTTTACCTTTTAGGTCTTGATCGAATACATATATTCTCTAGATGGTAATGATGGGTGACTTATCACGCATTCTCCTTCCACTCTTGAAATTTGTATTTTCTGGGATCATCTTCATATTCTTCTTACTCTGCAATATTGTAGCATTCTAAGAAGGTTTACACCCATTGCATATGCTTATACATAGAACATAGGGACATGATTCATAGTCTTGTCACCTCCTTTGCAGAAAATATCATCCTCAACACTTTCAATGCTTTGTCTAATGAAGATTATTCCACTTCAAACATAAATGTGGCCTTGAAGTTCTATGTCATTTCATTCTAGTCCCGTGTTCCTCTACACACTTCCAATTCAATATATAAATCCATTAAAATTGTTTCCATAGTTTGTATAAACATATCCACCCACTCCTTTTATGGCACTCACCCCTTGGTCCATGTTCTAATGCATCTCTTAAGGTGGGTACTAGGGCACTCCATGACTAAATATTTATCTCTAGTGACCTCAGATCCGGTCACTAATCCAAAATCCATAATATTTTACACTACTACCATCCCACAAATTGTTCCTTATGTGCAACCTATCATCTGGATGGGTGGCATGAAATGAAATTTCCAATGCAGGAATCCATTGACAGTTTGATATTTGGTCCCCATACTCACACACAAAAATATCTACTTCCAACAACCCATTGAATTAAGGATTATTATACACCTTTGTTCCTATCCATAAAATGATCCTCATTATATGAACACAACTCTGGGTACTAACTTCATGCATCCAATTCTTCTCATTCTCCAAGGCTTCTTCTAAATTTGACACACATGATCCAACGTTGGACCATCTCAACACTCTGTCACATGTAGGATATACATAGGCATCACACTAAGCTGTAACATTATATTTATTTCCCATGTCCTCTCTATTGAGCTCACCTTTTACTGGATTGACATATCGATCCCCTTCACATGGATCCAATGGTGTTATCATTTGGATATCCCTTCTTTAAAAAATCATATATATTTTCTTTAGATTAATAACTACCCAGTTGTAAAAATCCCAATTGATCCCCAACAATGTAGGATAGGGATCATATTCATCCAAAAACTTGATTACCTAAAAGTTGGTCGTGCTTGATATCTTATCGATACCCATTATCACTCTTGTTAGTCATCCAAAGGGAAATATGCAATGTTGGGTCACCAATCAGATTTGAATTTGTGACCAAGTCAGCTTCGACTTCCCTATCATATCCCACATCCTTTTTGATATAATATTTACATATTATCTCAAGTCCAAGATGATGTTATCCATCTCATATTCTCCAATTTTTGCATCAAACATAAATTATTTACTAATTCTCTTCCTGTGTGCTACTTGGTTTACTAAGCAATGTGAAGTCCAAAAGGTGGTTGCATCATGTCCATTAGCACACTGATCGTCCATCTTCCTGAACTTATCCAGAGCTTGGGGATCTTCCACCAACCCTAGATAACTTTAAGACATACTTTGAACTAGATATACTACTATCCTCAATTTTTCACCTACGGTGTTATCATATACCTCTGGAATGGACGCTTCATGCCTAGCCCTGAAACAATTCCATTCTACCACTATAGTATCCCACAGAGCCTCCTTATATGTTGCCTTTTCATGTGTAGGATTGAATTCTAGAGGTGGCTTAGGTTCTCTCCTTACACATTGAGGCCACAGTGTTTGAGGTCTCACAACATCTAGCCCTATCTTGAAACCTCCTTGAGTCACTATGCCAACTCATTTTTAAGTCTTACAAGGTTCAACCGCGATCATCTGCACATTGGGTCCCTTCTTCTCCTGCGATTTGACAATTAGCTTGGAGAAATTATCAGTCAAATGATCTAACCATTTTCAATAGATACATGTGCAACAAGAGTTGGTGCAATCTCATGCCAAGTGGCATTATTGAACACAATTGTATCAAAATATGGTTCTTTTTCCTTGACAAAATCCTCATCTTCCCCAACACGGTCCTTTAGGTCCTTTAGTCACCATGCCTTAGCCTTGTCCTTGTTTATTGTACATTGGACCCTCATTATACCCGACTTGGTTGAAGCCAATTTCTGCAACCTTCGTTCCTTAGGGTCCTTCCACATAATGACTCAAAATTATGTTCACGCATCAAATCCTATGCATGATAATGGTGGATGAAATTCCCAATAGATTTTAAAAAGTCATAAAACAGAGTGTGGGCCATGGCTTCATACTTCTACATCATTATAAAACTAATCGGTATATGGCCCTACACTCGACATATCTCACACCACATCCCTCTTCCTCATGCAAATATATTACCTACGCCAGTCACCATGTAATAAGTTAATAAATTCCATTCATTTCAATGGTGACCATTTATTCGATAGATGTTGCATAACACTTCTTCCCACTTTAACTTCTCCTTTGTCAATTATTGAAGTTGTAAAGTCAGCAGAGCTAGTTATTACTGTACCTATGCCATGCCATTATTATCTCCACATCCTACTGGAGAGGCCTATAGATTAAATGCAATATCTAGGTCCTTTATATGTGTTCCTATATGTTTTTATGTCAGGGGTATCCTAAAATGTGGTAGTAATCCTACAATGAACAATTATTTATGTTTCATTTTTAGGATCTCTAACTTCAGTCTATCTTTCATAACTTTCAACCTATGATCAAATCCCAATACTAACTCACTCATACCTTGCTTGATTTCCTCTAGCTCCATAATCAATTTTGATTTTTACTTCAGCTTCTGGAGCTCCTTGATCAACACCTACTTCATTTCCACTAAAGTCTGGTTCTGGCCAGCTAGAGTCACACTTTTGAACTTCATGTACCACATTAATGAGAATTCCCTAAAAGTAGCTTCTAGTTATGCAATATTAATGAATTCATCTTGTACCTCTTTATTTGTCTATATAACCTAATATATGAACAAATTTTTTTCTGGGTCCTCAGTAAAAACTCCATGAAACATTGGAATCCATAAAGCTATGCATACCATTATATTTTTGGCTCTTACAAAGTTATCCTAATAAGTGTGTTTATGTACTACCAAAAAAATTTGCACCAGACTATGCCCCACTCTAATTTTGAGCACCTTGTGTCGACCCTTCTACTATATGACCAATTCCACTACTAATAGTATTTCCTCCTCCTTGGCTACAATTTCATTCTACACTAGTCATATCAATGCACTAAGTACTTACCTCTTGGTTCATAGATGAAAATGGGGTCATGGGCTTAACCCCAAGCATTATCTAACTCTATTGTTACGATATTGAATCTTTTGTAGTACACAAACTATGTTTTTATCCTATTCCTTCCATTTTTCACAGTGTGTCGAACTGCATCCCTTCACAACTTTGATCACTAGCACCACTCCTTCTTCAGTGGCCTCTCCTAGCTCCTCCCTTAAGGATTATTCTTCTATCAAAAACCTTTGACGTTGATCAACATCCTCTGACATCACTCTATTAAAACCTCAACACTTCCACTATCTCCTTCCACCACATTTTTCAACCTCATCCCCCTTCCTTTCCTTCATACCATCTCTTGGTTCTCCCTCACTTACCCTTGCATGAGGGAAGCTTAGCTTCTAATGTTTTCTTGCTCGACGAGCATAACTTCATGGTCATATAAGAAAATATTGGTTAGTAATGATATTGACCCTATAAATTTGTCTGTTAATCCCTTTAGAAATTTTAGCTATTATTTAGTGTAGGACACCATCGCTTCCACTAGAAATCCAACAATATATCCTTCCAACACACTTTCAAACCATAAATCATTAGAACAAGAATTTTTATTACTTAATTGCATAAAATGGAATATCTCCTCTGGTGTCTGCCTCCTCGGCTCATCATGGTGACATTTCAAGTTAATTTCCTTTAATAGTTGGATCCACTCTGTCAATATATTAGGGAACTTTCCAAAAAAATATTAATGAAATTCAATGAACATGTACATCTATAGCCATTCATTTTTACTCTAATTCTTGTCTCCTATCTCTTTCCCATAAAACTTTCACAATTTCTATCTTAACCACCATCTAATATCCTCCTTAGTTGGGCTCTGTGACTTTGACATTGCTGGGTGCAGTAATTACACTTAAGCAAACTCCTCAACACTTAATTTGTCAACCCGGGGGATTCGTAAACTTAGAGACGAAGCACAGGAAATTCCAGAGATGGTATGAATCTTCCTAATGTAAATCCCTACTTTATTTAAAGGAAACATTGCAGAATCAAATGAAAATAGAAGAAGGAAACTTGAACCATCAAAAACAATCTAATATTGGAACGAGAAAGTATGCATTTGCAAGAGATAATTAAAGATAAAAGGCATTCACTTCCACTAATGGTTGTTTAATCTATTGAGTGTGTGTTTTACCATAGCAGAGACACTTTATCAGTCTCGTTATATGGGCCCTTAAACTTTCTTCCTTAGATATTTCCTTCTTGCATTAATTTGTCATGCACTACTGCAGGATCAAAGATTTATGTAGAAGGTATAAATAGTGTCTTTACTGAAGGCCTTTTTACTTCATGCAAGGGCTCAAAATTTTCAAGGTTTAGAGCACTTAGATCTTGTGGCAAGAAACTGGTTCTTGCACTGGATCGGAGCTTCATACACTTAGCATTTAATCCTTAAAATGAGTGTTCAATTATTGCAAGTGCTAGTTTTCTATTGAATCAAATTGCACACATAAAAGTGAATTTTTCTGATCTTAACAAAATGCAAAATTCAAGAAACAATCATTTATCCTATCATAAGCATTTAAAGAAAGAAAGAAGATTGCATAAAGTAGATTAAGAAAACTTGCTGCATCACACCAATGTGCACTGGTGCAGGTTCATTTCTCCTACTTGGACCAGGCGGAAAACCCAATTAAACAGAATTTCAGGAAAAGAAAATATCACACCAACGTGCACTGGTATAGGTTTGTTTCTCCTGCTTGTACCAGGCGGATGAAAACCAATATCAAATCAGGTGCAAGAAATTAAATTGCAAGGAAAGAAAATGTATCTACTTCACATGACAGATTTGTTTTCATTCAAACAGAAATACATGTGTTGAAAGTTAAATCACACTTTGATAATATAAACAAAAATTACAAGAAACAAAAAATAGGGTAAACGTGCTGGGTTTGCTGGGCCCTAGCCAACCAGCGTGTTTCCATTTTAAGTCAAAATGTTGCTCAGTAAATTAATCGATTCATTAGCTTAAAGACAGAAACACAATTTTTGAAACATGAGGTGGAAGAAACCTTTTATTAATTCATCGAGGCGAATACATGCATTAATACAATGTCCAGCCCAGATTCGGGTGATAACAAAACAACCTGTTACCGCCTATCAAACTTTGCTCTAAAAATTCTACTCCAAAGCTCTCCCCCTAGGTCCTATTTACACTTTATATTATATAGATATGTTGGCCAAAGGAAAAAATAGATAGTTCAACTGATTCATAACAAAAATGAAGAATTTAGTTTCGGCCTTCAAAATAAAATGATTTTGCAAAACTAGCTATAGCTAACCAGCATTCGCCCTTCACAGATTGGTCTCAGTTGCCTTTGAATCATTTACTGTCATGGATGAAGTGGCTCAAGATGAGGCATTGATCGAGGATGTTCGGATCTGCCAAGAAGATCTGTTGTGCTACCAATGGTGCAAGATTTGATCCTACACTAAGATCAGCGGTCACGGTAAGCACTCTAACGATCCAATAACCATTGGAGATATAAATAAGTTACAAAAGTGATTTAAAAGTAAGAAATCATGCAATAAATATTTAATTAATGCTAAATTGAATTGAAACATTAAGAATAAAGTTTTATACGAAATATTTCACCGTGCTTGGACTGGTGCAAGATGAGGGTGCATAAAGGAGGCAAAACAGAGGTAAATGGTTATGATTTAGGAAGGGAAAAATGGTAAAAAGAGAGAAAATTAGAGGGCTAACATCCTCCCATCCATAAGATGTTTTTTTTCCTCATACAACTCTTTACCTATGCAAAAAACCTTCAAAAATTTGAGCGTTCTAGCTCACTCCTGCTCTGGCATACTATCATCAGTCTGCAATGTTTTAGACTTCTTCTTTTCGTTGTTCTTCAATTTCTTCGTCACCTTTTTAAGTCGTTTGAAACATTGTGAAGCATGGTACTTCCATACCCTGACTTATCCTTTATTTTTCTGGATCTCCATCGTGAATTCTTATTTATTTTTTTCTTTTTCCTCCAGCACTTTAGCTACGAGCTGCTTTAAGTTCTGCAGTTGAAGCTCTAGCTCGACTATCCGAGCAGCACAGGCTACTGAGTCTTTTTCCTTTTCTGTCCTAACAGGGGCTATATTTTCTTCAGGGACCTTAGTATCCCTCATAATTTCAATAAATACTTCTTCCTCTTCCAGTTCTTCTTCTTTTTCTTACTCTTCTGGTTCTTCTTCTTCTTCTTTCTCTTCTGGTTCTTCATCTTCTTGTACTTCTTCCGATTCTTCTTCTTCTTGCACTTCTTGCACTTCTTTCGGTTCTTCTTCTTCTTCTTGCTCTTATGGTTCTTCTTCGTCTTGCATTGGTGTAGGAGGGGATTCAATGTTCTGTGGGGACTGTGGTTCTGCACCAGGTTCTTCATTCTTTTTCCTCGCCTTAATAAAATCGGCCAAGAGAGTGTCATCTTCAACTTCCATAGATTTTGCTACGTCCGCAAGGGCTGACAACAAATTTTCTTCTTTGGGGTTCTGTTCATGTAATGGTGGCGTCGGAAGAGTTTCTTCAACAGGTGTACTCGCTGTCTTCTAAACTACAAATGGATCTTTATCTAGCTGCTTCAACAATGCGTTCGAGGTCATGCCCTTAATTCCCAATTTTTTCTAGACCAAGATTTTGATCAGGCCGTGGTGATATAATTTCTTATCGGCCTGGTCTGCCCATACGCCTTGCACACTCTTGGCCATTTTTTCCAAACTCTTAAGCAAAAAATAAGTGAAATCCATCCTCCACCAGATGTGCAAGCCGGGTTCAAAGTGTTGCAGCATCCTGAAGTGATACAAAAAGGTGAGGGAGTACCTTCCCTCACAAGTCACGAATTTTTGGAGGATGAAAAGGAGGTTCCTCCACTGTCCCAACAGGGTGCTGTGCGAAACTCCTTTCTTCCAGTCTACCTTCATGTCCTTATCAACATTTAAACGCTGCCAGTGCTTCCTCTTGACTTTCTGATTTTTAAAGTACTGCACACCAGTGTTTTGCAAGCCTCTCGTTTCCGCTATTGATTTTTACGTGAATTTAAATTTTAATGGCCCAATTTGTACATGGTCGTTTCTAAAACTCTTTGCAAAATGTAGGGCCACTTCACTATTGTGCCCGTCAAATTTCTGCAAAAACTGAAGAGAGTCTAAGTCTCGCAATAGTCCAGGACTATTGTGAAACTCAGCGGTCTGATCTACCTCACTGAGGGATGAAGGTTCACATCAAACAGGAGACATCTCTACTTAACAGTTATGAACAGTCCAAAAATTGCATGCAATACCAGAAAATTTGGCTCTTTATAGATAGTGATCCAACCGTCCACCATCCCTTCTGTCTTACCACTGATCCATCCCACCAAAATAGCTGTGGATGCATGACATGTTTAGAATCGTGCGGGATTGGTACTTGTGGTGGTGTTTTTAACGGATAAGTGAGGTAATCATTATAAGTGAAGGACGTTTAGGATCATAGCGGAAAGGGTAATTATATCCAAGCAACGGTTAAACATTTCTGCACTCCTTCATAATTCAAAAAAACCTATAACATTTATTAAAAAATGATCATGATTCTTATCTAAAAACACCTTATACTTTAAATAATTTTCTCCTAGTTAATATGATAGCACAAGTACTCCTTAAATAAGTGAAAATGGCTTCTTGTAAACTTTCATGATGACCACTTTCCAATGACATATACTTATGAAAAGAACAAATTGTACTCTGCTTCTGTCAAGGTGCATGCTTGTACTGATCTGTTAACACCGCTTACTATGTTGTTCTGCTGGTACCATTTTTCTTATATTTTTATATAGGACGATATGATTTCACTAGTGCAAGCATATTTTCTGAAAAAAGAACAGGGAATTTAAGTAAAATATAGGATGGACTTCTAACATTGCTTCCTCAACTAATACTGGAGATTTTCTTCGCCCTTTCTTGATGCTTCAGAGCATCTTTTTTCTCTTTGTGTATGAGATCCTGCAATGAATTCATGAGGGAACAAAAAAGTGGGAAAGAGGATAATTTCAGAATGGGAAGGAATTTTGTTACAGGGATTCCAAGAATAGTACCACAAGAGGGGATAAATAGAAGTGGAATAGGGAAAAAATTCAAGGGTAAAGTGGGAGTTTTACAAAGCGGGTAGGGTAAATTCAGAAGAATGTGGGAAGGTTAATCATTCTGGGATTTAAAGAAGAAAACTGAGGGACTATTACGAAATGGGATACGAAGAAAGGCATAATTTTTTTTGGAAGGTCTGCCTGCACTGGTGCAAGAAAAATAACTGCAGCAAGAATTAAGTGTTACTTGAACAAAATTTTCCATGCTAATTACCCCAATGTATAAAGGTTGGTCCTGCTGAACCTGCTTTTACTCGGTGTTCACTAGCATATCTAAAGATCAAGTAATATTCTATTTTTATTAGAAATTTTTGATCTTCCTGCTAGCAAGTTGGTTTTCAGGTTGACCCTTCTGCAATCATGTCAGCAAAATGATTTTCACAATTACAGGAAAACATTTTTTCTTTACTTTTTTATTAAATTTATTTATTTTTCTTTGAGGAGAAGAAGAATTCATGTTTTCAAAAGGTTGGTATTTCCATTTACCACTACCATCCAGAATTGTTGTTGGACTTGCTGTGGAAAATATTTCTTGGCAAGTGGCTGAAAATACTTCTTTAATCTATGTCCATTTACCAGGAATACTAAATTTTTTCCATCAATAGTTTTGACTTCTACTGTTCCATTCTCGAATACTTGGATCACTTCATAAGGTCCCATCCAACGTGTATGGAACTTCCCTTTAAAAATTTTAAATCTAGAATCATAAAGGAGTACCCAATCACCTGGTTGGAACTGCTTTTTTTGAATAGAGTTGCCATGCCACCTTTTTCGTTGCTGCTGAATTAGGATGTTCTACTGAACAACATCTCTACGAATTTCATCTAACTCATTTAATTGGAGAAGACGTTGTTGTTGTGCCTCATAGAGATCTAGTCCTAACTGAACTGCAGTTCTGAAGGTTTTGATCTCGAATTCAATTGGTAATAGAACCTGTTTGCCATATACTAGCTCATATGGTCTATGTCCCGTGCCATTTCTCCAAGTGGTTCTATATGCCCACAAATCTTCTGGTAATCTTTTAGCCCAGTATTTCTTATGCATATTGACTGTCTTTGTAATAATGGACTCGATCACTTTGTTTGTAGATTCCACCTAGCCAATTTCTTGCAGGTGATACAGCGTGGATTTCCTGTGCCAGATATTGTATTGCTCCATCACACCCTGTACCAGATTAGAAATAAACTGCGGACCATTGTCAGAAACAATTTCTCTAGGCACACCAAATCTAGTAAATATTACAGTAAAAATAAAATCAACAACAACCTTTTATGTAGCAAAAGAAACAACTTTAGCTTCTACCCATTTTGTAACGAAATACGTACAAACTAAAATATGCTTTTTACTTAAGGATGTTGGATTTATTGGTGCCATAAAATTAATAGCCCATTTTTAAAATGGCTCAATCATAACTTGGGGGCATAAGGGAATTTCATTGGTTTGATTAGGCTGGCCCATTCGTTGACAGTTATGACATCACCTGACATATTGTTTGGCGTCCTTAAACAAGGAAGGCCAAAAGTAACCAGCACGTATTACTTTATATGTAGTTCGCTTATCAGCAAAGTGGCCTCCACAAGGTTCATCATGAGAAGATTTCAATATGTCAAACACTTCCTCCTCTCTTACACATCTACAGATAATCAAATCTGGACCCATGTAAAAGAGATCTCCTTGAATCCAGGAATATCCAACATTTTTCTAAATAATATTTCGCTTTTCACGAGTGGACAAGTGAGGTGGTGTTTTTCTAGTTACCAAATAATTATAAATGTCAGCAAACCACAGAGAATCTGTTGACATAGAAAAAATATGTTCATCTGGAAAATCATCATTAACAAGAGTTACTTCACCAGGATTATCTAATCTAGAAAGAAAATCTGCTACAACATTAGAGTTCCCTGGTCTATCAACAACAGTAACATTAAACTCCTGCAACAATAGCAACCTCCTAGTCACTCTGTCGCTTGTCAATGGTTTTTTCATCAAATATTTAATTGTATAATGATAAGTATGTACAAATACTTCATATCTTGTAATATAGTGCCTAAACTTATTAATTGCAAAAATCACAGCTAAAAACACTTTCTATGTAACTGCATAATTCAATTCAGCGGAAGAAAAATTCTTACTAATAATAAATATCATAGGATTTCTTATTTTCCTCTTGTCCTAAAGCTACACCAATAGCCAAATTTGAAGCATCAGAGGAAATGTGAAAAGGCAGGGACTAGTTAGGACCTCGCAAAACTGGTGCCTGCACCAACATTTACTTTAATGTTTCAAAAGACTGTTGGCAAGCTGTGGACCAAGAAAATTCACTATCCTTAGCTAGAAGTCGAAAAAGAGGAGTAGATATATTTGAAATTTTTTTAATGAATATTCTATAGTAACCAACATGTCTTAAAAAACCTCTTACTTCCCTTTGAGTTTTGGGTGCAGGAAGATGAAGAATGATTTCAATTTTTGCCAGATCAACCTGGATACCTTTGCCAGAAATCAAATGGATAAGCACCACTCCCGCTTTGCACATTAATATACATTTCTTGTCACTCAAATAGATATGGGCTTCCTGGCAACGAAGAAGTACTTTCTCCAGATTTTTAAGAGCTTCCTGAAAAGAATCACCAAACACAGAAAAGTCATCCATATAAATTTCTACAAATTCTAGATTAGCAAAAATGGTCAGGACTGCCCTTTGAAAGGTAGCTGGGGCATTACATAAACCAAAGGGGAGCACTTTGTAAGAAAATTTACCCCATGTAAATGTAAAATTAGTTTTATCCTGATCTTCGGGTGCAATCTGTATCTGGTTATAACCACTGAAACCATCCAAAAAGGAGAAATATTTCTTTCCTGCAAGGGTATCAAGCACTTGGTCAATGAAAGGGAGAGGGAAGTAATATTTAAGAGTGGCTTTATTGAATTCTCGATAATCAATACAAATACTCCATCTTCCATCTTTCTTAGGTACAAACACTAATGGAGAGACCCACTGACTGTTGGAAATAGGATAGATAAAACCGGCATCTAAGAGTTTTTGTACTTCTTCCTTCACAATATCTCTTGGAGCTAGATTCATTCGCTTTTGCGGTTGTAGGACAGGTCGAGTTCCTTCTTGAATATAGATATGATGTGTACAAGTTTAAGGTTGGATACCCTTCATATCTTCATAGCCCCAAGCAAAGGCACTAAGATGGTTTTGCAACAAATTCACAAACTTCTCTTTCTAAGACGAGTCAAAATCTGAACTAATATGCAAGGAATTATGAGGGCTAATCTCAACAAGAGTGGTATTAGGCTCAGGAGTACTCAAGGGAGTGGTCAAATGCAGTGGTACAAAAGAATGAGAATCATGATTTTCTTGAAAATCTGGATTGAAAATTTGGCTCAAAGGCTCAAAATTAAGCATAGTGTCTAGATTATTCAGAAAATATTGAATCTCATCTTATTGTGAAGACACTGTATAATGATGGATAAGGGAAATAGACTGAGTCTCCTCATCATTTCTTTGATATAACCATAAATTATCTCGAAGGTCCTAAATGAATCTAGCAGGGGGGTATAAGGTAACTTTCTTCCTAGAATCTCCATGTGAAATATACATATCACCAGAACGACATCCAATATATGCATCGGCTGTAGCAAGTCATGGTCAACCCAAGATCAAGGGATGTCCTCCTACTGGGTTCTTTGGCTGAAGCACAATGAAATCAGTAGGATATTCCCAAGAATATAATGAGATGATCACATCATCTAATACTCCTTCTGGCTTAATTTTAGATGTATCTGCTAATTCAAGCACAGTGGGAGTAGGGCGAAGATGAGATAACAGAAGTTGATCCATGGTTTTCTTAGTCATGACGTTAATGGCTACCCCCAGGTCTATAAGAGCATTAGAGACAACGAGATTACCAATATTAACTAAGACAATAGGGTTTCTGAGATCAGTATATTTTTCCATAGA
Organism: Pinus albicaulis; assembly: GCA_034641835.2. NCBI lineage: Eukaryota > Viridiplantae > Streptophyta > Pinopsida > Pinales > Pinaceae > Pinus > Pinus albicaulis. The sequence goes on from JAXQQM020072771.1 coordinate 824,852, forward strand.
CACACATCCCATCATCAACTCTGCTGCCCTACCAACAAATTGAATGGTTTGGGGTTCCAATCTCTTCCTCCCTGGTTTCTTGAGACAGATTTCCTTAATAATATTGGTACAAATGGGGATCTCTTTGATAGCTTGAAGCAAAGGTATCTTAATGAAAATATTTTGAAGCTTAGATGCCAAACTAGTCTCAGGAATAGGCTCAGTCCTTTCCATTAATAGCCTCTCTCAGAAGGGAGGTTGGTTGGAAGAATATTGCAAGGATTCAAAGGGTAAGGGATGCTTAGTGACAAATTTCAACGAATGGTTAAGAGATTCCTCTTGTCCTTTATCTTCAATGATCACCATATGTTGCTTCTGATTTTCTCATGTTACAGTCCTTCCCGATATTAATTGAATATCATGAAGCCCAACTGGAATAGACTGGTATTTGAATGATAGATGTGGTTTTGTTAAATAGATCATTTGCACTACTTTCTTATTATTAGGATTGGGCATAGGTTGAGCAGGAAACTGAGGAGGTCAAAAGGGTTGAGGCAAAGTCAATGGTGGAGTGGATTGACTCAGAAGTTTAGGCATTAAATAAGGTGCATGTGTAGATGGATATGACTGCATAGGTGGCTAGTAGGAATATGGAGAATGAATTGCCCCTCTCCAACCTTGTTTCCATGGTTGAGAAGGTTGACCATGAGTATATTAATTCCCATACTGCCACTACCGATGAGAGTTAGGATAAGAATATGCATGTGAATTATAACCAAAATAGTGTGGAGAAAATTTAGAATCCATACCTGTACCTACCTGAGGCTAATTACTTCTTGCTCCCATAGCATTCAAGTATTCAGCTTCAGGCTGTCCCCCTATAAATACAACTTTAAGTCGTGGTATAGAGGGAAATGTTTCTGTGATATGGTCTTCCGCACAAATAACACACTTATTGGTTTCTTTCAAATTAAGAGGACACTCTTTAGGAGGATTCTTGTCTCTACATTTAGGACAAAAAATACATAATAACTCTTATTCCTTCATGAGTTTCTGCTGAAATTTTATGGAGTCTAACTGTTTGGTAACAATGTTCATTATATCAATTTTCATGTTTTACATTTTATTTTCTAGTCCAATAATCATAGCATCAGTAGATTCAAGATTTCTATTTCTATTTCGAGTTCCTCTACCGGATCTATACTGGTTTCTTCAAAATTTCCTGCATAATTCACAAATTTGATCAAAAGTTTGCTGAGAAATATCACCTTGTCCTAATAGATTCAAATTATTTCTAGAATTATCATTAAGTCCTCTTCAGAAAAAGGTTCTAATAGTGTTTGGATCAAGCTTAAGTTTTGACCTTTGTAAAATATACAGAAATATTTCCAGATAATCTTCAAGAATTTCATCATCATCTTGTATGATTGTAAAAATTTCATCCTGCATGTCCCGATTTTTGCAATATTATTGATATTTAGACAAAAAAACTCTCTTCATATGATCCCAAGAGGTTATAGTGTTTCCTCCTAACTCCATAAACTAGCGTAGAGCTGAGTCCTTGAGGGTAACAGGAAATAATCTTAACTTCTGAGCATTAGTTGCATAATCACAACTTATACACAGAATATCAAACTAAAATAGAAAAGAGTCAGGATCTTCATGAACTTTACCATGGAAATGAGGGAGAGTTGATGGTGGAATATTCTTCATTTGTGCCACAATATCATGATCCACAATTGGAAACACAAAAGTGGATTATTCTTCACTTACTTGGTTGTCACCAGTCCCTTCCAAATGATCTTATTGGTCCACCATTGTTTCCCTTTTACTTGTACCACTCTCCATAGGCTAATCCACACTTAAGCTGTTATCACTAGAATCCAGGTGGATTGTTCCTGCGTGATGGGTTTGAATTGGATTGGGCTTCCTACTTGCAGAAGGATACCAAATATGAAATTTTTTTATAGAATTATTTCAGCCCTTAGTGGGATTCGAACCCTTACCTTTTCTGGGCATTCATTTCAAAAGGAAAAAAATAAAAAAAATAACAGACAACTTCTAAAAAATGATGTCAGAAATAAATTAACACCAGTAAAATTCCCTCAAAGAAACAACACTTCAAAAATAAATAAAAATTACCTCTATTTTATAATAAAAAAATTATTTCCAAATCAAATCGCCTCCCCGACAACGACGCCAAAATGTTGGATGCAAGAATTACACTGAAGCAAACTCCTCAACACTTAATTTGTCAACCTGGGGGATTCGTAAACTTAGAGACAAAGCACAGGCAATGCCAGAGATGGTATGAATCTTCTTAATGTAAATCCCTACTTTATTTAAAGGAAATATTCCATAATCAAATCAAAAGAGATGAAGGAAACTTGAACCATCAAAAATAATCTAATACTGGAACGAGAAAGTATGCATTTGCAAGAGAGAATTAAAGATAAAAGGCATTCACTTCAACTAATGGTTGTTCAATATATTGAGTGTGTTTTTTCCCTTAGCAGAGACACTTTAGCAATCTTGTTAGATGGGCCCTTAAACTTGCTTCCTTATAGATTTCCTTCTTGCATTAATCTGTCCTACACTAGTGCAGGATCAGAGATTTATGTAGAAGGTATAAATAGTGTCTTTACTGAATGATTTTTTACTTCATGCAAGGGCTTGAATTTTCAAGGTTCAGAGTACTCAGATCTTGTGGCAAGAAAGTAGTTCTTGCACCGGATCAGAGCTTTCTGCACTTATCATTTAATCCTTAAAATGAGTGTTCAATTATTGCAAGTGCTAGTTTTCTATCGAATCAAATTGCACACATAAAAGTGAATGTTTCTGATCTTAACAAAATGCAGAAGTAAAGAAACAATCACTTATCTTGTCATAAGCATTTAAAGAAAGAAAGAATATTGCGGAAAGTAGATTAAGAAAACTTGCTGCATCACACCAACGTGCACTGGTGTAGGTTCATTTCTCTTGCTTGGACCAAGGGGAAAAACCAATTAAATAGAATTGCAGGTGTTACACCATTTTTTGGTCATCTAACCTATTATCATTAGATGGACCCAAGTACATCATGTAAGATCAATTTTACTCCAAGTAAAATTTCTTTCACTATGAAAATAACTTAGTAAATCACCTTTATTAAGTTGTTTGTGGTCTAAAGAGGAAACCCCATAAGGAAATATTAAATAAATATATATTTGTTTGATTTTCCTCAAGAAATAATTAGTTAAACAATAGCTTAATTAATATTTCTAGTTATATTTAACCCAAAACAAAGAAATTAATTATATAAATAATTATTTATCTTATTATTTTCTAAATAATAATTCTTTAAATCTTATTTAAATAATATTCTTTGTTAAATATGACTAATTCACCCTTAAATAATTAAATAAATCATTATTTATTTGATTATTACTCAACCATATCCTTAAAATGATAAATAGATCATTTATATATTTATTATTACTTAATCACATCCTTAAAATGATAAATAAATCATTTATTTATTTATTGTTTACAAATAAGGGGATTTGACTCAAGTCAAATTCCTTTTCCCTCCAACAAATATAATAAAATATTCCATAAAATTTGGATCTAGATTTGGTTAATAATATTTTAATTATGCACCAATCTCTATATTAACTCAATATTTTGTTATAAATAGAAGGGTTTTCCCATTCATTTGTCACCTTTTGCTGCCTAAAGATCACTCTGGATCTCAACACTTGCTCTGGCTATTGATCCACAATCATAGCCATACTTTTCCATTTTTTTTGGGGTTTTCTACACCATCAAGAGAGAGGAATTCTAAATCTGAAGTGCTGAAGACTTACAAGAACCCATCCCATTGAGGAGAACAAGGAACACCCTCTTGTGTTTTCCTCCCAGGTGCCATTAATAAAAATATTCATTGGATATATTCTTGTCTTGTCTATTGGATCTATGGAGTAAATCTTATTTTTCTACTGTTTAATTTCTTCTAATGCATAGATCTAGATTTTTTCAGCATTTGTCTTGATCATCTAGTTTCAGATCTGAAGATATTAGCAGTCATTTCTGATATTAAGGCTATAAGTTATGCACAGATAAAGTGGTCTTTCTTCGTACACTTCGAATCAAGATTCATACTAATAACTGATGACTCCACACGGGTTTACCATTACAACCGTTGTCATTTTTCTAATCCTTGCATATCCAGCTACTTCAAGCCCTAGGATTTCTCTTCAGCCCCTTTTTTTTCTTATTCTTGATGTTGTTTTTAACCCATAAAACCCTAAAACTATAAAAATTCTAACTTCCGCGTGTTTTCGGACCCATTGCGCAGACGATAGACATCAGCCGCAACTAAGAGGACAAATTGTTTTGAAATCTGCCACTGAGAGTGCCAGAAGTGCAGGTCGTAATTTTCTGCCCAGTACTTGCCACCTGGATATCCGGGGTGCACTTTACAGCCCAAAAAGTCCAACCTCTGCTAAAAACAGGCCAAAAATTGCGACCTAGACTTTCTGTAGGGATATTTCTAAAAAAAATTTGGTTTTTGCTGAGCCTCTATTCAGGGTTGTCTGACCTCCATCTCCGCCCGTTTTGGACCTGTACTTGTTCTATTTCGCTCAACTAAGTGGGAACTTAGCCCCCTAGGGCTTCAGTACCCTCCACTTTTTGTGGAAGAGTGTTTGTTGTTGCAGGTTGTTTGAAATTTTAGAGTCTTCAGCCATTTTTTTAGTTATGATATCTCATCTTCAGATCCACTTCAGATCAGCTTGTTATCCATCCAAATCACCTCATCTAGATTTTTTTGGGTTTTCCTTTAGGGTGCACTCTGCTTCCCTCCTGGAGATAGCCTTTCGCCACCTCTTGTTACAACAATTTTCCTCTGATTTGTTGTTGTTTTTTGCACCACTTTCCAGTAGATTTTGTCTTTTAGATCTCTGTCCCTCTTGACCCTAGATATTTTAGCCTTTTTTAGTGTGTTTAAATTAGTTTTTTAGTCACCTATAAAATAGTTGTTGAGAGACCTGCCTCCTTGGGTTTAGATTGGTGCATTATCAACTGTTTATTTTCTGTTTTGCAGGACTATATACTGACATTTGCAAGTTTATTTACAGCTATACAACACACTTTTTATTTTTTCTCTATAAATGTCTGGGTTTAAAAATTAAAATTTACACACTTTTACACACACACCCTAAGTGAAAAAGGGATTGGTTAACACCACCAAGAAAATACTCTAAAACATTGAAATCATTTGATCCTACACCTCTTTGCCCTTATTTCAACATTGTAATCACTTGATCATGCACCTCCCTGCCCTTGTTGGTATATTTTTCCCTTGTGTCGTTTTTGTGTCGTCACCATTGCACCACCAAGGTGTTTATCCTGGAAAATTCTTGGCCTTCATCCTCAGTTTCCGGTTGGAAGACTTTCTCCTTCACATAGAGTTCGGGTTAGTCCTCTACCGAGTCCGCACACTGACTCTTCTTTTGGTCCTTTGGGTTCTCTTTCTCGTTTTTCCTTCGGTTCTCCCCCTGACACCTTCACTATGTCTAGTGTAGGACCTAATGTTGGTGGTAACCCCGGCCCTCCCGCTGGAAATACCACTAGTGGGACCACCACAGACACTACCTCGACTGCACCCTTGCTCCCTTCATGGCAGGCCTCAGCCTCCTCGATTTCAACCAGCTGATAAATGACCCTATACACCATGACCCTAGTTGGTCTGCTATGCCAACAAATCTCCCTTCAAACATCCCAAAGTTTGAAGGTCGTGTTGGAGAAGATCCTTCAAATCATATTCGATCTTTCCACATGTGGTGTTCGTCCAATTCTATTACCGATGACTCTGTTCGTCTTCAGTTGTTCTAATGAACGCTTACAGGTGAATCTTCTATGTGGTAAGTTGATCAGGCCCCTTCCTATCATACCACCTTTGCAACTCTGGCCTAGGCCTTTTTGTCTTATTTCCAGCTTCTCCTTCCTTACGACACTGGTACCGAGCTCTTGACCTCTTTATGTCAATCATTTGCGACCCACCTATCTGAACATGTTCAGGAATGGCGGAGAAGAAGGAGCCTATGTCGAGCCCCTCCCTTCGAGGACCATGTCTACATGGACTGGTTCCTTAGGAATCTCTTGCCACCTATCGCGAAAGACATCGCATCGCACTTTCCTCAAACCGAAGAATCTGCTCTCCAAATTGCGTTAAAATATGACCTGATCTATGCTCAGTCGGGTTATGTTTATACCGTTCTACCTGATCTTCCCAGACCTAATGGTGCCAACACAATGGGGGAATCTCACGCCACTGATGGTATTGTTGGAGTTCTCTTTAATTCGTATGCTCAACCTCCCATGGGCGATGGTTTCTCTCAGGGTGGGGCCAACACCTCCGACACCTTTCCCCCTCCCGGTAGCACGTATCTAGGATATGACATGCCTCCTCCTTTTTCCCAACCTCTTGTTTACCACACTGCTACCCAACCTCCTTAATATCTGTATTCATAGCTTGGTGCTTTAGCTACTCCAGCATTAACACCTCCTCCTCCCTTGCCTTCTCAACCCCCGCAACAGCAACCACCACCCCCTCTGGGGTAGGTGTACACATAGCAGGGCACGACTAATCCTCCTCCCTCCAAAAGGAAGAGGAAAGGCAATCAAAATCAAGCTTCCTATAGTAATCATGGACCTAATCAAGGTAGTTCTCCTAACACTACAAACCAGCAACAAGTCACTCAGCCCAAGCAGGACATGCCTCTTCGTATGAACAAGCCCTGTTCATGTTGTGGTATTTATGGTCATTATACGCATGATTGTACCCTTCTGCCATAGATGCGACATCTATGGGAGTATAAAGAAACAGTGAGAGGAAAACAAGCCATTCCTTCCATTCCTCCTAGTCCTACACCTATTCAACCGGTTGTGCTTACCGATCCTTTCCCTCAGCAGGGATTTGTGGCTACCCAACCACCTGAAGGACAGGCGGCCACTCAACCTCTCCCATCTGGTTCCCTCAATTACCAAATGTTCATGATGTCCTATGATCAGCCTTCTAAAACCTTTTCTCCTAGCCCTTTACCTTTAGGTGGTACTCATGAGCACCTTTATCCTCCTAGAATGGTCCCTACAGGCCTCAACCATCTTCAAGCTATCCCGCCTGGTTATTACCCCTCTTGTCAGATATTGTTCCTAGCTCCCCCACCATGAGTGTACACTTTACCTGTTATGGCCACCCTCTCTCTTCCTAACCTGACCCTTGGGATTCTCGTCTGGTACCTTGATCCTCCAGCCGCCAGCCTACCCGTCAGCCTAAACCTTATCGTGCTTTGACCCCAGTTCAAACGGTCCCTATGACTTCTCCCGCTGCAACAGTGCCTCATTCACCTCAACAGGAAACACCTCTCATTGCAACCGCTTCAGGTAAGAAGGGAAAATCTCACAAGATGGCATCAAAGGACAAGGCCACCCTGACAAATCCTACCCCCCCTCGGCCTCCATAGCATACCACCTTGTGTGCTTTGTGTGATGTTGTCAGCCATGCCACCCATACTTGTCCAGAGTTGCCTCACCTCAAGTCCATGGTCAACGAAACGTTTCTGGAATCTAATATCTTGGAGGTATATGTCACTATACCCAATTCAATCCTGAAACTCAAACCATGGTGCACAAAACACCCTTGTGCTTTGTGTGATTTCCATGGCCACTATACTCACTTTTTCCCTCACCTCGAAGAGTATCGTTCCTCTTTAGAAGCCTTACGTCAATTCAAGGCCAAGCATAATGAGTCAACCACTCCCTTATTCTCGCATCTTGCTTCAGAAACACCAGAAGACACATATTCTCCCATTCGCATTCCCCCTCATGATGTTGAGATCACGGGTCCTTGGTCGAAAGTCCCTGATGAAACCTTCCCTGATGTTTTGCCTGACCTCCCCTCAGCACCCTCCCTAATCTCAACATTTCCAGATACTTTATCTTCTTACTTCTCTGTCACACCTAGTGATGATGTGCATGCACACATCTCCTCTCATGATGAGGAGTAAGGTCACTTCACCACGTTAGGTGGTCATTCTTCCATCAGTTACACCATCTTCTATTACGACGATGACATTATGGAAGTGGCCACCACTCCTGACTTTATCTATTCCCCCTTACATCAAACTCATTCGTTCGAATCACATGCACCTTGTGGCCATTACATTACCACCCAATGTTTGGGTAAGGGGGGCACCCATATTGGAGAGACTCGGAGAAGTAGTTCTCCACCACTCTCCTAGTGAATCTAGTTGTGACGACTCTAGTCCCATTATTCTTTCACATTTAGAAGAATCTCTAGAGTCCCATATCACTTCAATATCACTCTAGGGATGATACCCCTCATCGTTCCTTCATATTTCATCAGCAACCCAGTCTCATAAACATTGTGGTTGACCAACCTATGTGTTTTCTGGGAGAACATCAGTTTATTATCTCAAAATCCACTCTTTGGGATAATAACACCATGTATGCCAACCCGGAAACTTAAAATCCATTGGATTCATATATGTAGTACCAAAAGAGATTGGTAATCATATATTTCCTTTCTCAAACGGCATAACCATACCAAAAAAAAATAGTGCACCACATCATGAAAATGTGTTTAGATTCCCATTTTTCTAAATACATTTTGGCATGTCCACAACATTCTTGGGGGCACCTATGCCCCCCAACCATACAAATCCCAGATATCAGCCAAAAAATAGCACTAAAAACCACTTTCTTTGACAGGTCGCATGTTCCAGGTCATTTCCTGGGAGAGGTCGTAGTTTTCTGCGCAGTCCCTGCTACCTAGGACATAGAACAGAGCCCCAAAAATGTGACCTGGCCTGTTCATGAGCTCTATGTACCTAAATTGAAATTTCAACCCAATGAAATAAAAGAGTAGGATTAAACATCTTACCTACAAATGATAGATCTCAAATTCCAATGTTCAGTTCATCTGCTACAACTACCGCAATATTTAAGGCCTCCTCTCCTCAAGACATTCACCACAGCTCCATCGAAAAATGAGTGAATCTGGAAGGAAAATGCCTTATTAAAATAAAACCCTCGATTTTTCTTTCGCTTACTATGACCGAAACCGTAGCTCATTTTAATGAACTATCTACACCATTGGAAAGATCTCACCAAGCCCTCAAATGGGTATCTATTAGCTTTTTTTGATTTGATACTTCACCAGGAGACATTTTGTCCATGAAGCACCCCTTCACCCTTCCTCAAAATCAAATTTCTTCACTTGCAACACTCGTACCAGGGGCACCATGTTGCCTCCATACTTTTCCACGCTCAAGTTGAATTTCGGCGTGAGTTACCATCTTGTACTCATGCTTTTATGGTCCCCATTGGACCCTTTACATATCTGGCAGCACCATCGAGTCACCCTTGTTTAGAGCATCCGAGTTGAGTCATCATTGCTTTCATGGAGTCTATCCCAAGTTCCTTCGCACCCCGCTATAGTCCTCCATCCTTCATTACTTGGTTTCTCTCTTATGTCGCTCATTATGGCCTTCAGTACCACTATCCCCTATCCCTAATGATATTATGTCAGTCACTGTTGAGGAAAAATACTAAGAGGGGGGGGTGAATCAGTATTTAGAGCTGACTAATAATTTTTTTGGTTTTCATTTCTCTTAATACCATATGTTACATTACTTGTATGTCCAGAGATCTTATCACGTCTTTACTTAAATCATTGCATCATTTATTCATCAGATAAGCATAAATAGAAATAACAGTACAAAACATCAAACATAGAAACACATAAGAACACCAGGATTTAAGGTGGAAACCCAATTCGGGAGAAAACCACCGCTGCTGAAGTTTCTGTCTTCAATATTTTATTATAAAGAAAACATATTTCAATTTATGTGCTGGCGCATACTTATACCAGCACGCAGGCACCCACCTGCAGAAGGTTACAACCTTCTCTCGTTTACCAGCCTCTCCTGGAAGGGAGCTACAACCCCCCCTGATCATAACATCAGCTTCTATATACAGAAGGCTTCAACCCTCTGACCCAACGCAACCCTTTATTCAATTAACAAACATATTTTTCCCAATTCTACATAACAGAATAGCGAGACCACTGTAATCCAGACTTCAGAGAATTTATGCATTCAACATTCCGTGTATCCTTCTGTGTGTATTAACCTTCAGAAACTCCAACTGTCATATGCATCAGATCCATATGTGTTCTTCAGTAGACATCCGCTAGTTTTTCATCGTTTCTTCTGTTGAATACTCTCACGACTCATCACCTTTTAGATCAATGTCTCGAAGGGTGCATCATGGACTTAGAATCATCAATTAAGCGCATTGTCTTTCCATACGGATATTCCTTAGAGGAATTCCTTCTTCACCAATGCTCGCAAAAAAAAAAACATCAATCGAATAATGATCTTTTTCCTTTATATAGATCTCCCCTTTCTCAATACCATGAGTCTAAAACCACTCAACCACTAATGGTATTCCTTTAGTTTATCCCCGGGGCTCTTCGATTTCTTTTTAATTTATTTTATTCAAACGAGGAGATTCAAATTATCTATGTGCACCCAGCCTTTAACCCAAAGTTTAACCCTTTGGATTTTATAAACAATATCCAACGCTTTTCCATACGCAAGTGTCTTGTTGATGTGGTGAGTTCCGCAAGCGGAAAAACCATACATCTCAATCGTTTTTGTATTAATAATCGTGCCAATCCAATTTGAAAACCCCAACCTCCGTTCTTCCATGCACGAATCATCCCAAAGGTAGTCTTTTATCTCCGCCATATAATATTATTTCAATTCGGGGGCTTCCTTCACACTTTATAACAAAATGTTCGAATTTTATAACTATAACCCCTCTGTGGGTCCCTGCGGAGGCACCAAACGGTTGATGCTGACTTGGAATGCAGTGCCCCCGTAGTAATTCACCACCGTTGATCTGTGGTTAGCGCTTGATTTCCTGGTCAACTACGGGGGCACCCCCTCCAGTTATTTTAAAACTTTACACTACCCCCGTAACATTACTTTTAATCAAATTTCAATGAACTTTTAACCCGGACTTCAATCTTCAAACAAACTGGATTTCATTCTTTGGCCCCGGGCCCACATCACAGTTGGCCATTTGCGATATGCGATATTGGCGGATCAAACAAAATGCGAAGGTGCGATATGTAATGGCACGATCAAACAAAAGGCGGAACACATGGATGTGCGATATTGCGATCGTGCGATGGCGCGATGATCGCACATCGCAAACAACAGAACTTGTGATGGCGGAAATAACAAATCTGCGATATTGCGATATTGTGATGATCGCATATCGCAACAATCAACAAAATCTGGCTTGGGCAGAGGTTGATTTTGCGACATCGCGATGTTGTGATCGTGCGATGGCGCGACGATCGCACATCACAAATAATCCATATCAACAAGACACTTGAAACTTCAAAACTGCGCTTTGCGATTTGCGCTCAAGTGGTAGGGACCACTTGTCCTGCCGCTTTCAAAGACTTAAAGAACTTCCGCTGTTTTATTCAATTTTCTTCATACTTTGTTTTTGAGGGCTTAAACATCCGAAATGACTATTTTTAAATAAAATCTGCTCCTCCGTAGTCTGTAACTTCGACTATCTTCATTTCACTGTAAAATGGCACTGCCCAACACCATAATCAACTCTCCTATGCAATTTGTAGTTGCGACCCATGAAAATCCATTCATCCTTACATTTCTCCCATCCTTCTTGAATGTGTGTTGCTGTACACCACAACTCTGCTACGCCTTTGTACTCTTTTCTCCCATTCTGTCTCTGATCCTTTTGTTCTTCCTCTGTTGCTTCTTCTTTAATTCCTCTATTTCATCTGCTGCCTCTGCTACCTCTCTCTTCTTAGTTACTGTTTCAGATTCTCCTTCTTTGCCAATTCCTTTGCCATCAAGGAAAAATTCATCTAGTAGGTTGTCATCATCTTCATCAAAATGGGTTGCCATCAAGGACAACACTCTGCATCATATTGCCAACAATCTCCCCCTTTGGACTTGATGGCAACCACGATGGTGTTTGATCACTACAACCACTTAATCATAATCATTCTTTAAGTACCATGACATTCTTTCCCCTTATTCAAACACCATGTCACTCTCCCCCTTTGACATCAAGGGCAAAGGGCGGATCAAAACCAACACAAGGTTTTTCTCCTCTTGTAGAAGGAAGCACTTTGCAAATCTGATGTGCACTGAAGTTACCATGCTCCCCCTGAGTTCATGCTGAATCTTCAAACATAAAATTCAATGAAGTAACAAGTAATGCACCCTTGCCACATGACCAATGCTCCCCCTTAGCCTATGCATTCAGAGATGCCCAACAGCACCTTACAACCAATTTAATCTTCTATAATTAAGTAGACCTGATTCTCTGCATGGCAGAGACTACTCCCAGTTTCTGTCTGAGATATTCGAACGCTTCCCTGGGTAGAGGTTTGGTAAATATATCAACAACTTTTTCTTTGGAGGAAACATACTCCAATTTCACCTTTTTCTCAAGCACTTGTTCTCATAAGAAGTGATATTTGATGGGAATGTGCTTGGTCTTGGAATGCATAACAGGATTCTTTGAGATACTGATGGCACTTGTATTATCACACATAATGGAGATAGGAGGTGAGCATTTGATTTGAAAGTCTTGTAGAGTTTGCATCATCCAAAGAAGTTTAGTGCAACATGATGCTGCAGCCATATATTCTGCTTCTGCTCTAGATAAGGCAATGGAGCTTTGCTTCTTGCTAAACCAAGATACTAACAGGGGCCCCATATAGAATGCACCACCACTAGTGCTTTTTCGATCATCAACACTTCCAGCCCAATCTGCATCAGTGTATGAATGAAGAGTAAGATCAAGATTCTTTGGATACCATAGTCCAAAGTCTTCAGTTCCCTGTAGATATTTGAATATTCTTTTCACAGCCTGAAGATGAGACTCTTTTGGATTGGCTTGGAATCGTCCAACAATCTCAATTGCATGCATGATGTCTGGTCTTGTCCCAGTGAGATAAAGTAGACTTCCTATCATAGATCTGTATTCGGGTTGATTTACTGTGGGGGAATCATCATTAGAACTGAGATTACATCCAGTTATCATTGGTCTACTTACAGGTTTGCAATCTTCCATGCCATACTTCTTCAGAATTTGCTTGAGGTATTTTGCTTGTGATATGAATATGCCATCTGTTGCTTGTCGCACTTGCAAGCCAAGAAAGAATGTTAGTTCCCCAAGCAAAGACATTTCAAATTCTTGCTGCATATCAGAAGCAAATTTCTGACTCATAGACTCTTTATTACTTCCAAAAATGATATCATCAACATATACAACTACAATCAAAAGTTTGTCATTTTCAGTTTTTGTGTACAAGTTGCTATCAGCAGACCCTTTTGAAAATCCTTGTTGATGAAGACATTTGTCAAGACGATAGTACCATGCCCTTGGAGCTTGTTTGACACCATATAGAGCCTTTTTAAGTCTACAAACAAGTTTTTCATCATTTCCCAAAATGAATCCTTCTGGTTGTTCTATATAAACTTCTTCTTCTAGATCACCATTGAGAAAAGCAGATTTAACATCCATTTGATAAACTTTGATTTGTTGGAAGCTCAAAAAGGCAAGAAAAATTCTTATGGCTTCAAGTCTGGCTACAGGAGCAAAGGTTTCTTCAAAGTCTATACCTTCTTGTTGAGCATACCCTTTGCACACAAGTCTAGCTTTATTTCTTATAACATCCCCATTCTCATTTAACTTTTTTTTGAATATCCATTTAGTTCTAATGACATTTTTGTCATGAGGTCTTGGTACTAATTCCCAAGTGTGATTCTTCTCAATTTGATCAAGCTCTTCATCCATGGCTTGAATCCAACATTCATCTTTGCAGGCTTGACTGACATTGTGTGGTTCAATAGTGGACAGAAATGCCAGATTGCTAGAAGATCCCACAAGATTCCTTCTTGTTTGTACACCTGATCCCTTTTCTCCCAAAATTTGAGATTCTGGATGATTCTTTTGAACATATCTAGATGGAGCCTTTTCAGACAACTCCTCTTCAGATTCTTCACTGGGTGAACTGTTTGTATCATTATTTTTTGATGTAGGAGAATATGTGTCCTCATCATCTTCATCTGTTGTTTGCTTTTCTTCTTTTGGGGCTACAAGAGAATCATCAATAACAACATCAATACATTCAACAATATTTTGAAGTCTTTTATTGTAACATTTATATGCCTTACTCCTAGAGGAGTAACCAAGAAATATTCCCTCATCTGCTCTGGGTTCAAACTTGCCAAGTTTTTCATCATTATTCTTGATAAAGCATTTGCTCCCAAAAATTCTAAAATTCTTTATAGTGGGAGGATTACCATACCAGAGTTCATATGGAGTTTTATCACTATTTACACGAACATGTGCTTTGTTGAGAATGTTTGTTGCTGTATGTCTTGCTTCTCCCCAAAACGTGTCAGGTGTTCCGAAATCATAAAGCATAGCTCTAGCCATTTGTTGAATTGTTCTATTCATTATTTCTACAACACCATTCTGTTGTGGAGTTCCAGCTACAGAGAACTGTCTTTTTATGCCATTTTGTTCACATAATTCAAGAAATTATTTGGATGTATATTATCCTCCTTGATTAGATCTGAGACACTTGATTTTTAATTCTAATTCATTCTCAACTAGTGCTTTGAAGATCTGAAATTTCTCAAATGCTTCATCTTTTTGTTTAAGCAGTCCAATCCAACACATTCTAGAGAAATCATCAATGAATAAGATATAGTATTCTTCACCACGGGGTGAATTTTTCCTCATAGGTCCACATATGTCAGTATGAATGAGTTCAAGAGGCTTAGTTGATGATCCTTCCTTGGCATTAAATTGTACCCTGGTTTGCTTACCGAATTGGCAAGATTTTCATATGATATTTTCAGGTAGAGTAATATTGGGAAGATCACGAACAGCTTTAAGTCTGCTTGATTTATAGATTTGAGAGAAGCTCAGATGCCCCAACCTTCTATGCCATAGCCAATTTTCTGAAGATTTACTCAAATAACATTGTTCTTTTGGGTTCTTCAATATATACAGGTTGTTTGGAGTTCTTTTTCATTTTATAATTGCTTTACCTGTATCAAGATCACGTACCACACATTCTTTTGAACTAAAGATAACTTCAGTTCCTTGATCACACATTTGACTTACACTTAACAAGTTATGTTTTAATCCATCCACATACATGACTTCATTAGCTTTCACCTTATCCTTTAGGAAAACAGACCCTTTTCCTTTAATGACCGCAGGAGTATCATTTCCAAAAGTAACATTCTTCTCCTTTTCTAGAGCATTGTATGCAAGAGGTTTGTCTTTATCACCTGTCATATGTCTTGAGCATCCACTATCAATGTACCATTGGTTTTCTTCATCTTCTGCAAATAATGCTATGCCACAATTTTCAACCTGTACTTCCTTCTTTTTCCATACTTTGGAGCTTGAATAAACTTGTTCTTTTGGCTGAACTTTTCTCCTACATTCAGATTCTTTATGGCCAAAGTTATTGCAGTAAGTGCATTCAACTTCATTTTGAAGAGGAGAAAAGTTGTTATAATTATTCTTCTTTCCTTCAATATCAATCCTTTTCTTTCTTGCTTCTCTTGTCATAATAGTTTTATATGCTACACATTGAACAGCTTTATGACCAAAATTGTGACATGAGAAACATTGTCCATTGAAGAAAAAATTTCTGCGATCATCAGATCTTCTATATGAATTTATCTATTGATTGGTGTTTCTTTGAAAGACATTCCTATTAGTGTTCCTTGAATTGAAATGTGTTGGGCCGTTAATATGCCATTATTATTATCACTTTTGAACACTTATTCCACCCATTTATACTATTCTTCATCATGTCATTTATTATAATTTATTATATAAATCCATTTTATGATGATTTATGCTTCTATGAATGAATATTATTTATTCTCCTTTATTTCTAATAAATTGATGATTATGCATGATTTTATCAATGATAGTTTTAATAAATTAGTTTTAACATTATTCACCATTTTTAGCCTTCAAGATAATTTCCAGATTGAAGATTTGATCATTAAAAGTGCCAACTCAGAAATTCGCTGGAATAAGAAGTGACGGTTTTGCGGTTGAGATTTCGAGCAAATGAAGCAGAATCTGGAAACTCCGGAACATGGGTTTTGTCCAGAACGGACCCAATTAACTTTATTTAAAGAACGGTTTGCCCAAGTTCGGCTTGTACTGAGAGAAACACAGGGTTCTTTGAGCATGATTTTCTCAGATTTGTTGTTGCGGCCGTCCTCCAAATCTCAGCTGCAAAGCCAAATTCGCCTTGTTCTTGTTGATCAAATGGTTAGAAGCAAACCAATTTTGTAATAGAAATCATGTTATACTTATCTTTATTGTAACTTCTCTTTGATCTCTCTCTATTTAAATGAAAACAGAGATCAGAGATGGGGATGATTTGGGGATGAAAAATGATGGAAAAATGATGAAGAATGATGGTGGATTATTCATGATACGATAGGGATTGTTGCATGCTGTAATTATCAAGCCTTTGCTGTTGTAATGATTCCACAATTTGCTGATTAATACATGATTTGGGAGTTGTTGTTCATTCTTTTCATTTTGAAGTAACCCAGCAGCGTCCGCTGGCGGCTAAGGGCCCAACCTCTGGTGGAGTACGCTGCTGCTGTGTATCATACCTTTACAATTGCTGCCGTGTGATGGTTTGATTTCCTTTTCATTTCTTTAAATTGTTTTGTTCAGTAATCTTTTGTTTATGAACATTTCGCAGAATTGCTTTGTTATATTGAAATCATAATTGGATTGCGTGAGTGATAGAATTATTAATTATAACTTGAAATTTCCTGCTGATAATTCTGATCTAATGCTGCGCTATCTAATTAAGACTATGGTTCATTTAATTACTGCTCCGTTATAATTGCAATGGTTGTTCAATTAAGTTACTATTCAATTATAACTACGATTGTTGTTGCTTCAATAATTGTGATTAATGTTCATGCTGATAGGTTGCTGATTCAATTACATTTATAGTTGTTGTGTCTTTCTAATGACTTAGTTTTGCTGTTCGGTTCCATTTAAGATTGTTGTTTAATTCTAGTATTTTAGCATTGCTATTCCTTTCCATTAATAAATCATTTTTGTTAGATGAAGATTTGCTGTTCATTTCTGTTGATTCATTGCAAGAGTGCTTTTAAAGAGTTTTCCTAGTTTACTTTCAATGGCAGCTTTAGTTTAATTTCGATTTCCTTTTAATTGCTTTAAAGCAAGACTCTCAACTGTAGAGAACATTGGTTATTGCTTCCTCGTTCCTAGATTGATTGTCTTGTTCCAGTTTGATTTCAATTGCATCAATATCCAGAGGAATGAGTTATTGCTACTGTATCCTCGATTGATGGTTGTTTGAGTGAATGATTTAGTTTAGAACATTTCAATTTCTTGCTGTTCAAATTAGATTTTGTTTCCAGCTTTCATTTACTTTTGGACTTTAAGCACTATACTGCAAAACATTACTCTTGAGTAAATAGCCGCCTCAGACTGAGTACACTCTTGAAATAAAAAGTGGTCCCTGGGTTGATAATTAATGTGAAGGTAATTAGGAGTTAAAAGGACCCTTTTTATCGCTCCACATTTTGGCGCCGTTGCCGGGGAGAGTGTAGCCATTTCTAAAGAGTAGTGTGAATCTGATGAGTGCCTGCTAGAAGAAAATTGGGTATTAAAAACGGAAGGTAAGAACCTGCGTACGGAGCATGTCACAGCCCTGCTCCCCCGCCCGCTTTCCGGCAGATTTTTTAATTTTTGTGTGTAGAAATAGATGTTTGAATTTTTGTGTGAATGACTAGAAAAAATATAGAAATTTAAAAAAAAACGAATCACATGATTTCACTCAAGTGGTGATGTAAGCACCACCCATTTCACTAACTAATTGACAGGAACATTTGAAGAAGGAGCCTCAAAGAAACACATGAAAAACATCTTATATTATGGTAATAAATGGCTCACGTTTCTACTTTTGAATTTCCTATCAAAGATCTAGGAGGAGTGACACAAATGCACATAATTCCCCCATCTTTACCAAATTTTCATGGTTTAGCAAATGAAGATCCAGATACATTCTTATTCGAGTTCGAAATACTTTGTAGAGGATATGATTATTGTACTAATGATCAAAGATTGAAAGTGTTTCCTCTTACTCTAAAAGGAGCAGCTCTCCGATGGTTCATGAGCCTAAGTGGGAATTGCATCCAATCATGGGAGGACATGAAGAACATATTCTTGAAGAAGTACCAAGACTATTGCAAATCCAATGAAGATATTTTTGGTATGATACAAGGGGAAGATGAAAGTTTGGAGGACTATGTAGATCGATTTCATTATAACCTTCAAAAATCAAAGCATAAGCATTTGGAAAAAAGAGATCTTAAAAACACTCCTTCTTAAAGGAATCAAAGATGAATTTTTAGAACTCTTAAATCTGATAGGAAAATGTGATGTTTTTCAGTTATCATATGATGATGTTTGTGAGTTGTGCATAAGGTATTCAAGAGGAATCTCCAAGGCTGGTAAGAATTCTAGAGATGTTTGTTCTTTCTTTTTCAAATCTGCTACAAGAATAGGAGACATAAGAGCTGAAATCAATGATTTATTTGAAAATTTTAAAGTTGATTTTATTAGCTCTCTAAGCTCAAAATTGGACGTTTTGCAGGTTCATAAAAATGAAGAATTTGATGAAGTGTTTTTCCCTCATGACCAAAAGGAGCAACCCATAGATGGTTACTCTTCCTTATCTAGGATGGAAGTATCATATCAAAGAGGTGAGGAAGCTGCAACAAGGTCAAAACCATGGAAATCATGGCCTACAGGTATGGTTCAAAACACTTCTTCTCCATTCTCTTACTTGCATAATCCATTATGGAATACTCATATTCTAGGGCAGCCATGTCAATTTCAATATAACCACCAATCTTATCTACAAGTTTGGCATGGTTCACCTTATGATTGCATGACTACTCTCCCTCATCTTGTAGCACAAGCACATTCTCCATATTCTCCACCAGCTCTTTCACAACATCCTGCGTGCATATCAAATTTATCCACTCAACCCAACCAACCACATCATCACAATGCTCCATTCCATACACAATTTCCTGCTCAACTAATTCCACACCCTCACCACAATAAACCAGTACAACATGCTTACAATGTTGAACTGCAAAATTTACCCATCATTCCCACCCATTCTATCTCACATGCACCAATGGAGAAAACTTACAATGAGATTCAGAATGTTTCAAATTCAAAAATTGTAGAAGTTATGGAAGAAAATGAGGTTTCTTTTAGTATGCCTCAACAAGTCATTTTAAAAGCTCAAGAACTTCATGATATGATGGCTATGGGAAATCAAGAAAGTAACGGATATATTGAAGATTGGTTTCACTCCATCACGTGTTTGCATCATCACTCCATACTTCAACAATTTTTGATACCATCTTTTCAAGGGAAGTTGGCTTCTCATACCCTAATTTTTATCAACATGCATTTTTCAAATTTGGGTATGTACATATTTGAAGCCTTATTTCGAAAATGGTTCCATTAGAAGTACTCCTATACATATTCATATTCATATTTCAATCAAAGTAGTTTAGTGAAAAAATAAAATAAAATAAAATAAGAACATAAATAAATGCATTTTTTTTTTTTTTTTTTTTGTAAAAATAGTTGTTTTTTTTGTTGAAACACGCTATCGAAATCAACATCGGTGATAAATATTTCAATTTATTTGTGTATGTAGATGAATCATAATAGAAATAATAAGTTCTACAAACACTCATTTTTCATTTTTATCACCAATTTGAAAAAATGCTTGAATATCATTTTTTTTGGCTTGCGGGCTTGATGAACTTTCTGGAAAAACAGTCGGGACAGTCATGTTTTGAGGGACCAAAAGTGAATATTTTTAAAACATGTTTCTACCCTAGGTAGCTCTTGATGTCTACTTTCTAACCCAATTTGAATCAGTCAATTTGGATTTGAAACGAAAAAGTTAGAACCAAAACATTGACCGGATGTCTAGTGGGCAGCTCAGGAACAGAGTTGGGACAGTCAGTTTTTGGAGGCCTAAATGTTTGAATTTTTAAAACCTGTTACTATGTTAGATTCCACTCTGAATCTAGTTTACAATGCAATTGGAATCACTCATTTTCGATATTGTATGGGGAATTTATGATCAAAATACTGACTGTCTATCGTAAATCAGCACCCTTAAAACTATGTCTTTCCGGCTGTTCCTTACAGTATTTGACCTATCAAGTATTCTTGTATTCAAAACTTGTTTCTATTGGAAATAAATAAATGAATCTAATTTCATTTCCAATTTGAATCATTCGAATCCGACATCAAACGAAAAAGTTACGCTTAAAACATTAACTGTTGATCTGAGCTGGGTAATTGAAAATGACTATGTTATGCAGGTTGTTCTAACTAAAATTGACATATCATATCATTGAATTTCTAAAAATTGTTACTACTGGAGATAAACCTTTCAGTTAGCTCTCATTTGGCTTTGGAATCACTCAATTTTGATGAAAAACAAAGAAGTTGTGATTAAAACACTGCTGGATAGTATAGTCGACCACTGCTCTCCCGCAGGTGACAAATAAATTTTACTTTGTTATTTTTTCAATGGATTTGTTATATAGAGTAACTACTTGTTTTTTGCATCATTCTTGGATTAGGGGAGCCCGATCACCTCTCTTTCTCCATGATTTAATGTTTTATTGCAGGTAGACACTCGCTTTTTTGCAGGTCCTGGGAAAATAAAGGTCAATTTATGGACGAGTGATTCTTGAAAATTTTTTTAACGAAACAAAGGAATTTCATCTATGTCATTACCCAACGGATTCATAATAGACGAAATGAAGAATTGATTTCGATTTGAAGATTCATGTCTTGTCACTGCTGCCAAAACATTCTTTAAAAATATCATTTTTTTTTACATAATATCATAGCTGTTGTAACTTAATTTACATATTGTTTTTAAATAAAATGTTGTTTCTTTTCTAATTTTTCTTATATTTTGTGTTTCAGGGGTTGCTTCATTCAAAGTGTAACTCATCCTCAGCATCAATGCTATGAACATCGAATTTGTTTTTTTTGCATGTTTGCATTTTATGATTGTCCATTTTGTTGTTCCTTTCCGAATGGAACAACACTTCTGCACTTTCACGTTTTGCTGTTCCTTTTCGAATGGAACAACACTTCTGCACTTTTCATTTTTGTTGTTCCTTTTCCAAAGGAACGGCACTTGCGTTTCTGCTGTTCCTTTTCCAAAGGAACGACACTTTTAGTTTTTGCTGTTCCTTTTTCCAAAGGAACGACATTTGCATTTTCACATTTTTTTTATGTGTATTCTTGCTTTTTGGTGTGCATTTCATTTGCTGTTCCCTACACGGAACACCACTTTTTGATGTTTCTGATGTTCCTTCAAAAGAGCAACCCTTTGGGAGTATTTTTGAGAGCAACCTTTTCTTCCTCTTGTGGGACTATTCCTAGTTCATCTCAACCACATTTTACTGATTCCCCTTCATGGCATGAAGTACACTATTTTTACAAGGACAAGAATTATGGATTCTATTGAAGCGAGTTAATATCATTCACGTTATGATCTTTAACAGGACAGCTCCTTGATGATAGATTATTTTCAAAAGGGACACAATTATTTATATACTACTTTACTGCATTGTTTTCTGTTGAACATGATATTGATTGATCATCTTAATACCATGCTGGTTCGACCCTTCTGGATTA
Organism: Pinus albicaulis; assembly: GCA_034641835.2. Lineage (NCBI taxonomy): Eukaryota > Viridiplantae > Streptophyta > Pinopsida > Pinales > Pinaceae > Pinus > Pinus albicaulis. Next base: position 846,743 of record JAXQQM020072771.1, read on the forward strand.
TAATCTTCTCTGTCTGTAATAAATGAGATTATGGGTATATTTTTTTTCTATTGACATGTTCAACTTCTTCCACCATCCCTGCTCTTAAGGAGTACTGACCCTCCCTCTTTTTATCATAAAATTGTGTAATAACAACAAAATTTTGTTCACAGATGGAGGATAGGGGGTCTCATTACGAGCCAGCCTACCATGTTCATAAGGTTGTAAGAAAGTGACATTCCCATTATGGCCACCACACCAGGGTTATGATCCATTGGATACTCAAATTATCCTTGGAACAGGAGGTCTCATCACGAGCCGGCCTGATCACTTTTGCTACATCCCAGTGAATGGCAGTGTGGTTATCTGGTTACCACGCCAGCACACTGGTCTCTTCTGTAAGAACAACACTGAAACTCTCTAGTTATAAATTGAGGATTTTGGCTCATATGGGTTAAAAAGCAACCCTGCCGAGGCTATGGACGCCTGCTGGCAGCAGAGGCTCTGTTTATGGTATTGAAGTTATATCTTATCGTCAATTATGACTATAATACCCTTTTCTTATTTTTTTCTTTTTATCAGAGAAGTTATTTCCTTAATTTTCCTTGTTTTGAACCTTTATGCATGAGAAATTTTTTTTATGATCAATCGCATCATTTTCAGCTAGAATACTGTCAGTAAAGCATTTTTTTTTTTGGCATATTGCTGTCCTTTTTCTCTTTTTCATAACTTATCATCAATCCAAAGCGTCCTATATTTTATTCATAACTATCTTTACACACTCTGCTCTCATTATAACCATAACTCTCGCTGTCCTATCATTGATATGTGTACTTTTCTTTATCTACTGCAATATTGTTCATTCCCTTGCCTTGCCATCAGCACAACACCTCTCATATGCTTTATGGTCATGGAATTCCTTTTCCAATTGGAGGGGGGAATGTATGCATTATGGGATAGCATGCGATATGATTACTACACTCTGCCATAACTTGTTGATTTGACAAAAGTTTTTGCATGCATCTTATCTATTTCTATTCAAAACTAACACTATGGATTCAAGAACATTGTATGCAAAATAGTGCTTTGTTTACAGGAGAACAACAAGTATGGGCAGAATTCTATTCACAGCATGACCACACTATTGCAACTAACAGAAGAGGCTCGAGCAACTCGCGAACATGCACAATTCTTCCGACATGATGTGCTTGCCTAGATTCTACCTTTTGCATCACTTTCAGCACCAACTCTGCCTACATCAGCTTCAACACCTGCCAGTACATATATGTCATTCCACATTTTTGGAGGTAAAACTTGAGGTAAAATCGCATAATTTTCTGATTTATTACGAATTTGGGAGAATTTCAAAAACATCCATTTTTGGCATTATTTATCAGCCTTCAGTCCACATCTGTACCACTTCCCATTTTTTTTCAGCGGCATATCATATTTCAGTTTGGGGGAGTGTCACTTTCATTCATTTCTTTCTTATAACCATGTCATTCATATTCTATATCATCCATTGCTATTCTTATTCCTTCTCAACACCTCCCTTATTCCATGTTGTTTTACACCAAACATAGAATTCAACAGCTGGTAGCAACCACCTCAATTTTTTTCTAGCATCGCATGAGGGCATGCTAATTTTTCAGAGAGGGGGAGGAATTGCTACGCATGATGGATGTTTTCAATTTTCTTTCTCATTTAAGGCATACAATTTCAGTGTAGAAATTGATTTCCATAATATTTTTAAAACTATGAACTCAATTCTTGTGATTTTTTGGAAAACACAGACGTATCATTAATACAAACCCAGACAATTTCAAGATAAATTGGTTCATAAAATTTTGCACTCTCAGCTATAGTCATTTTGTTTATATCTCATGATCCATGCATCAAAACAGTCTGATTTTTGGATCATAAAGGCATTCATATATTATAAATTTACTTGCCAAATTTCAACAAAAGCTGGTTTGTAGTTTTTGAAAAAATGGTTAATGAAGTTTGCTGTTACTTATATCATATTTTGTTGCAACTTCATATATACATATAGTTGAATGTCAATATAAAAATTGTTATGCCTTCATCAAGATTACTAAAAGTGAATATTCATTAATTAAGGAAGAATTCATTTGTTCTATCCATTTCATGAGCTGAGATGAACATATTTTTTATTGCTTGGTTAACACATGGGTTTTTTCTTTGGGTTGCATGAGGACATGCAATATATTCAGTTTTCGTTGCATGAGGACATGCAACATATTGAGTGTGGGGGTATGTTGGGCCGTTAATATGCCATTATTATTATCACTTTTGAACACTTGTTCCACCCATTTCTACTATTCTTCATCATGTCATTTATTATAATTTATTATATAAATCCATTTTATGATGATTTATGCTTCTATGAATGAATATTATTTATTCTCCTTTATTTATAATAAATTGATGATTATGCATGATTTTATCAATGATAGTTTTAATAAATTAGTTGTAACATTATTCACCATTTTTAGCCTCCAAGATAATTTCCAGATTGAAGATTTGATCATTAAAAGTGCCAACTCAGAAATTCGCTGGAATAAGAAGTGACGGTTTTGCGGTTGAGATTTCGAGCAAATGAAGTAGAATCTGGAAAATCCGGAACATGGGTTTTGTCCAGAACGGACCCAGTTAACTTAATCAAAGAACGTTTTGCCCAAATTCGGCTTGTACTGAGAGAAACGCAGGGTTCTTTGAGCATGATTTTCTCAGATTTGTTGTTGCGGCCGTCCTCCAAATCTCAGCTGCAAAGCCAAATTCGCCTTGTTCTTGGTGATCAAATGGTTTGAAACGAATAATTTGTGACAAATCATGATACTTATCTTTCATTGTAACTTCTCTCGATCTCTCTCTATTTAGTGAGTTGAGATCGGAGATGGGAAGGATTTGGTCTGAGGATAGTTTGGGATATAATGATGGAAAATGATGAAGAATGATGGTGGATTATTCTCACTTATTGGATAGGGATTGTTGCATCTTTGTAATTCTCAACTTTCTTGTTGTAATGATTCACAATTGCAGTCACTTCCATGATTTTAAGATTCTTTGTTCATTCTTTTCATTACAAAGTAACAATGAGCGTCATTGGCACGTATCTGAGGCCAATATACTGATAAATCTGTTCTTTGTTCTTTATGTATCATATCTTTACAATTGCTGCCGTGTGATGGTTTGATTTCCTTTTCATTTCTTTAAATTGTTTTGTTCGATAATCTTTTGTTTATGAACATTTCGCAGAATTGCTTTGTTATATTGAATTCATAATTGGATTGCGTGAGTGATAGAATTATTAATTATAACTTGAAATGTCCTGCTGATAATTCTGATCTAATGCTGCGCTATCTAATTAAGACTATGGTTCATTTAATTACTGCTCCGTTATAATTGCAATGGTTGTTCAATTAATTTACTATTCAATTATAACTACGATTGTTGTTGCTTCAATAACTGTGATTAATGTTCATGCTGATAGGTTGCTGATTCAATTACATTATAGTTGTTGTGTCTTTCTATTGACTTAGTTTCTCTATTCGGTTCCATTTAAGATTGTTTAATTCTGGTATTTGTATTTCTGTTCAGCACCATTGTACATCATTTTGTTAGATGAAGCTTTGCTGTTCATTTCTGTTGATTCATTGCAAGAGTGCTTTTAAAGAGTTTTCCTAGTTTACTTTCAATGGCAGCTTTAGTTCAATTTCGATTTCTTTTTAATTGCTTTAAAGCAGGACTGTCGACTGTAGAGAACATTGGTTATTGCTTCCTCGTTCCCAGATTGATTGTCTTGTTCCGGTTTGATTTCAATTGCATCAATATCCAGAGGAATGAGTTATGGCTACTGTATCCTCGATTGATGGTTGTTTGAGTGAATGATTTAGTTTAGAACATTTCAATTTCTTGTTGTTCCAATTAGATTTTGTTTCCAGCTTTCATTTACTTTTGGATTTTAAGCACTATACTGCAAAACATTACTCTTGAGTAAATAGCCGCCTCAGACTGAGTACACTCTTGAAATAAAAAGTCGTCCCTGGGTTGATAATTAATGTGAAGGTAATTCGGAGTTAAAAAGACCCTTTTTATCGCTCCACAAAATGATCATGCTTTACCTGTAAGGATTCTTTATTCCCTTGCTGAGTGACAGCATGTTGTAAACCAGCTGTAACTGCTTTTAGATAATTTGGTGCTGAAGCCTGAGAAGATTCTCCGATATATCCAAGACCTGTCTTTATAAGAGGAGAACGTTGTACCTTGATAATCTCATCTAAGGTTGCAGACCCTTTAGCAAATCTAAGATTCAGAGTTTTTACTTTCTCAAGTTATTTTCTTAGATTCACAACTTCACATTCTAAATTCTCATTGTGTTTCTCTTTATCTTGAAGCTGTTTTTTGAGAGTTTTTATGATTATTTTACTCTCTTCTAGGAAAATTTTGAGTTTATTGTTTTCATCAAGAAAATCACTGTCTTCTAGAGCATCCACAAAAGTATCCTTTTCTTCTTTAGATTCTTTTTCAAATGCCATGAGGAGTCTAAGTTCTTGTTCACATTCTTCCTCACTATCTGATAGCCCATCACTGTCTTCATGAGTATAGTAAATCTTTCTAGTGCTAAACTAATTCTTATTCCTTTTTGCTGCTTCCTTCCCCTTTCTATGTGTTTCTTTATAAGGACACTTAGCCGCATAATGGCCAAATCTTCCACAATCAAAACATTTGAAAGGAAGCTTACCTCTGAACCGTCCTGTGCCAAGTTGAAGTTTCTTTACGAAGTTTATCTCATCTTCTTCTGAGATATATCCTGATCCTTCTGTTATTTGTACTTCCTTCCCTTTTGTAGAAGTTCTAAAGACTGATTCTTTGACTTCAGATGGTCCTCCTCTTCTCATTTCATATGCAGTTAGTATGCCATGAAGTTGTACCACGGTAAGATTTTGAAGATCCTGCTTTTCTTCAAGAGCTGAAACTTTTGACTCAAATTTTTTTGTTAGAGATCTTAAGATTTTCTCAACCAAAGTAGATTCAGTTATTGTTTCTCCTAGATTTCTCATGCGATTTACAATATCATCAAGACGTAGAAAGAAATTTGCAATGCTTTCTTCATTAAGCATTTTTAGATTCTCATATTGAATTCTAAGAGTTTGAAGTTTAGCACTTTTTACCTTTGCATCACCTTCATAGCTTAGAATGATTTTGTCCCATATTTCCTTTGCCGTGTTCAACTGCATGACTTTGACAAATTCTGCTTTAGTTAGACTTCCCAATAGAGCATTGATTGCCTTTGCATTTGTTTCATAATTCTTTCTTTCCATCGGATCTGTTGGCACTGTGGCTGGATATCGATATCCTCCTTCAACAATAGCCCATACATCTGCTCCCAGAGACTGAAGATAGGACCTCATCCTTGTTTTCCAAAATATTAAGTTGTTTCCGTTGAAGAGTGGAGGCCTGATAGAAGCTGTTCCATCTTGATTGATCTTCCTTATAGCGGCTAAGCTTTTCAGAAGGACCTAGCTCTGATTCCAATTGTTGAGGAAAAATACTGAGAGGGGGGGGGGGGTGAATCAGTATTTAGAGCTGACTGATAATTTTTTTGGTTTTCCTTTCTCTTAATACCATATGTTACATTACTTGTATGTCCAAAGATCTTATCACGTCTTTACTTAAATCATTGCATCATTTATTCATCAGATAAGCATAAATAGAAATAACAGTACAAACCATCAAATATAGAAACACATAAGAACACCAGGATTTAAGGTGGAAACCCAATTCGGGAGAAAACCACCGCTGCTGAAGTTTCTGTCTTCAATATTTTATTATAAATAAAACATATTTCAATTTCTGTGTTGGCGCAGACTTATACCAGCACACAGGCACCCACCTGCAGAAGGCTACAACCTTCTCTCATTTACCAGCCTCTCCTGGAAGGGAGCTACAACCCCCCCTGATCATAACATCAACTTCTATATACAGAAGGCTTCAACCCTCTGACCCAACGCAACCCTGTATTCAATTAACAAACATATTTTGCCTAATTCTACATAACACAACAGCGAGACCACTGTAATCCAGACTTCAGAGAATTTATGCATTCAAAATTCTGTGTATTCTTCTGTGTGTATTAACCTTTAGAAATTCCAACTGTCATATGCACTAGATCCATATGTGTTCTTCAGTAGACATCCGCTAGTTTTTCATCGTTTCTCCTGTTGAATACTCTCACGACTCATCACCTTTTAGATCAATGTCTCGAAGGGTGCATCATGGACTTAGAATCATAAATTAAGCGCATTGTCTGTCCATACGGATATTCCTTAGAGGAATTCCTTCTTCACCAATGCTCGCAAAAAAAAAAACATCAATCGAATAATGATCTTTGTCCTTTATATAGATCTCCCCTTTCTCAATACCATGAGTCTAAAACCACTCAACCGCTAATGGTATTCCTTTAGTTTATCCCTGGGGCTATTTGATTTCTTTTTAATTTATTTTATTCAAACGAGGAGATTCAAATTATCTATGTGCGCCCAGCCTTTAACCCAAAGTTTAACCCTTTGGATTTTATAAACAATACCCAACGCTTTTCCATACGCAAGTGTCTTGTTGATGTGGTGAGTTCCGCAAGCGGAACAACCATACATCTCAATCGTTTTTGTATTAATAATCGTGCCAATCCAATTTGAAAACCCTACGTCCGTTCTTCCATGCACGAATCATCCCAAAGGTAGTCTTTTATCTTCGCCATATAATATTATTTCAATTCAGGGGCTTCCTTCACACTTTATAACAAAATGTTCGAATTTTATAACTATAACCCCTCTGTGGGTCCCTGCAGAGGCACCAAACGGTTGATGCTGAATTGGCATGTAGTGCCCCCGTAGTAATTCTCCACCGTTGATCTATGGTCAACGCTTGATTTCCTGGTCAACTACGGGGGCACCCCCCTCCAGTTATTTAAAAACTTTACACTGCCCCCGTAACATTACTTTTAATCAAATTTCAATGAAATTTTAACCCGGACTTCAATCTTCAAACAAACTAGATTTCATTCCTTGACCCCAGGCCCACATCATAGTCGGCCATTTGCGATGTGCAATATTGGCAGATCAAACAAAATGGGAAGGTGCGATATGCGATGGCGCGATCAAACAAAAGGCGGAACACATGGATGTGTGATATTGCGATCATGCAATGGCGCGATGATCGCACATCGCAAACAACGGAACTTGCGATGGCTGAAATAACAAATGTGCGATATTGCGATGATCACATATCGCAACAATCAACAAACTCTGGCTTGGGCGGAGGGTGATTTTGCGACATCACGATGTTGCGATCGTGCGATGGCGCGAAGATCGCACACCGCAAATAATCCATATCAACAAAACACTTGAAACTTCAAACTGTGCTTTGCGATTTGCGCTCAAGTGGTAGGGACCACTTGTCCTGTCGCTTTCAAAGTCTTAAATAACTTCCGCTGTTTTATTCAATTTTCTTCATACTTGGTTGTTGAGGGCTTAAACACCCGAAATGACTGTTTTTAAATAAACTCTGCTCCTCCGTAGTCTGGAACTTCGACTGTCTTCATTCACTGTAAAATGGCATTGCCCAACACCATAATCAACTCTCCTCTGCAATTTGTGGTTGTGGCCCATGACAATTCATTCATCCTTACATTTCTCCCATCCTTCTTGAATGCGTGTTGTTGTACACCAAAACTCTGCTGCGCCTTTGTACTCTTTTCTCCCATTCTGTCTCTGCTCCTTTTGTTCTTCCTCTGTTGCTTCTGCTTTAATTCCTCTATTTCATCTGCTGCCTCTGCTACCTCTCTCTTTTTTTAGTTACTGTTTCAGATGCTCCTTCTTTTCCAATTCCTTTGCCATCAAGGACAACTTCATCTAGTAGGTTGTCATCATCTTCATCAAAATGGGTTGCCATCAAGAACAACACTCTGCATCATATTACCAACAGTCACTGCAAGGTCATCCATGTTATTCATTCTATAACAAGGGAAGTTGTCCGTTCTCTACTCATTTCCCCTCATTTCATCATCATCACCAGTGTCAGTCTGTCTGTCACTCTACTATTTTCTCTCATGCCTTAGTTGAGGATCCCTTATTGCCTCACCTATGGCAGACCTCCTTCTGTCGACATCAACTCATTCATTCCAGATGACAGGTCTAGAGGGTGGTGTACCTTGGTTCCAGCTTCCACTTTTGTTTGGTACCTCGGATCAGGAAAAAGGACTCCTTGTTTCCCTTTGACTTGATTGCTTCTCAGCTCCAGCTCCTTTCAGCATTATTGAGATCCGTATACTTGATGGTTCAGTGATGCAGCAACTAACATAGACGATTCCCGGGTGTGTGTGAGATGTATCAGTCCTCATTAGAGGGTGGCCCTAAAGGTAGCTCCCCACACACTCGAATGACATCTTCATTATAGCCTTCGATGCAACTCCATACATTTGATGGTGTCAGCCTTAGCCGCTTGCAACACCTTTTTGTTTGCATGTATCAGTCAGATTTTTAGAGCCATTTACTTTTTTCAAGAGCATCTGGGTTGTACTTATATCTCATGTACTGAGATATTATTGTACAAATTCCTGGTTTTTATCCCAGGCACAATACGTATGTGGGATTAATTATCGTGTTATTTATTTGGCTCATGTTTAGGATATCATATGCTTTATTATTGCGTTTTGTGGTTTTTTGGGCACCTTAATTTTTGTACGATTTCCTCGGTGGGCATAGGTATGCCTCCCCAGCCGCCTATAGGAGGTACTCACTCATCAAAAAGTCTTGTCACACATGGAATTTGCCTCGTCAGGGTCTAGCTCTTTCAACACTTTCGTTTACCTTATACTTCTCTCTCTTTGACTTCCCCTTCGATGTCTAGTGATTGAGTTCTTACAACATACTTCGGTCATACGATTAGCTCCTAACGCTCACAAGCTGGGGGGAATCCTCAAAAATGTGTTTTTTGCATATAATCCAGATGATTATTGTGATTTACTGTCTCAAAGGAAGGAATTCGTGTCGACCCATCGACGGTTGAGGCAATCATCAATTTACCTCCTCCTTCTACTCTTCGCCAACTCCAAAGTTTTCAAGGGAAAGAAAACTTTTTATGTCGATTCATTCCTAAATACACCGAGTTAATGAAAGGTTTCACTAGGTTGTTGAAACAAAACATTCCATTCTTTTGTGACGAGGTTGCTGATCGATCTTTTGATGCTTTGAAAAATGTGTTGACCCATGCACCGTTACTGCATCCTCCCAACTACAACCAAGATTACCTTTTGTACCTCTCCGCTTCCAATTCCACGATAGGGATGGTTTTAGTTCAGGAATATGAATTCCATAGTGAACATGTGATTTACTATCTTAGTTGAAATTTGCATCCGACTGAGATCAAATAGTCACATGTGGAGAAATTGGCCTTAGCAGCTGTTCAAGTTCTCCAAAGTTTTCGTCACTACATACTTTTATGCAAAATGACAATGATATTTGATTGCAAACCTATGATGTACATCTTGACCAAAAACTTGCTAGGGGGCAAGTACTCCAAATGGATTGTTATCCTGCAAGAGTTTGATTTGGAGTTTGAAAAGTCCAAATCCAAGAAATCATTGATATTTGTTGAACTTATCTATGATTTCCCACGTACTGATACAGAAACTCTGGTGGAACAACCAATCACGGATGAATCCTTGTTTCTTATTAGTACCATTGATCCATGGCATGGAGATATTATCATATATCTTCAAACCCAATCTTTCGGCCTGAGCTTTCACGGTCATAATGATGAAAAGTTTGTTTCCAATCTCAACAATATCACATTGTTGGTGACACACATTACCGTCATGGAGCAGATTCAGTTTTTCGACGTTGTCTAACTCATGATGAATTCGAAGAGCTTTTAAATGACTATCACTCTGGAGCATGTAGCAGTCATATGTCTGGGTATGCCACAGCCTAAAATATATTGCACATAGGGTATTTCTAGATGTCTATGTTTAAAGATTGTATTTACGCGGTCTGAAAATGTCATAATTGTCAAATATTCGATCAAAAAATGCATGCACCACCTACTCCTCTTCACCCCATAATCGTTGTCGGTCCTTTTGCAAAATGGGGCATAAATTTCATTACATGTAACCCTCACTCGGCCGAGGGGCATGGGTACATTATTATAGCTGTAGAATATTTTACAAAATGGGCCGAGGCGATGCCTACATTTGCGGCAGATGGAAAAACTGCAGCTACTTTCGTATTCAATCATGTGATTGCTCGTTTTAGTGTACCCCAAGCGATAATTACTGATCACGAGAGACATTTTCGAAATATCATGATGACCAAGTTAACAAACCAGCTTGTCCTGCACCATGATAGTTCTACACCATATTATCCACGGGCCAATGGTTTAGTTGAATATATTAATAAATTTTTAGTCACCATGATCAAACGAATCATTTGAATTCAAAAATCGAATTGGCATACCATGCTCTTTTCATCACTTTGGGTGTATCGAACCTCAGCAAAAACATTGACAGGTTTTACCCCTTTTCAGCTATTTTACAGTTTAGAAGTGGTATTACCCATTTAATGCGAGATACCGTCACTCCAATTAGCCATAGAGTTATTACCATACACTTTTGAAGAGGAGAAATGTTTTTTATACTTGGCTCAATGAGATGAGAATCAGCGCACCGCTACATTAGCTACTGAGGCTCATGTGAAAAGAATGAAAGCTCAGTATGATAGAAGTGTTACCCCTCGTAATTTTTTAGAAGGAGACCTAATTTTGATTTATGATCAAGCAAACGATAAACTAGGAGCTGGGAAATTTGAACCCATGTGGCATGGTCCTTACATTGTCAAGAGACAGCTTGCAAAAGGGGCCTATGAATTGATTGATTTTGATGGGGTCTCTTTGGGTAAACCCAGAAATGGACTTTATCTGAAGAGATATTACGCTTGAATTCATGTTGAGATATTCTTTGTATATTAATTACTTTTTAGCTGGTGTGCTATAGATTATAAACGTGTGCCTAGCATAAGTGTGCTCTTACTATTATTCCCGCTTATCTAGATACTTTTGATATCGAAGATGTCGACATCCTTTCAAATGTATATTGGTTTTGTTGATGGTGCCTATCATAGTACACGGAACATCTCTTCCGCAGCTTGGGTTATTTACTCACCCACTTATGAGTTAGTATCAATGCATGGGGTAAGTCTCGGTCAAACAATGAACAATATTGCCTAATATAGTGCAGTTATTGAATTATTATCGGAATCCATTTCATTTGGAATTCAGATTTTGATCGTTAAGTTATATTCTAAACTCTTTTTATTACAGCTAAATCGAGTATATGCCATTAGAAATCCAGTATTATTAAGATTATTTTTAAGGGTTCGTCTCTTGGAACGAGAGTTTGATTATATTGAATATCAACATATTTCAAGAAATTTAAATACATTAGCAGATGAAATTTCTTCTAATGTTATAAATAGACATTTGCAATAACAAATTAACAAATCAACATTCCATAACATGATTGAACAGGTAAACTAAAATAATAGTATATCATAGTATAGATGTAGTGTTCAAAAAATATACATCATCTTCGATCATAGGCTCAAAACGCCTTATGATCGGAAAAAGGTGATACAAAAGGGAGTCTACAATTCAATCAACCACTATCCTTAGTGATGATCATGATAATACACCACCGCTCGTGCCACCCTAGTCAAAAGCCTCCTCAATGAACCAGGAACACCTATGACATATCTCTGTAGATGGAGTGGGATATCATCTATAGTAGTCTTAGGAATATCTATAGTGAGCCGCTCTAGATGGTGCTCTAAGTCAGTCAAGATCTCTATAGTTTGATCCTGTGGGGGTGGTGGTGCTACTGCTGCATCCCTTTGCCTCCGGTCAAAGTGGCAGAGAATGGCTGGTCGAGTTGGACCCACATCTACATTTGAAATTTTTTTGTTATCAGTTTTGGACAATTAAAAAAAAAAATTAGAAATTAGAAATTAGAACATGTCAAAAATATTTGTTACCTAACTCGTCCCACTAAGCTCCCGAAGGAAAGGGTATCTCCTGGTCGCCATGAAATTCCATGCTAGCATAAGGAAAATCATCTATAAGAAAATTTTGGTGTTCCACCCAACGAAAATATGTAGAGGAAAATCTCACAATCTCCCCACCCTCACTGTGGCGGGCCATCAAAGCAACCCAACGAACCATCCTAGGCTCTCGAGACTGACCAGCGTTAACAGGAATGTTCTGCGGGGCTAACATGGGTATCCTCTCTAGAGAAAAGGTGACTACAATGGACCCATATCCAAAGTTTTTTATCTTCCCATTCTTTGCTCTAGTAATCTGTCCTTTCACATTTTCCAACACTGCCTCGCACCGATTGTATATGGTGCCTCGAAAGAAATCTACTGCTATGTGCATATGAGAACCAGTGGCTACATGTAAAGTTGCACTTCTGCATAGCTTGAGAATGGTAAAAGCAATCACTTTCAGCTCTAGATGGATGATAGTCTTTATGTCAATCCGTTTGTCCCGAGGATTAGCCTCGTCATTGCAAAACTCTAATTGTAGGCTGGCGACAGACTGGCCACCTGGCCTAGCCCCAAATAGAGATAATGGTTCACCTCTCTTGGACAAACCACTCAAAAAATAGATGTCTTGCAGCTCAATCTAAATTCGGTGACCTCCGATCACAAAACACTAGTCCTGGACATCCCATTTACTTACCAGGCATGTAAGAAGATCCGCTTGAGCTCTCATGCCACTGATAGCCCAAAATTTATAAAGCCCGCATGCTCTTAAGGCTTGCAAAGTAGGTTGATGATTTATCGCTGCTTCATCTACCTCTTCGTGCTCCCTTTCTCGCCAAATAAGCATTATAGATGTCCTGCAACAAGTAAAATGAAGGATTAGAATCATTTTCAAGAAAACAATTTGGGTAATTTAGGAAGAAAATGTGATTTTTAATTTGTCGCAGCACCTCCGCACTTTACGCTCAGGGACAATGCGTAGATATGCATAGGCCCTATGTCAAAAGTGTGGGCCCTACCATTTTTCAATGTAGAAAAATGTCAGGGTCCGTAGGTACCCAATGCATTAGGTGCAGACCCCCCAGGGTGAATTTTTCGGAATATTTTCCTCCCAAAAATGAAATTCTGACCCAAAATTTAAAAATTGAATAGATGAAATGCAAGATAAGGAGGTTGTGGATTACCTGAAACAGACAGTTTTCGAATCTGACAATCGGTTTTCCCAGAATCTTCTCCAAAGCATTTTTTTCCTAGAGCTCTAAAAACTTCACTCCAAATTCAAACGGTAAAAATGAACTTGAGAAACTCCTTTTATAAGTTTTTTCGAATAGATGAATTTTAAATTTTTTTATTTTTCACTTTAAAGATCAGTTTTTCGAAATATTTTTATTATTGAAATAGGTATGTTTAATGATTCGAGTTTTTGTGCAGAATAACGGATTTTTTAGGAAAAATGATCATTTTTGACAAATAGTAAACTTTTATCACTTTTTCGGGCTCTTTAAATTTTACGAAAAAGTGAAACCATGGAGTCCTCTTTTAAGCCCTTTTCAGACTCTCTAAAGATGAAAATATCGCCAAGTACTTGACTATTCGAACTCGTTAAAGTAAATGAATGGTCGTCCTTTTAGTATAAGTTTACCCCTTTTCCGGACTGAAGTGGACTATTTACGAAAAAGGTATACATTGACTAATAATGGTCAATAGAGTTCTCTCTTGCATTATTTTATCCTTTTTCGGGCCTGAGAGACTAAATTTACGAAAAATAACACCCATGGAGTTTTCTTAAGTTTTTTCTTCTAACTCCCTAAAAATGAAAAACATCGAGTTTCTCCTATACTGGACTCATTAAAATTTAACAGTAAAGGACCTGTCTATTACAAACAGGAATGGACCACTCCTTCTTAGGGTTTGATTTTAAACTAATTTGGACTCATCTGAAGGATGAGATTATAAACAAGCAGTTGTTATCCTCCTCAAGCTTGTCAAAAATAAGGAGGTACTTGCCAGAAATGGTGGGGGAAAAGAGAGAAAAATAGATTCGTTTATTACACTTTGATTTGTGAAAGCATTACACCACCCTTCAACACGACACTTTTTGTCACACTTCCACTTGGGTTGGGAAATCCTTTGCCTATCAGTTAATCAAACCACATTGAAAGTCTTCAGCCGGTTTCTGGGTATTAGCTTAGGGAAACTATCACCAAACCATCTGTAGTGTCGTTATGTGTTCAAGAGGATAGTCAAACAAACCATTCATCTACAAACATTTGTCTCCATTCGCATTGACCATCCCTGAGTTAGTCCTTGAAAAAAATTTCTTCAAAACATGGCCTATGGTTTTGTGTCGTGAGCTTGCTTAAGAAGGATCACTTTCTATCGATGACAGCTCATAATCTAGGAAGTTGATCTAGAATTCGTCAGTACATTGGAATATGCATTCCTTAATGGTAGGTTTCTCACCTTCGACGACAGGTTACATCATTGATCTTTGATCAAACGATTACGTGAAATGTTCGACTTCAGATCACATATTCACATTTTGTGGATTGTACGGAGTACTTTGAGAGCCATTGTCATTATTGGTGGTTTCTGTCACACTTGTTAACATTTCACATCATTGACTAGTAATCAAGTGGTTTCTACCATGTTCGACTTCAACACATTTAATCGCATGGATAGAATCGTGCTAGTTGGGGAAGCAGAAATCAAGACCCTGGATCTAGCTTCCACCATCCAAGCTACGAGGAGTTTTATTATTCATTATGCAGTAGACGATTCATTACAGATGGCTGCGTCCATGTTGATCCTACATGATTGATGTGATATTAAAATCATTTCTGTATCAAAACAAGTTTAGTTAGTTTTTGATCTGAGTATGGGAATGCCTAACTCATTGATGATATATATATATATATATATATATATATATATATATATATGTTGCGTTGAATGTTTTTACAGGGTTCCAACTGGGGTGTCCACAGGCTAATCCTTGAAATGATAAAGCACATCACTCTTCGAATATTCTCAGAATTCGCACTTTAGGGGGGAATTTGTTACACTGAAATTTGTCACCATGACATTTTAAGTAGTCCCTTGAAAGTATACAATATCAAAGTTCCCAAATTCAAGCCTTAAAACTAAGAGAAAAGCTCATAAAAGACTTAAAACTCTGGTACCGCACTTTCTCCTAGTTTTGCCTGCGGTCCCGCACTTTTTGGCTATAAATCCTGCATAGCCAAATGAAATTTATGCTTGTTAAAACTGTAGACCCCTGTCAAAGACTAGAAAAGGCACAAGTAAAATCTAGAAGCTCAGTTAAATTCATTTTTAGAAGCTTCTAGAAACATTCCTGCGGTGGGAAGTACGCTCCTTTCATGTTCATGCATCCCATCCAATAAGGAGCTAACCCCTTGATGTAAGGAACTAATCCCTTTGAAGGAGTACTCTATCCCTTCTTGTATGGAGATGTAACCTCCTCTTCTCCACTATAAAAAGAGGCATAGGGACACCTAAATGGGTTACCAATGGATGAGTTAAAGTTTAGTATTGTTGGAGGCGAAGTGTTGTTGAAACTTAGACCCTTTTAGCTGAGATTTCATGTGGGAAAGATTACATACCTATATGTATCTCGGTTGGAAGAGTGCAAGGCTGATATGAGTAAAGGAAACGCCTACTCTGGACCTAAGGAAGACCTATACAACATCAAGGCGAACATGGTTGTAAGGCTCTTCTTATTTAAGTTAATACAAATAAATCCATTTTTCTCAATAAGCTGTCAATTGATTGTTTATTTTATGGATTCCTTGATCACCATAATGGATATGATTTATGAATATATGTTATGCAAGTGATATTTGATGTTTTTTTGTTTGTGATTGCAGATCTACGAAGATAACTCTTTCGGGCGACTGAAGGACTAATACTAGAAACAAGCGTTGGATCAAAGGTAAGATCATTAAACCTTTATGGCATTTAATTATGAATCGCAATATATCTAGAGAAAGATAGTTTTGTTTGTCTGTTTGTTGCTAGCTATCCGTAGGAAACTTGGGAGGTCTTTCTTGTCCATAAGAACGACTTATCCATCCAACACCGAAGGAATGGAGACTCCCTCCTCTGAAAATCAGCTCTGAAAGTGGTGTTGAGGTCCTCCACTACAACACCCTACAACACAGTATTATGCTACTGCAGAAATAACGCTATCCTGGAGGAGGATGATTTTGCCTTGAGCCAAGAAATGTGGAGAATGAAGAACCAACCTTCAAGAGGCCTGTCAATAAGGTGAGGAAATTCTAAACAGGAGTTTCCCGACAATTCTTGCTAAACAGCAAAAAATGCACAATGTATGAATAGACATGAAGTCATAAACATATGCATGAATAAAAATGGCTCTCCTCCTCTCCATATAAAGCATGTGAAGGCTCTCTCTCCATGGGCACCATCCATTAGGGTTCCCTCCATAAAGGAATATTCCTTCCTCTATCTTTGCGTTGTCCCATGTAGTGCTTTCCACCTCATACCCCGCGTTGGTTGACTTGGTCAAACCTCTTGAAAATGTCTCTTTTCACAAATGGGGGTGTGAAAAATAGTTCCATGGATGATCCCTTTCCATACCAGAGGGATTTTATGTATGTTTTTATTATCATTGGGCCTCCTTACCAAATTATTCATCTCCTAAATGAATTTAGACAAAAAATAATGTTCCAATTTATTGAAGAAAAATTAGGAACATTACAGTCCTCCCCTCCCAAATGTTGCTTGTCCTCAAGCAACTACAAGGATAGAACTGGAAAGTCTCCACTCAAGGCATGGAGTCTGAAATGTGATGAGGAACATCTTCCCCATGTGGATCCTCCATCCTCAAGCAATCATACACACAAAATGAGCCACCTCCCAATAAGGCAACTCCTGAAAATCTCCTTCCACCTCAAGCTCCGGAAATGAAGGTGGGTTGAAAATATGAATTTGGAAAGCATCATAGCTTACCCCATGCTGTCCTTCTCTACACTCATGACAAGTGTATAGTGTAGGCTGATCCTGGGCTACAAAATTATTTCCCTCAAATGGAAAAATGAAGAAAAATCCTCCAAAGAGTTCTCCTCTGAAAATGAAGAAAAAACTGGCCCAAAACATATCATCCATGATGAATAGGACATGGTCATCATAGAATATCCAAATGAGAATTTTTCTGTAGGTTTTACATGATGCTAAAAAGTTAAAACAACATCTCAAGAGGACACAGTGCAATTTCATCCACTACAACTTCAAAAAATTACATGGCAAGCAATGTACAAGATCCATCACATCTACTAATGGATATTAAATGGCTGAATGTAACAACACTACATGATCAAGCACTTACCCATGGTTGTACAATGGATGAATACCAATCTCATGGCCCACCTCAAAAGAGAAAAAATGGGTGGTTGCGGTGGCCATATCTCCTCACATGCTCCCATTAGAACATGTAGTGCAGAAAATGTGAGAATGTTTCCCACTCAAGAACACATCCAACTCATGTGCCTCTCTCATTATCATGATTCTTATACAAATCTGATCCATATCAGCAAGGGAAGTCATGATCAGCAACAAAATTAAATAAATATTGTTGGTTCTACATGAGGTTTGAAGGTACCAACAGTCTCCCAAGTACATACAACGCAGTTTTACAAGCTGCTGCTTGAGAAAATCACATGGCAAGTTGTTTTGTGTTACATGAATAGTTATGTATGTCATGATAGCTAATGATAAATAGAAAATGGTTGAGTATATAAACTGATCATACATGAAATAAAACACTTTCCCAAGGCCATATAAAATATGGATGTCTCCATCATACAAGTTGGCCCAATTTTGTTCATGGAGCAATCTGAAATGCTTGCCCTCTTGTAGAGCCATGCATTGCAAAATAATGGTAAGAGTATACAAATCAGCCAATGTAAAAACATATTTCTTACCCACTGGGAGTAAGATGATGTATGGATCCATGAATTAACCCTCCATAGTTTTTTGGCATGCTCCCATGAAGAGGAATGAGCTAGGTGCAGCAAGAAGATCCTTCTTCTCATGCTTGGGAAACCAAGTCAAGAATAATGTATCATAGATGACTCCATCCACTACCTCATCCATCTCACCTCCTCTTTGTTCATCAAGTGAAAAAAACATGAAATGATCTTGGGACCTGTGGGTTATGAATCCACCACACTTCCATTAGGCACACTTCATCCATCGGTTACTGCTCCAAAGAGATAACGATGTTGGCCTATACACATAGGCTCTCATCAAGCTCCATTCTTTGACATGCTCTTTGTCAAATATATCTCTCATAATGCTGCAATATATAAGAATTCCCTCCCAAAGTGGAATTACCTCTCTATCATCAAAAGTTAAGGAGAGAAAGCCATCTCCTCCTCCTGCAACATCATGCAAAGTATGAGAGCAATCCTGCTCTTGCTCTCCCAAAAACAAGCAAAGCAACAAAAAATTTTGTTGCCTCCCAATACTTCCATCATAAAACTCATGTGATGAAGACATAATAAATGATATGAGTGTCACACCAACATCATGCATCCATACTCTATGCTACTCAATGATGCAAGTATCCATCCTCCTACTCTTAGATAGAGTGTTTGCCAAGTGATGGCCAAACTCTTTCAAGAGTAACCAGCGCAACGAAGCCTCCTGTTTCCTGGTATCATAATTTTGCAAGTAGCCTCCCAACTCCTTGCTCATCAACCACATCCACTCAACTACTTGTAGATGATTTCTTCTCCTCTTCATCTTGGTACTCCCCCCATGAGGGCCACCATTCACCCAAATCAAATTCATGTTTTTGCACTTCATGGGATTTTCAAATGCAATCTTCTCAAGGATCAATGAGACCTATCAAGACCCAAATAGCTAGTAGGAAAAAACCTCCCATCATGATGTGTATGGCTCAAGGAATGTCCGACACAAGCATGAGAGATGTTATCCATCCTAAGATGTCCTCCACACTCGATCTGCTCTTGTGAGAAAGGAAGAAAATCATTGCACTCCTTGGTGTGTTGAAGTGCACCTCTGATGAGATCTCTCCTTGAGACCTCCCTCTCATCAATAGTTCTCCAAAACCAATGAGGTTGTGGATCTGAAAGTATAAATTCCTCTTTCATCTGAGAAAAGCTCATTTAGAAGGTGTCATCTTGAAGGGAGAAAGGGTTTCTCACTGCAATATGTCTACTATCATTCTTCAAGGCTTCAAACCCCAACCTCCAATATGATATGAAATCCAACAAAGGCTCATGAAGATGATGGTTTTTTTCCTCTTTGAAACTTGTCATGTTGCATAGCGCAGTGCAACCAAGCTTCTCTATGGTAGCAATGGGATTTGACCCTTGGTCATTCAAAAGCAAGTTTCCACATTGATCAAAAGAATTTGCTGCAACAAAAGAATGTGGAAATTTTCTCATACCATGTTGTACATTTGGAAATTCTTGTAGGGCTGCAATATTTCCTTCCTCAAAAGTGTTGGTTGTCCCAACTGTTGATGCATGTGGCTGCTCCTCCATGAGTGTGACAACATTATCACAAGGCTCCTCAAGTGGTGATGTGATATTTTCTTTATTTTCCCCTTCATCATCAAAGGTTTTGATCAACCCTTGGATGAAATTTACAAAATTTTTCACCCCTTCATGGCTCAAGTCGCTGCTCCACCAATCATAGGCTTCACCCTTCAAATGCAGTGCTGAGATTTCAACAGCTTCTTTCTCTATCACAGGATGTAGAAAGAAGAATTCAACCAACTCTTTAACCCAAGTTCTTGCAGTATATGACCCATCAAAGGTAGACAACATAAACCTATTTCCTTTGATTTCTTTTCTACCACATGGTCTCTTCTCTTCCTTCATATGGATGAAATGAGGAAAATATAGAGTCTCCTTGAAGCCTCTAGTTTGAAATCTATACTCAATAAGGTAATCACTGAGGATCTGATGATCCAAGTATCTTCCATGCTCAATGCCTTCTTCTTGATAAGAATAGGAAGTGCATGGTACTCCCTCTTCTTCTTCTTCAATCTTCTTGACCTGCTTGGAGAGGTCTCATCTAGATCTGAACATAGATGAGAATAAGCTCATATTCTTCAACATTTTGATCTTCTTGGGCTTAGACTCACAAGCTGAGCCAAGAAAGTTGCTCTGATACCACTGTAATATTCATTTTTCTGAAATATCACAATCCATTCCAAAGATTGACAATAGGGGAATTCACTGGATATGTCACCTTATAGAAAGGATGAGATCCAGAGGCTACTTGGCCCTCTACAGACTCTATCTATAGATCTTGTAATATTCCTCCTACAAGAATTGCCCAAAGAATGGGACTGCAATGATGTATGAAATTACAATGGAGAGACAACATTATTTTATGAGCTATGAGACAAGAAGATGTAGATAGCCAATGAATAATACTATAGCAGTAGAAATAGTACAATGTCTTGATGAAACAACCTCTCAAGAAAGGCAATGCAAGCCTCAACAATACATGTACATGAATATGAAAGAACACTGCTATTTCTGCATAAACCCAGGCTATGAGGACGCGGAATATGATAGAATATTGTTGAAAAATGATGTCAATACATGAATATGACAATATATGGCCCAAATATAATAGGGGAGCAAAGCTGTAACCCTTAGGAACAATAGTACATCAATCCTCCGAACGATTGGCTAAAATATACAAGATCGAAAAAATGCGGGAGTTGCTGGGCATCAGCTACAACTCAGAAATTAGAAATACATAGAGAAGGCTGAAGATGATGAAAGATATGAAGTAAAAATTCTTTAATGGATCTCCAAAGTGGAAGGTTTTTCCTTACACTTGATATCTCACCCTCCAATCAATCTGCAAAACCCCACAGCAAATGCACTATGAAAATAATGCAGTTACTGGAGAAAACTGCACTGTAGGGGCAAGGATATGGGTTGGCCCGATGCCAAGATCTAAAATTAGTTCTGAAACCTTCATCACTAGCTTCCCAAAGGAATGGAGACTCCCTCCTCTAAAAATCAGCTCCAGAAGTGGTGTTGAGGTCCTCCACTGCAACACCCTACAACACAGTATTATGCTGCTGCAGAAATAACGTTGTGCTGGAGGAGGATGCTTTGGCCTTGAGCCAATAAATGTGGAGAATGAAGAACCAACCTTAAAGTGGCCTCTCAATAAGGTGAGGAAATCCTAAACAGGAGTTTCCCAACAATTCTTGCTAAACAACAAAGAATGCACAATGTCTGAATAGACATGAAATCATAAACATATGCATGAATAAAAATGGCTCTCCTCCTATCCATATATAGCATGTGAAGTATCTCTCTCCATGGGCCCCATATATTAGGGTTTCCTCCATAAATTAATATTCCCTCCTCTATCTCTTCGCTGTCCCATGTAGTTCTTTCCACCTCATACCCTACGCTGGTTTACTTGGTCAAACCTCTTGCAAATGTCTCTTTTCACACATGGGGGTGTGAAATATAATTCCATGGATGATCCTTTTCCATAATAGAGGGATTTTATATATTTTTTTATTATAATTGTGCCTCCTTACTTAATTATTCATCTCCTGAATGAATTTAGACAAAATTTAATGTTGCAATTTATTGAAGAAAAATTAGGAACATTACAGTCCTCCCCTCCCAAATGTTGCTTTTCCTCAAGAAACTACAAGGATAGAACTGGAAAGTGTCCACTCAAGGCATGGAGTCTAAAATGTGATGAGGAACATATTCTCCATGTGTATCCTCCATCCCCAAGCAATCATCCACACAAAATGAGCCACCTCCCAATAAGGCAACTCCTGAAAATATCCTTCCACCTCAAGCTCCAGAAATGAAGGTGGGCTGAAAATATGAACTTGGAAAGCATCATAGCTTACCCCATGCTGTCATTATATCCACTCATGACAAGTGTAGAGTGTAGGCTGATCCTGGGCTGCAAAATTATTTACCTCAAATGGGAAAATGAAGAAAAATCCTCCAAAGAGTTCTCCTTCGACAATGAAGAATGAGCTAACCAAAAACATATCATCCATGATAAATAGGACATGGTCATTATATAATATCCAAATGAGAAGTTTGTTGTAGGTTTTACATGATGCTAAAAAGTGCAAACAACATCTAAAGAGGACACAACACAGTTTCATCCACCACAACTTCAGAAAATTACATGGCAAGCAATGTACAAGATCCATCACATCTACTAATGGATAGTAAATGGTTGAATGTAAAAACAATACATGATCAAGAAATTTCCCATGGATGTACAATGGATGAAGACTAATCTCATGGCCCACCTCAAAATAGAACAAACAAGTGGTTGTGGTGGCCATATCTCCTCCCATGCTCCCATTAGAACATGTAGTGCAGAAAATGTGAGAATTTTTCCCACTCAAGGACACATCCAAATCATGTGCCTCTCTCATAATCATGCTTCTTATACAAATATGTTCCATATCATCAAGGAAAGTCATGATCAGAAACAAAATGAAAGAAATATTGTTGTTTCTACATGAGTTTTGAAGGTACCAACAGTCTCCCAAGTACATACAGCACAGTTTTACAAGCTGTTGCTTGAGAAAATCACATGGCAAGTTGTTTTGTGTTACATGAATAGTTATGTATGTCATGATAGCTACTTATAAATAGAAAATTGCTGAGTATATCAACTAATCATACATGAAAGAAAACACTTGCCCAAGGCCATATAAAAGATGGTTGTCTCCATCATACAAGTTGGCCCAATTTTGTTTATGGAGAAATCTGAAAATCTTTCCCTTTTGTAGAGCCATGCACTACAAAATAATGGTAAGAGTATACAAATAAACCAATGTAAAAATAGATTTATTACCATATATCAGGTGTAAGATGATGTATGGATACATGAATGAACCCTCCATAGTTTTTTGGCATGCTCCCATGAAGAGGAATGAACTAGGTGCAGCAAGAAGATACTTCTTCTCATGCTTAGGAATCCAAGTCAAGAAGAATGTATCATAGATGACTCCATATACTACCTCATCCATCTCACCTCCTTTTTTTCATCAAGTGCAACAAATATAAAATGATCCTAGGACCTGTGGGTTATGGATCCACCACACTTCTGCTAGGCACACTTCATCCATCGGTTACTTCTCCAAAGAGATAACAATGTTGGCCTATACACATAGGCTCTCATCAAGCTCCATTCTTTGACATGCTCTTTGTCAAATATTTCTTTCATAATGCTGAAATATATAAGAAGTCACTCCCAAGGTGGAATTACCTCTCTATAATAAAAATTTAATGAGAGAAAGCCATCTCCTCCTCCTGCAACATGATGCAAAGTATGAGAGAAATCCTGCTCTTGCTCTCCCAAAAACAAGCAAAGAAAAAAACAAATTGTTGCATCCCCATACTTCCATCATACAACTCATGTGATGAAGACACAATGAATGATATGAGTGTCAGAAAAACATCATGCATCCATACTCTATGCTACTCAATGATGCAAGTATCCATCCTCCTACTCTTAGGAAGAGTGTTTGCCAACTGATTTCCAAACTCTTTCAAGAGTAACCAGCGCAGCCAAGCCTCCTGTTGCCTGGTATCATAATTTTGCAAGTAGCCTCCTAGCTCCTTGCTCATCAACCACATCCACTCAACCACTTGTGGATGCTTTCTTCTCCTCTTCATCTTGGTACTCCCCCTATGAGGGCTACCATCCTCCCAAATCAAATTCCTAATTTTTCACTTCATGGGATTTTGAAATGAAATCTTCTCAAGGATCAATGAGACCATATCAAGACCCAAACAGGAGGTAGGCAAAAACCTCCCATCATGTTGTCTATGGATCAAGAAATTTCTAACACAAGCATGAGAGATTTTATCCATCCTAAGATTTCCTCCATCTTCTATCTCCTCTTGTGAGAAAGGAAGAAAATCATTACACTCACTGGTGTGTTGAAGTGCACCTCTGATGAGATATCTCCTTGAGACCTCCCTCTCATCAATAGTTCTCCAAAACCAATAAGGTCTTGGATCTGAAAGTAGAAATTCTTCTTTGAGCTGAGAGGATCTCATTGAGAAGGTGTCATCTTGAAGGGAGAAAGGGTTTCTCACTGCAATATGTCTACTATCATTCTTCAAGGCTTCAAACCCCAAACTCCAATGTGATATGCATTCCAACAAAGGCTCATGAAGATGATGGTTTGTTTCCTCCTTGAAAGTTTTCATGTTGCATAGCGCAGTGCAACCAAGCTGCTCTATGGTAGCAATTGGATTTGACCCTTGGTCATTCAAAAGCAAGTTTCCAAATCAATCAAAAAAATTTGTTGCAACAAAATAATGTGGAAATCTTCTCATACCTTGTTGTGCATTTGGAACTTCTTGTAGGGCTGAAAGAGTTCCTTCCTCAAAAGTGTTGGATGTCCCAACTGTTGATGCATGTGGCTACTCCTCCATGAGTGTGATAGCGTTATCACAAGGCTCCTCAAGTGGTCATGTGATATTTTATTTCTTTGCCCCTTCATCATCAAAGGTTTTGATCAACCCTTGGATGAAATTTTCAAAAGGTTTCACCCCTTCATGGATTCTCCACCAATCATAGGCTTCACCCTTAAAATGCAGCGCTGAGATTTCAATAGCTTCTTTCTCTATCACAGGATGTAGAAAGAATAATTCTACCAACTCTTTCACCCAAGTTATTGCAGTAGATGACCCATCAAAGGTAGACAATAGAAACCTATTTCCTTTGATTTCTTTTCTGCCACATGGTCTCTTCTCTTCCTTCAGCTGGATGAAATGAGGAAAATCTAGAGTCTCCTTGAAGCCTCTAGTTTGAGATCTATACTCAACAACGTAATCACTGAGGATCTGATGATCCAAGTATCTTCCATGCTCAATTCCTTCTTCTTGATGAGAATAGGTAGTGCATGGTACTCCCTCTTCTTATTATTCAATCTTATTGACCTCCTTGGAGAGGTCTCCTCTAGATATGAACATAGATGAGAATAAGCTCATCTTCTTCAACATTCTGATCTTCTTGGGCTTAGACTCACAGGCTGAGCCAAGAAAGTTTCTCTAATACCAATGTAATATTAATTTTTCTGAAATATCACAATGTATTCTAGAGATTGACTATAGGGGCATTTACTAGATATGTCACCTTATAGAAAGCATGAGATCCAGAGGCTACTTGGCCCTCTACAGACTCTGTCTATAGATCTTGTAATATTCCTCCTACAAGAATTGCCCAAAGAATGGGATTGCAATGATGTATGAACATACAATGGAGAGAAAACATCATTTTATGAGCTATGAGACAAGAAGATGTAGATAGCCAATGAATAAGACTATAGCAGTAGAAATAGTACAATGTCTTGATGAAACAACCTCTCAAGAAAGGCAATGCAAGCCTCAACAATACATGTACATGAATATGAAAGAACACTGCTATTTCTACATACACCCAGGCTATGAGGACGCATAATATGATAGAATATTGTTTCAAAATGATTTCAATACATTAATATGACAATATATGGCCCAAATATAATAGGGGAGCAAAGATGTAACCCTTAGGAACAATAGTACATCAATCCTCCGAAGGATTGGCTCAAATATACAAGATGGAAAAAATGCCGGAGTTGTTGGGTAGCAGCTGCAACTCAGAAACTAGAAATACATAGAGAAGGCTGAAGATGATGAAATATCTGAAGTAAAACTTCTCCAATGGATCTACAAAGTGGAAGGTTGCTCCTTAAACTTGAGATCTCACCCTCCAATCAATCTGCAAAACCCCACAGCAAATGCACTATGAAAATAATGCAGTTACTGGAGAAAACTGCATTGTAGGGTAAATGATATGGGTTGGCCTGATGCCAAGATCTGAAATGAGTGCTGAAACCTTCGTCACTAGCTTCCCAAAGGAATGGAGACTCCCTCCTCTGAAAATCAGCTCTAGAAGTGGTGTTGAGGTCCTCCACTGCAACACCCTACAACACAGTATTATGCTACTGCAGCAATAACACTGTCCTGGAGGAGGATGCTTTGGCTTTGGGCCAAAAAATGTGGAGAATGAAGAAAAAACCTTCAAGAGGCCTCTCAAGAAGGTGAGGAAATCCTAAATAGGAGTTTCCCGATAATTCTTGCTAAACAACAAAGAATGCACAATGTTTGAATAGGCATGAAATCATAAACATATGCTTGAATAACAATGGCTTTCCTCCTCTCCATATATAGCATGTGAAGGCTCTCTCTCCATGGGCCCCATCCATTAGGGTTTTCTCCATAAAGGAATATTACCTCCTCTATCTCTGTGATGTCCCATGTAGTACTTTCCACCTCATACCTTGCGCTGGTTGACTTGGTCAAACCTCTTGAAAATGTCTCTTTTCACACATGGGGGTGTGAAATCTAGTTCCATGGCTGATCCCTTTCCATATTAGAGGGATTTTATCTATGTTTTTATTATCATTGGGCCTCCTTACCCAATTATTCATGTCCTAAATGAATTTAGACAAAAATTAATGTTCCAATTTATTGAAGAAAAATTAGGAACATTACAGGCAACCTACTTGATGAAGTTGTTATTGAGAAACATACTTCATGAGTTGCATTTTGATACACAACCTATGTGTTAAAGATGTAAAAATTATTCTTCTATAGGTCATTTCAGATGTGACAGAGAAAGGAATTACAGTAAGTTCCAAAGAAATGAAACAAGAAATATTTCTCAATGTATACACAGGTTTGATGAAGTAAACCCGCGTCTGGATGCAATGTATATGCTAATTTTTTGAAGGCAACCCACGTATACATTTAGAATTCGTATATATGCAGTTTTTATGAAGAGAAGTTTCATACTCGCAGATACGAACGATCCAAGTTGCGTATGCATTTTGCACTCTAAAAATATGATACCAAGGGGAATTACCATGGTATTAGCCCAAAGTATTGAGCTATGTATTGTCTATTTGATTTCGTCCAAGAATAACATCAGCAATTGTGTGATTTTGACTCATGGTATTGGTAAAGGCTATGTCTATATAAGGAGAAGAAGATCATAGTGCAAAGTTTGCATGAGTAAGGGTTGTTACTGAATAATATTCTCTAAGGTATATCTACATGGGATGAACTGTGTTTTAATTGATAGATTTGGATCTATGATGCACCCATAGATACAATGATGGTTCAGGATCTGTAGATCTGAAATGACTATGCTCTTGTGTGATCCATTGAAGAGATGATTAGATCTATGACCTAACACAATTTTGCTGAATTTAAGTGAAGAAATCTGGGTAAGTTCTATGGATCTGGTTCATTCTAAAAAGTTTATATTTACAGATCTATACGCTAGTTCATCTCAGTAAAATCACTTATATACGTGGGTTTACTTCAGAAAAGACGCGTATGGTAGTTAGGGTTTTCTGAAGCTTATTACAGAGATTTTTCTCTTATTCCTGTTATTTATCTGCTATCTGTCAGTGAAGTATTATTGTAGATCTGAAATTTTTGAATACTGTATATGCTGCTAAGTTCATTATGTACAAATCTGATCAATGAGAGAATAGACATGGTTAATGGTGACTAAATGATGAAGTGTTGTGCATTTCTAAAGATATCTGACTGAAAGCCTCAGATCTAGATCTGAGACTGATTACATTCTGAAAAATAGTATTCAGAGAGATATACACCAGTTGGTGTGAAGTAAATCGCGTATACATGTTGGTTCAATGAAGTGAAGTGGTGTATGCATTTTAAGTTGATGAATGTTCACGGTTGAATTTGTATCTACAAATTTAACCTGAAGTTTGGGTTATTTATGAAGATCTGATTACAGTGGTCTTACTATTCTAATTGAAGCATTAGGTAATGTTTATGGTTATTTATTTTTATGAAGAGTTGTGTTGATGTTGTTTCATCTAGTATGAAAATTGATGAAACGTGGTCTGCAGTGGTTCTGAGGGTTGAAGCCTTTAGTATGGAAGTAGAAGCTTCAAGCTAATAGAAGCTGGTGTTCTGATCAGGGGGTTGAAGCTCTCTTCCATTAGTGGCTGGTAAATGAGATTAGGGGGTTGTAGCTCCCTTCCAGTAATAGTTGGAAAATAAGAGAAGGTTGTAGCCTTCTGCAGGTAGATGCTTGCATACTAATATGAGTCTACATCAGTACAATATTGTAAACAATTTTCCATGTAATAAAAATTGAAGACAGAGACGACAACAACGGTGATTTTTTTTCCCGAATTGGGCTTCCACCTTCAATATTGGTATTCATGTGTGTTTCTCTTGTGTGATGATTTATACTACTGTTACTACACATATTTACTAATTATCTAATAGATTCATGTCTAAATTTTTTTCCTAATTTTTTTTTCTAATCTGCAAAATTATATCAATATACGCTAGTTTCTTTTATTATATGCACATATATACGCGAGTTGGGTTCATCAAAGATGCATATGGAATTCTATAAATAAAAATTTAAAATCTTTTCTATAAGCTCTAAATATTGATTCACCCCCCCCCCCCCTCTTCGTATTTTTTCCCAACAATTGGTATCAGAGCCAGGTTCTTCTGAAGAAGCTTAATCTCTAGAAGAAATATCAGCTAAGATGAGTAATCAAGATGGGACATCATCTATCAGGCCTCCTATCTTCAACGGAAACAATTTAATCTTCTAAAATACAAGGAAAAGATCCTATCTTCAGTCTCTTGGAGAAGATGTATGGGCTATAGTTGAAGGAGGTTATCAATATCCAACATCAGTTCCAACAGATGCAGCAGAAAGAAATAAATATGAAACCAATGCAAAGGTGGTCAATGCATTATTGAGAATTTTGACTGAATCAAAATTTGTCAAAGTCATGTAGTTGAATATAGCGAAGGAGATATGGGACAAAATAATTCTAAGCTATGAAGGTGATACCAAGGTAAAAATTGCTAAACTCCAAACTCTCAGAATTTAATATGAAAATATTAGGATGCATAATGAAGAAAGCATTTCTAGTTTCTTTTTATGTCTAGATGATATTGTCAATCGTATGAGAAATATGGGTGAAACCATAACTGACACTACTCTGGTAGAAAAGGTTTTAAGATCTCTAACTCCCAAATTTGAATCAAAAGTGTCTACTATTGAAGAGAAGCAAGATCTACAAAATCTTACTATTTTTCAACTTCATGGTATTTTTATTGCTTGTGAAATGAGAAAACGAGGTTCATATGAAGTCAAAGAAGTTGTTTTTAGAGTTGCTGCAAAAGGAAAAGAAGTAGAAGAACAAGAAGGATCGGGGTACGTTTAAGAAGAAGATGATATAAATTTTGTAAAGAAGCTACAACTTGGCACTGGAAGATTCAGAGGTAAGCTTCCTTTTAAGTTTTTCTCCTCTGAAAGAGTTGGTCATTATTCTACTAAGTGTCCTCATAAAGAAAAACATGAAAAATTAAAGGAAGTGGCAAAAGTAAATAAGAATCGGTTTATCAATAGAAAAAGTTATTATACTCATGAAGATAATGATGGCCTATCAAATCGCAAAGAAGGAGAATCTGATCAAGATTTTAGACTACTCATGGCTTTTGAAAATGATTCTAGTGAGGCTAAAGATACCTTTATGGATGCACTAGAAGATAATGATTTTCTTGAAGAAATTAATCAGCTCAAAATATGTTTGAAAGAAAACAAAATTTCCATAGATACTCTTAAGAATCAGCTTATAGAAAAGGAGAAGCACAATGAGAAATTAGAATGTGAAATAGTAAGTCTAAGGAAGGAAATTGAGAAAGTGAAAACTTTAAATCTTAGATTTGCTAAAGGAACTGAAACCTTAGATGAAATTATCAAGGTTCAACACTATCCTTTTGTAAAGACAGGTCTTGGATATATCCGAGAATCCTCTCAGTCTTCAGCACCAAGCTATCTAAATGCAGCTAAAGCCAGCCTACAACATTCTGTCACTCAGCAAGAGAACAAAGAAACTTCACAAGTAAAGCATGACCACTTCAATACAAAGAAAAATAGTAGAAATATCAATAAGAGAAATACCAATCTATAGGTAAATACAAATAGAATGTTTCATGATTGCAGAAATTTCTTCTTTAATGGGAAATGTTTCTCATGTCATAATTTTGGTCATAAAGCTGTTCAATGTGTTGCATACAAAACCATCATGACCAGAGAAGCAAGAAAGCAAAGAAATGAGACTAGAATAAAGAAGAATACTTATAACAACTTTTATCCTTTTCAAAACGAAATTGAATGTGCTTATTGCAATAAATTTGGTCATGAAGAATATGAATGCAAGAGCAAACTTCAGCTAAAAGAGCATATATCTTCAAGTTCCAAGGTATGGAGAAATAAGGACTTACAGGTTGATAACTATGGCATAGCCTTATTTTTTTAAGGGGAAGAAAATCAATGGTACATTGATAGCGGATGCTCAAAACACATGAAAAGTGATAGAAATAAACTCCTTGCATACAATTCTCTAGAAAAATAAAAGAATGCTACCTTTGGAAATGATATTCCTGTTGTCATTAAAGAAAAGGTTATTTTTTTATAAAATAAAAGGTAAAATATAACAATGGTATGTATTTGGATGGATTAAAACATAACTTGTTAAGTGTGAGTCAAATGTGTGATCAAGGAAATGAAGTTGTGTTTAGTTCAAAAGAATGTGTGGTACATGAACTTGACACAGGAAAAACAATAATAAAAGGAACTAGAACACCAAGCAATCTGTATGTATTGAAAGGTTGCAAAGAACAATGTTACTTCGGTAATTACTTAGAAAATTTGTTATGGCATAAAGTATTGGGGCATTTGAGCTTCTCTCTGTTTCGAAAAATACTGAGAGGGGGGGGGGGGTGAATCAGTATTTAGGACTTACTCAACAATTTTACTTTTTCTTACTTCAAAACCCATACGCTACTTTTATGAAGCCAACTAGCGTATACACGCGGATATCCTTCATAAAAATCGTGTATACACAGAGATCTAATTATGCCATTAATTCTTCACTTATCTCATTCCATCATTCATCCATTAGATGTTCAATAAACAGTAAACATGTACAGTAAGAACAAAGTGAGTCATCACACATAAGCAACACACATGAACACCAGGATTTTAGGTGGAAACCCAAGTCGGGAGAAAACCACCGTTGTCGTTGTCTCAGCCTTCAAAATTTTATTATTAAGAAAACTTCTTACAACATGTACTGGTGCAGACTCATACCAGCACGCAAGCACCCACCTGCAGAAGGCTACAACCTTCTCTCGTTTACCAGCCTCTCCTGGAAGGGAGCTACAACCCCTTGCAATCGTTTACTAGCCTCTCCTGGAAGGGAGCTACTACCCCTGATAACTTCTACTGGCAGAAAGCTTCCACTTTCATACTGAAGGCTTCAACCCTCAGATCCAATGCAGACCATGTTTCATCAATTTTCAAACTGGATCAAACAGCTCCAACACAACCCTTTACTTGTCAATAAACAACCTTTTCCCAAATCATCAAACATAAGAGTGAAACCACTGTAACCAGAATATCAGATATAACCCGGACTTCAGAATAGATATGCAGAAACACATTCAACCTTCAATAACCATCAGATCAGAAATCATACGCGCTTTTATTTAATCAGACCCATGTATATACGCACCTTTCAGAAGACGAACTCGCGTATACTTCAGTACATTTTCCAAAGAAAACCCTAACTACGCATACGCGCTTTTCTTTCCATATACCCACGTATACACGCGCTTTCCATGAAACGAACCTGCGTATAGATATCTAAAAGATAAACATTGCAGTACAGACCAGATCTATAAACTTACCTAGATTTCTTCAATCTCTTCAACAGGATTGCGCCAGATCTTCTTCACCTTTTTTCAGATCATCCTTGACATTCACCATTTCTAGATCTAGAGATCTTGAGCCTTCATCATGTTCATAGGTGCATCATAGATTCAGATCTATCAATTAGGAACAGAGTTCACCCACACAAATATACTTCAGAGTGAAGTATTCATCAAAGCACAGACTCATACACCCACACTCACACTTTGCACAATGAATTTCTTCTCCTTATATAGGTTTACCCTTTTTCAATACCATGAGCCAAAACCACATTACTTCCGATGGTATTCCTGGACGGGGTCACATAGATGTATCATTACTAAATACAATGGGTCAATACCATGGTGGTTACCCCTGGTTTTTCAATTTATGAGCGCTTTTTCCCATACGCGACTTGGAACATAATTTCCCGCGTGCATATGCGACTTCTTCTAGACAAATCCGCGTATGCCTTGAGACATACTCTTTTCATCATAGATCTAGCACATACTGAATTCCTTTCTTCATTACCTTCTGTACTCACTGTAGATACATCAGATTTACATCATTTAACAAGTTCATCTGGCATGCTTCAATAAAGCCACAACTTCCTTAGTGATTTTGTCAGAGACAACTTTTCCACATCATATGCTGCCAACAATCTCCCCCTTTGGAATTGATGGCAACCATGATGGTGTTTGATCACCACATCAGATAGGTACATTAAGCATAAAGATATTCTCCCCCTATTCAAACACCATGTCATATGTCATTCTCCCCCTTTGTCATCAAGGGCAAAGGGCGAACCAAAACTAACACAGGGTTTTTCTCCTTTTGTAGAAAGAAGTGCTTTGCAGATCTGAAGTGCACTGAAGTTACCATGCTCCCCCTGAGTTCAAGCTGAATCTTCAAACATATTTTACAATGAAGTACACGACTCTATGACCTTCCTATGACCAAGGACTCATACTTACATCACAGATCCAACCAAGTGGATTTACATATGAGACTCAAGTACCCAACCAAGTGGGTTTACATATTTTGACTCAACTACCCAACCAAGTGGGTTTACAGATTTGAACAAGTCCTTACATGACTGAATATTACAAATTTACATCATGGGTTTCAACATGCCCTTTTTCAACCAATTACAAAAATGACCTTTTGTAACAAAAACCAACAAGATCTCAAGAAAGAGATTATAT
The DNA here is from genome assembly GCA_034641835.2 of Pinus albicaulis. Classification (NCBI taxonomy): domain Eukaryota; kingdom Viridiplantae; phylum Streptophyta; class Pinopsida; order Pinales; family Pinaceae; genus Pinus; species Pinus albicaulis. Next base: position 879,894 of record JAXQQM020072771.1, read on the forward strand.
TTCAGAATCATCATACTGCCAACAATGCATTATTCTCAGCAAGGCTAATGCTCCCCTTGAAATAGTGCATCCAAGTCTCCTTTCTATATGACCAAGGCTCCTCCTTAGCTTGTGCAACCCCAATCAAAAATTGTCAGCAACCAACCATACGCGGCTTTATGTGTATTAACTCGCGTATATACGCGACTGTGTTTCAGTAAACCCGCGTATCCAATTTAATCTTCTGAGTTTATGCAGATTTGTTCTTTTGACTGGCAGAGAATACTCCCAGCTTCTGTCTTAGATACTTGAACGCTTCCCTGGGCAGAGGTTTGGTAAAGATATCAGCAATTTCTTCTTTGGAGGGAACATACTCCAATTTCACCTTTTGTTCAAGCACTTGTTCACGCAAGAAGTGATACTTGATGGGAATATGCTTGGTCTTCGAATTCATAACAGGATTCTTTGAGATACTGATGGCGCTGGTATTATCACACAAAATGGAGATAGGAGGTGAGCATTTGATTTGAAAATCTTGTAGGGTTTGCATCATCCAAAGAAGTTGAGTGCATTAGATGCTATAGCCCACATATTCGTCTCGTCGTAGATGGCAATATTTCTTTCTTCAATAACCAAGATACCAACAATCCTGGGGCCTCATATAGAATGCACCACCACTTGTGTTTTTCCATCATCAACATTTTAAATTTCAATCGCATCGCAAGAGCAAGCATGAAGAGTAAGATCAAGATTCTTTGGATACTATGCAGTCCAAAGTCTTGAGTTCCTTGTAGATATTTGGAATATTCTTCGACAAATTTCAAGATGAGACTCTTGGATTGGCTTGGAATCGTCCAACAATCCCAACTGCATGCATAATATCTGGTCTAGTCCCAGTGAGATATAGAAGACTTCCTATCATAGATCTGTATTCTGGTTGATTCACCGTGGGAGAATCATCATGAGAACTGAGATTACATCCGGTTACCATTGGTGTACTTACAAGTTTGCACTCTTCCATCCCATACTTCTTCAGAATTTGCTTAAGGTATTTTGCTTGAGATAAGAATATACCTTTTGTAGTTTGATGCACTTGTAAGCCAAGAAAGAATGTTAGTTCCCCAAGTAAAGACATTTCAAATTCTTTCTGCATGATAGAAGCAAATTTCTGACTCATAGATTCTTCATTACTTCCAAAAATGATATCATCAACATATACAATCACAATCAATAGTTTATCATTTTCAATTTTTGTGTATAAGTTACTATCAGCAGACCCTTTTGAAAATCCTTGTTGATGAAGATATTTGTCAAGACGATAGTACCATGCCCTTGGAGCTTGTTTGAGACCATATAGAGCCTTTTTAAGTCTACAAACAACATTTCCATCATTCCCCAAAATGAATCCTTCTGGTTGTTCTATATAAACTTCTTCTTCTAAATCACCATTGAGGAAAGCAGATTTGACATCCATTTGATAAACTTTGATTTGTTGAAAACTTGAAAAAGCAAGAAACATTCTTATGGCTTCAAGTCTAGCTACAGGAGCAAAAGTTTCTTCAAAGTCTATACCTTCTTGCTGAGCATATCCTTTGCAAACCAGTCTAGCTTTGTTTCTTATAACTTCCCCATTCTCATTTAGCTTGTTCTTGAATATCCATTTGGTTCCAATGACATTTTTATCATGTGGTCTTGGTACCAATTCCAAAGTGTGATTCTTTTCAATTTGATCAAGTTCTTCATTCATGGCCTGAATCCAACATTCATCTTTGCTAGCTTGATTGACATTGTGTGGTTCAATAGTGGACAGAAATTCCAGATAGCTAGAAGATCCCACAAGAGTCCTTCTTGTTTGTACACCAGATCCTTTGTCACCCAAAATTTGAGATTCTGGATGGTTCTTTTGAACATATCTAGATGGAGCTTTTCCAGATAAATCATCTCCAGATTCTTCATTGGGTTCACTGTCTATATTATTTCTATTTGATGTAGAAGGATATACGTCATCATCACCTTCATCTGTTGCTTGTTTTTCTTCTTTTGAAGCTGCAGGAGACTCATCAATAACAACATCAATACATTCAACAATCTTTCAAAGTCTTCTATTGTAACATTTTTATGCTTTACTTTGAGAAGAATAACCAAGGAGTATACCTTCATCTGCTCTTGGTTCAAATTTGACAAGATTTTCATCATTATTTTTGATAAAGCACTTGCTCCCAAAAACTTTAAAATGCTTCACAGAGGGAGGATTACCATACCAGAGTTCATATGGCGTTTTTTCACTATTTACATGAACATGTGCCTTGTTGAGAATATTTACTGCTGTGTGAGCTGCTTCCCCCCAAAATGTGTCAGGTGTTCCGGAATCATCAAGCTTGGCTCTAGCCATTTGTTGAACTGTTCTATTCATTCTTTCTGCTACACCATTCTGTTGAGGAGTGCCTGCTACCGAAAAATGTCTTTTTATGCCATGTTGTTCACAAAATTCAAGAAATTCATTTGAAGTATATTCACCTCCTCGATCAGATCTAAGACATTTGATTTTTAGATCTAATTCATTTTTAACCAAAGCTTTGAATATCTGGAATTTCTCAAATGCTTCATCCTTGTGTTTAAGCAACCCAATCCAACATATTATAGAGAAGTCATCAATAAATAAGATATAATATTCTTCACCACGTGGTGACTTTTTCCTCATAGGTCCACATATATCTGTATGAATAAGTTCAAGGGGCCCATTTGATGATCCTTCCTTGGCATTAAATTGCACTCTAGTCTTCTTACCGAATTGGCAAGATTTACATATGATATTTTCAGGAAGAGTAATATTGGGAAGACCACGAACAACTTTAAGTCTACTTGATTTGTTGATTTGAGAGAAGCTCAGATGCCCCAGCCGTCTATGCCACAGCCAATTTTCTGATGATTTTCTCAAGTAACATTGATCTTTGCAATTCTTCAATACATACAGGTTGTTTGGAGTCCTATTTCCTTTTATAATTATTTTACCTATATCAAGATCACATACCACACATTCTTTTGAACTAAAGACAACCTGAGTTCCTTGATCACACATTTGACTTACACTTAACAGGTTATGTCTCAATCCATCCACATACATGACATTGTTAGCTTTCACCTTTTCTTTTAGAAAAACAGATCCTTTTCCTTTAATGACAGCGGGTGTATCATTCCCAAAAGTAAAATTCTTTTCCTTTTCTAGGGCATTATAAGCATGGAGTTTGTCTTTTTCACCTGTCATATGTTTTGAGCATCCACTATCAATGTACCATTGATTTTCTTCTCCTTCTGCAAATAAATCTATACCACAATTCTCAACCTGTACATCCTTCTTTTTCCATACTTTGGTGTTGGAAGGAACATGTTCTTTTGGCTGGATTTTGCTCCTGCATTCAGATTCTTCATAGCCAAAGTTATTGCAATAAGTACATTCAACTTCATTTTGAAGAGGAGAAAAGTTGTTATAGGTATTCTTCTTTGTTCCAATATCACTCCTTTTCTTTCTTGCTTCTCTTGTCATGATAGTTTTATATGCAACACATTGAACAGCTTTATGACCAAAATTGTGACATGAGAAACATTGTCCATTGAAGTAGAAATTTCTGCGATCATGAAATCTTCTATTTGAATTTACCTGCTGATTGGTGTTCTTTTGAAAAGTATTCGTGCTGAATTTTCTTGACTTGAACTGCTCATGCTTTACCTGTGAAAAATCTTTATCCCCTTTCTGAGTGGCAGAATGTTGTAGACCAGTTGTAGCTACTTTTAGATAATTTGGTGCTGAAGCTTGAGAAGATTCTCCGGTATATCCAAGACCTGTCTTTATAAGAGGAGAACGTTGTACCTTGATAATCTCATCTAAGGTTTCAGATCCTTTAGCAAATCTAATATTCAGAGTCTTTACTTTTTCAAGTTCTTTTCTTAGACTTACCACTTCACATTCTAATTTTTCATTGTGCTTCTTCTCTTCTTCAATCTGATTTTTTAGAGTCTCTATAATTATTTTACTTTCCTCTAAGCATATTTTGAGTTGATTGTTTTCATTAAGAAAATCATTGTCCTCTAGGGCATCCATAAAAGTATCCTTATCTTCTTTAGAATCATTTTCAAAGGCCATAAGAAGTCTAAGATTTTGTTCACCTTCTTCCTCACTATCAGATAACCCATCACTGTCTTCATGAGTATAGTAACTTTTTCTAGTGCTAGAACGGTTCTTATTTCTTCTTGCTACTTCCTTTCCTTTTGCAAAAGTTTCTTTATGAGGACATTTAGCAGCATAATGACCAACTCTTCCACAATTAAAACATTTGAAAGGAATTTTACCTCTGAATCGTCTTGTGCCAAGTTGAAGTTTCTTTACAAAATTTACCTCCTCTTCTTCTGAGACATATCCTGATCCTTCTGCTTCTTGTACATCTTTCCCTTTTGTAGAAGCTCTAAAGACGGCTTATTTGACATCCGATGATCCTCCCCTTCTCATTTCATAAGCAGTTAGTATCCCATGAAGTTGCACCACAGTAAGGTTTTGGAGATCCTGTTTTTCTTCAAGTGCAGAAACTTTTGACTCAAATTTTTCCGTTAGTGATCTTAAGATTTTCTCAACCAAAGTAGATTCAGCTATTGTTTCTCCCAGATTTCTCATACGATTTACAATTTCATCAAGACGTAAAAAGAAACTAGCAATACTCTCATCACTGTGCATTTTTAACTTTTCATATTCTATTATGAGAGTTTGGAGTTTTTCACTTTTTACCTTTGCATCACCTTCATAACTTAGAATGATTTTGTCCCATATTGCCTTTGCTGTATTCAGCTGCATGACCTTGACAAATTCTGATTCAGTTAGACTCCCCAATAGAGCATTGACCTCTTTTGCATTAGTTTCATAATTCTTCTTTTCTGTCGCATCTGTTGGTACCGAGGCTGGATATTGATACACTTATTCAACAATGGCCCATATATCTGCTCCCATAGACTGAAGATAGGATCTCATCCTTATTTTCCAGAAGATTAAATTGCTTCCATTGAAGAGTGGAGGCTTGATAGACGTTGTTCCCTCAAGATTGCTCATCTTCCTTGATCTTCCTTCTAGCGGTTAAGCCTTTTCAGAAGGACCTGCTCTAATACCAATTGTTGGGAAAAATACTGAGAGGGGGGGGGGTGAATCAGTATTTAGGACTTACTCAACAATTTTTACTTTTTCTTTCTCTAAAACCCATACGCTACTTTTCTGAAGCCAACTAGCGTATACACGCGGATATCCTTCATAAAACTTGCGTATATACAGAGATCTTATTATGCCATTAATTCTTTACTTAGATCTATGCAACATTCATTCTTCTGATGATTAGATAACAGTAAGCATGTGCAGTAATAACAGAAAAAACCATCACACATAAGCATCACACAAGAACACCAGGATTTTGGGTGGAAACCCAAGTCGGGAGAAAACCACCGCTGCCGTTGTCTCAGCCTTCAATATTTTATTATAGAGAAAACATCTTACAACTATGTGCTGGTACTCATGCCCGGCCGCGGGAACCCTGCCCGAGAAGGCTACAACTTCTCTCGTTTACCCTTCTCTCGTTTACCGACCTCTCCTGGAAGGAGCTACAACCCACAGTACGTTTGCCAGCTCTCTGCAGAGGGAGCTACTACCCACGATAACTTCTGCGCAGCGACTTCCCACCGCCTCGTCTTGAAGGCTTCAACCCTCGGATCTTTTGAACCCCACGTTTCATCAATTTTTAAAAAACCGGATCAAACGACTCCAACACAACCCTTTGTGTCCAATGAACAACCTTTTCCCAAAGCATCAAACATAACGGTGAAACCTTGTAACCGAGGTATAAAATATAACCCAAACTTCAGAATAGATATGCAGAAACGCATTCAACCTTCAGCAACCATTAGATCAGAAATCATACGCGCTTTTATTTAATCAGACCCGCATATATACGCACTTTCCAGAAGACGAACCCGCATATACTTCAGTGCATTTTCCAAAGAAAACCCTAACTGTGCATACGTGATTTTCTTTCCACAGACCCACGTATACACGCGCTTTTCATGAAACGAACCTACGTATAGATCTATAAAAGATAAAATTTGCAGTACATACCAGATCTATAAACTTACCCAGACTTATTCAATCTCTTCAACAGGATTTTGCCAGGTCTTCTTCACTTCTTTTCAGATAATCCTTGACATTCACCATTTCTAGATCTAGAGATCTTGAGCCTTCATAATGTTCATAGGTGTCCTTGGATTCGAATCTATCGGTGGGAACGGAGCACACAAATATACTTCAGAGTGAAGTATTCATCAAAGCCCAGACTCATACACCCACACTCACACTTTGCACAATGAATTTATTCTCCTTATATAGGTTTACCCTTTTTCAATACAATGAGCCAAAACCACATTACTTCCGATGGTATTCCTGGACGGGGTCACATAGACGTATCATTACTCAATACAATGGGTCAATACCACGGTGGTTACCCCTGGTTTTGCACTTTATGAGCGCTTTTTCCCATACGCGACTTGGAACGTTATTTCCCGCGTGCATACGCAACTTCTTCTAGACAAATCCGCGTATGCCTTGAGACATACTCTTTTCATCATAGATCTAGCACATACTGAATTCCTTTCTTCATTACCTTCTGTACTCACTGTAGATACATCAGATTTACATCATTTAACAAGTTCATCATGACATATTCAATCAAGCACAACTTCATCAAGTGGGTTGCCATCAAGGACAACACTCTGCATCATATTGCCAACACTCTCAAATAAGAAAATCTTGTAGACTCAAATTTGTTCATGATCTTCCCAACATCACTCTTCCTGAAAGTACCATATGAAAATATTCCCAATTAGGTAAGAAAACTAGAGTACAATTCAATGCCGAAGAAGGATCAACAAGTAAGCCTCTTGAACTCATACATACTAATGTATGTGGACCTATGAGGAAAAATTCACCCCGTGGAGAACAATACTATATTCTATTTATTGATGACTTCTCTAGAATGTGTTGGATTGGGTTAAGAAAACAAAAAGATGAAGCAATTGAAAGATTTCAGATCTTCGAAGCCCTGGTTGAAAATGAATTAGATATAAAAATCAAATGTCTTAGATCTGATCGAGGAGGGGAATATATATCAGATGAATTCTTTGATTTCTGTGAACAACGTGGCATAAAAAGACTATTTTCTATAGCCGGAACCCCACAACAAAATGGCATGGAAGAAAGAATGAATAGAACAGTTCAAAAAATGGCTCGTGCTATGCTTGATGATTCTGGAACACCTGATACCTTTTAGGGAGAAGCTACACATACTGCAGTAAATATTCTTAACAAGGCTCATGTTCGTGTGAACAGTGATAAAACTCCTTATGAGCTCTCATATGGTAATGTTCCAACTGTAAAGCATTTTAGATTTTTTGGAAGCAAATGATTTATCAAGAAAAATGATGAAAAACATGGTGAGTTTGAACATAGGGAAGATGAAGGAATATTTCTTTTCTATTCTTCTAGAAGTAAAGCATATAAATTTTACAATAAAAGACTTCAAAGATTGTTGAATGCATTGATGTTGTAATTGATCAGTCTCTCTCAGATCCAAAAAGGGATATACCAATAAAAAATGAAGATTATGGTGATGAATATCTTCTTGCATCAAATAGAAACAATATAGAAGTTGAACCCAATGAAGCACCAGAAGAAGATCTATCTGAAAAGGCTCCATCCACGTATGTTCAAAAGAATCATCCAAAATCTCAAATTTTGGGAGAAAAGGGATCAGGTGTCCAAACAAGAAGAACTCTTGTAGGATCTCATAGTTATCTACCATTTCTATCCACTATTGAACCACATAATGTCAATCAAGATAGAAAATATGAATGTTGGATTCAATCCATGAATGAAGAACTTGATCAGATTGAAAAGAATCATACTTGGGAATTGGTTACAAGACCTCATGATAAAAAATGTTGTTGGAATAAAATGGATATTTAAAAACAAGTAAAATGAAAATGGAGATGTTATTAGAAACAAAGCTAGACTTGTTTGTAAAGGGTATGCTCAACAAGAAGGTATAGACTTTGAAGAAACATTTTCTCCTGTAGCTAGACTTGAAGCCATAAGAATTTTTCTTTCCTTTTCAAGCTTTCAACAATTCAAAGTTTAGCAAATGGATGTTAAATCTGCTTTCCTCAATGGTGATCTAGAAGAAGAAGTTTATATAGAACAACCTGAAGGATTCATTTTGCAAAATGATGAAAAACTTGTTAGCAAACTTAAAAAATCTTTATATGGTCTCAAACAAGCTCCAAGGGCATGGTACTATCATCTTGACAAATATCTTCATCAACAAGGTTTTTCAAAAGGATATGCTGATAGAAACTTATACACAAAAATTGAAAATGATAAACTATTGATAGTAGTTGTATATGTTGATGACATAATTTTTGAGAGTAATGAAGAGTCCATGAGTCAGAAATTTGCTTCTGTTACACAACAAGAATTTGAAATGTCTTTACTTGGGGAACTAACGTTATTTCTTGGCTTACAAGTGAAACAAGAAACAGATGGCATATTTTTATCACAAGTAAAATATCTTAAGAAAATTTTGAAGAAGTATGGGATGGAAGACTGCAACCTGTGAGTACGCCAATGGTAACTAGATGTAACCTCAATTCTCATGATGATTCTCCCATGGTTAATCAACCAAAATATAGATCCATGATTGGAAGTCTTCTTTATCTAACCGGGAAAATACCAGATGTTATGCATGTAGTCGGGATTGTTGGACGATTCCAAGCTAATCCAAAAGAGTCTCACCTTCATGGTGTTAAAATAATATTCAAATATTTACAAGGGACTCAAGACTATGGTCTATGGTATCCAAATAATGCTGATATCACTCTTCATGCTTACACAGATGCAGATTGGGCTGGAAATGTTGATGATTGAAAAAGCACTAGTGGTAGTGAATTCTATATGGGGCCCCAATTAGTATCTTGGTTCAGCAAGAAAAAAAATTCTATTTCCTTATCTACAGCAGAAGCAGAATATGTGGATGTCGCATCATGTTGCACACAACTACTTTGGCTGATGCATACTTTACAAGACATTCAAATCAAATGTTCACCTCCCATCTCCATTTTTTGTGATAATAAAAGTTCCATTAGTATCTAAAAAAATCCTGTTATGCATTCTAAGACCAAGCACATTCCTATCAAGTACCACTTCCTACGTGAACAAGTGCTTGAACAAAAGGTCGAATTGGAGTATGTTCTCTCCAAAGAACAAGTTGCTAATATTTTTACTAAACCTCTTCCCCGGGAAGCATTCGAATATCTCAAACAAAAGCTAGGAGTTGTCTCTGCCTCTTTGATAAAATCTGCTTAATTTCATAAGATTAAATTCAATATGAAGTTTTCATAAAGGAAAATTGCATATATAAGTGAGTTTCTGTGCATAAAACCATGTATAGGTTTTGCTGACAGAAATTCTCTAGGAAAATGTTTCAAAACAGTTGTAGTATTGTTGGGTAATCTTTGTTGTTATTCCAGTATTCATATTTTTGTATCATTCACTGATATTTATCTCCTTGATGAATATGCTTTGATAATTTGGTTGTTGAAGGTGTTCATGATGCACAAGCTAAGGGGGAGCACTTGTCTTCTGGAAAAGGATGCATTGTTGGCATTCTGATCGGTTGATGTGTTATGATATCATGTTTGAGATTCTTTGGTTTTGGTCATAAATAGTGATATCCTTAATTTGATGAAAAGGTCATGTTGAGACCTATGATGTAAAATTGTTATATTCAGTCATGTAAGGACTTGTTCAAATTTATAAACCCACTTGGTTGGGAAGTTGAGTCAAATTTTCAATTCCACTTGGTTGGATCATTGATGTAAGTATGAGTGATTGGTGATAGGAAAGGTCATACTCGGTTGATTCATGTACTTCATTGAAAAATATGTTTAAATATCCAGCAAGAACTCATGGGGAGCATGGTAAATTGAGTACACATAAGATCTTCAAAGCTCATCTTTCTACAAGGGAAGAGAAACCTTGTTTTGGTTTTGATCCACCCTTTGCCCTTGATGTCAAAGGGGGAGAGTATTTTGGTGTTTGAATAATGGTTATGATTAATTTATTTATCTATTGTGATTATCAAACACCATCATGGTTTCCATCAAGTCCAAAGGGGGAGATTGTTGGCAATATGTTGCAATATGTTGTCCTTGGTGGCAACCTACTTGATGAAGTTGTTCTTGATGGAAACCTACTTGATGAGTTGTCTTTTGATACACAAAATATGTGTTAAAGATGTAAAAATGATTTTTCTACAGGTCAGTTCAGATGTTACAGAGAAAGGAATTCCAGTAAGTGGTAGATAAATGAAACAAGAAATATTTCTCAATGTATATGCGGGTTTGATGAAGGGAACCCACGTATGGATGAAATGTATATGCTACTTTTATGAAGGAAAACCGTTTATACATTTAGAATTTGTATATATGGAGTTTTTATGAAGAGAAGTTGTGTATACTCGTGGATACAAATGATCCAAATCGTGTATAACTTTTGTGGTCTAAAAATATGATACCTAGGGGCATTACCATGGTATTATCCCACAATATTATATTGTCTATTTGATTCCGTCCAAGAATACCATCATCAATTGTGTGATTTTGACTCATGGTATTATTAAAGGCTAAATATATATAAGGAGAAGAAGATCATAGTGCAAAGTGTGCATGAGTAAGGGTTGTTACTAAATAATTTTCTCTAAGGTATATCTGCATGGGACGAACTCTGTTTTAATTGATAGATCTAAATCTATGATGCACCCATGGATACAATGATGGTTCACAATCTCTATATCTAAAATGACTATGCTCTTGTGTGATCCATTGAAGAAATGATTAGATCTATGATCTGGCGCAAGTTTGCTGAAGTTAAGTGAAGAAATCTAGGTAGGTTCTATGGATCTGGTTCATTCTGAAAAGTTTATATTTATAGATCTATACGCTATTTCATCTCAGTAAAAGCGCGTATATACACGGGTTTGCTTCATAAAAGGCATGTATGATATTTAGGGTTTTCTGAATCTTATTGCAGAGGTTTTTCTGTTATTCCTACTGTTTGTTTGTTGTCCATCAATTAAGTCTTCTTCTAGATCTAGGATGTTTGAATATTGTATATTCTGCTAAGTTGATTATGTACAGTCTGATCAATGAGAGAATAAACGTGGTTAATTGTGACTAACTGATGAAATGTTATGCATTTCTAAAGATATCTAACTGAAAGCCTCAGATCTGGATCTGAGACTGATTACATTCTGAAAAATAGTATTCACAGAGCTATACGCAGGTTGGTGTGAAGGAAAGCGCGTACACATGCGAGTTCAGTGAAGAAAAGTGGCATATGAATTTGAAGTTGATGAATGTTCAGGGTTGAGTTTGTTTCTACATATTTATTCTGAAGTCTGGGTTATTTTTGAAGTTCTGATTACAGTGTTCTTTCTATTCTGATTGAGGCATTGGGTAAATTTTATGGTTATTGATGTTTCCGAAGATTTGTGTTGATGTTGTTTGATCCATTATGAAAATTTATGAAACGTGGTCTATAGTGGTTCTAAGGGTTGAAGCCTTCAGTATGGAAGTAGAATCTTCCTGCCAGTAGAAGCTGGTGTTCTGATTAGGGGGTTGAAGCTCTCTTCCAGTAGTGGTTGGTAAATGAGATTAGGGGTTTGTAGCTCCCTTCCAGTAGTAGCTGGAAAATGAGAGAAGGTTGTAGCCTTCTGTAGGTAGATGCCTACGTACTAATATGAGTTTTCATCACTACAATATTGTAAATAGTTTTCCATATAATAAATATTGAAGACAGAGACGACAACAATGGTGGTTTTTTTTCCCGAATTGGGTTTCCGCCTTAAATATTGGTGTTCATGTGTGTTTCTCTTGTGTGATGATTTATAATACTATTACTGCACATATTTACTGATTATCTAACAGATGCATGACTGGTAAACTGAGTTAAATAGTGTTCCTGAAAATTTTTTCTAATATGAAAAATTATATCAGTATACGCTAGTTTATTTTATTATATGCGCGTGTATACACGAGTTGGGTTCATCAAAGTTGCATATGGAATTCTATAAAGAAAAAGTAAAAATATTTTCTGTAAGTTCTAAATACTGATTCACCCCCCCTCTCAGTATTTTTCCCAACAAGGATGCCATTTGGAGGGTGGATGTTTGCTATAGCATCCGCTTTTGCAGTTGCTTGAGGACAAGCAAAACTTTCCCGGGGAGGAATGTAAAATTGCCAAATTTTCACCTAATATTTGGAATATTGTAGTTCTTAATTTTCTTAGTGAATTAAGTAAATGAAAGGGTGGAGGGACCCATAATCCTCAATATCAATAAATATCCTCTTTTTGTGTGTGAATGTGGATTAATTAAGCCTAGATCTACATAATGAGATAGTTGAGCAACTACTAATGTGAATGAAATTGGAGATCATGTCTCATTAATGAGATAGATCATGGAGGTTGACACAGTCAACTAAGATCTTGAAGAGATCAAACAATATATCATGGAGCATTCATGATCAGATTATGGAGGAAGTTGTGCAATTAATGCACACATCATGGAGAGGGTGTACATTGCAACTAGACATGATGGATGACTTGACTCGACAGTGCACTCAAACATGGAGGATCTTGTCCACGTGCACAGTGCAGTTTAGATGAGGGCCAGGGAATGGGAACGGTTGTACTCTATATAATGAATATGAAGGAAATAATGAAGACATTCTTGAGTTTATTAATGTTGAGGATCTGTTTAGATCTGGAATTGTCATGTGACATTCCATTTTAGCAAAGATTGCAAGTGTTGTTTAGCAGAAGGTGTTCCTAGTCGGGAATCCCACCTCTTTATTTGAGTAGCTCTAGAAAGAGTATTGTACTTAATTCTACATCAAGAATTGGTGCCACATATCTTTTCCTTATTTTTTGCAGAACATTAATATTCAGAAGATCAATTTGGAAGGTGGAGGTTGTCTTTAGTATTTCAGCTGGAGAACTGGTGAAGGTTTATTCCTATCACCTTGCACTTGAATATCAACATTCCCAGAGCTTCATATCAGATCTGGCATTAGGCCAAATTTATTGACCTCCTAGCAGCAGTAATCCCTTAAGGAATTACGTTGTCCATTTTGCAGATCCAAAAGGAGGAAGGAATTTGCTAGCATTTCAGCTAATAATCATGTGAGGTATCATCCCCTCACCATGCCATCAGTATTTCCATCAGTCTGGATTTTATTTCAACATTTTTTAGTAGGAAGAAGGCCTCTCTTTCCCTTACAGCATGGTTTCTATGAGAAGTTGTGTTGCAGTAGCTGTAATCATTATTGGAGGATTGAGAAGCTAGATCTAGAGCTTCTAGCTTGTAGATCTAAAGGAGGGATCAACCATTCAAGCTTAGATATGATCTTGTGAAACATTTCAGCCATCTATTTGTCAGATCTAGCTTCATATCTATAATCCCAATAGATTAAGGATTAAGCCATATGAGGGTTATTTTCCAAAGTTGTAGATCTAGAAAATCCTTTTCGGGTTATCTTGGGAATCCATCAAATTGGCCAGATCTTGATTCTTGGCATCATAAGAGCTCTATATTTTAGTATATATACATTTTCCTTTTCAGCCTGTAGTCATATGTTCATATTATGTTGAAGGGACAACATATTATTTTCTTCCATCACCTCTCCAGCTATCTAGTGCTTACTTTGGCATTTTTTCAAGGTGATTCTAGGCCATCTCTTTGGCTATATCTACTCATATTTTGTACATTGTGTAATTGAATATTATCCTATATAATAAAATGTCTCAGTTTCTCTGTAAATTATGATTTTGTCTTGAGATTTATTGTTTACTTAGATGCAGTTCTTATATTGTGTTTAAGTATTACTACATTCTCCCCTTTGGGATATTACGGTGGTATCAAAGCATGAAATTTGGCTCATATTGTGGACACTTCATCTTTTTCATCAAAATAAGAAGAAGATAGATGAGATCTATCATGAAGGAGGATAGTTTTTCCACTCCTCTCTTTAGATCCATGCAATATATCTCCAAGGAGTTCTATCAAATAAAGAAGGAAAGGGAAAGGAAGAATCCAAGAATAAGATTTGAAGAGGAAGTTCCAAGCACTTCCTATCAGTAGAAAACAAAACCAGAGAATCATAGATCTCCTCATAGATCTACTATGCCCACTTTCTTTGAAGAAGGTGAGATGTATAGAAATGAAGAAAGAAGAGAACCTGAGACTCATGAGACTCTTAGATTGTATCTTGAAGAGTACAAGGAACAGTCTAGAGCATTCAAAGAGATTCTAACTCTCCAAGAATTATTTGAACTCAAAGAAGAAAGAAGATCCTATAGCAACAATAGAAGGAAAAGGCACAATATATTTTATTTTCCTAATTTTGATAGGTCTTCGTCAACAATTTTAAGGCTCGGAGGAAAGAATTAGATTCATTTTTCATGCTACATCCTACGGCTGGAAAATATTCATATTTCTTTCACATCTCCATATTAGTGGTTACCAAAAAAGTACAAGCCACAACTTGCAATCATGCGAGAGACCACTTGCTATAGGCTACTTCTTGAATGGAAGCCACCATTTCATAAAATTTTCATTACACCACTTATTAGAAGCCATCACTCTCTCAAATATGCAGGCTACTACCTGCTGCATGCCATCACCTGTTGGATGCCCCAAAACTGAAGAGTATTTCCAATCACCACTCCCAAGTTTTCAGACCATAACCTTAAGGATGCTACTATGCCTTAAATCAGTAAGCCACTACTTAATACACTAAAGGCCACAAAATTCAAGCTCTTTTTGACCTTTTTTCAAGATTTTTCATATTAGATCTACCTACATCAATGCAAACAACCATGGGCCTCATTTCATCCCATTTTCACATTGGACCCACTATGAATCTCTGTCTCAGCAATTGAATACAATACACTCTAGAAAAAAACTATCAATGATACCCTCTCACTGAGGAGCATGCATCATGACAAAGAATCAATTCCACTCGCAACATGAATCAACTCAACTAGCTAGACATTACACAATATTTCACTCATACATCAGTTCATACATATATCTTACAAGCCCTCAACATACAACATGTAGACATAATACTAGAAACATCAAATTCTCAATACACCAACATAACAGGTAGAATACATACAGCTCTATAAATCAATAGAAGACCCAATGATAATGGGTTTAGCATAATTAAAATGTCTCAAATTCATCCATACCACATATACATCAATGTTACATCCATATAACCTCTATGGTATAACATATGATGCTCAGCTTGGATCCCTTGCAATAAGAAACATCAGCAACTACTCTGAGAATCTGTCTCTACCATTTATATATGCACATTTTCATGCACATTGGTTCTCATATACAATGTTGGAAACCTCTCTAAAATTTTTTCACTAGCACTAGTGATATCTACTTCAATCACACTATCAAACCTCTACAACAAGAATCTGCATCTATCAATGTGCACTATCTATCTAATTTATCACATGCACGGGCATGCTCTATCATGATCCAATACTTCAATCACACCAACTCACTGTCATATCTTTGGATCAGATCACTCGCTGCATACTATCCTCAAAAATTCACCTATTTACCTTCATCACTCTACTTATTTTCTATGTGCACTCTAAAACATTGCAAACACATTATCTAGACAATCATACTATATTATATTCTTCATACCACCTTGATCGCACTCCTCCACTCCCTGGTCTAACTCATGGAGACATGGACATAGGTATCAATCAACACAAAGTCTATATTTTCTTCTATGCATAACTATTAACACATGATCCATATGCACTTAATGCCACACAATCTAAAATCTAGGTTGATCCAATGCAATACATATTTAACTTGAAGATTAGCTAACATGTCAACCCAATCAAAAACTACTTTCTATGACTAGATCAATGCACAACTTCGACCAAATTTATCATTAACATAATAACTTGGTTAATTAATGCATTCACACCTTCATTGATGACCAAATCAAGATTTAAATGATATGACTATTAAAAATAATATAAATTTAAACTTCCAACAATTCGATGGGAAAATTCCATGCTTTAATGACCCTATAACAAGTTTTTCTAGAATACAATGAGAAGAGTCAACACTACCTCAATGTCTCTCTCTAACAATGATGAGACTGTGTCACTGCTCCAAAATAAGGAAAATTAAAATTCTCACCCAGATCTTTGCCACTTTCTTTCACATCTCTCCCAACACCTCCGGGACCTCTACATACCTTAAGAGCACATACAAGCCTTTGATCATGATCACAAGTCATCTAATCCTATTGAAATCAATGCCAACACCAGGCTTCCAATAAATATAATTCTCCTATATAGTCTTTGTACGGTTTCTGAGGACTCATCCCATGAGAATTGTAGTGTTCCAGTAAACACTAACTACTTACATATATTAGGAAATAAATGATTGGGTATAATTCCATATATCGGGGATCCAATCATGAGTGGAAGCATCGACATGAAGGTAAGGAATGAAACATGAATCATGACACACTTTAGCTTCCACTCATTAAATTTCTTGTCATACTAGTTTTGGAATGACATAATAATATCAAGCCATGGAATCATGAGCTTGGGTTTGAGCATAAATCTCAGAATTAGAGACAATGTGGCTATCAATGTGGGAATAAGTAAAGGAACATCACCCACTTACAACCTTTGTGTCTCGTGAAAGGTCCTAATAACACAGAGAGATCAATAATAACAATGAGGAAAGTATAAAGGGGAATGGAAAGAAGGGCTATCATGGAGGGATGACCAGTAGGGAGAGGGGTAGAGGGATTACAAGGACAACCTGAGATAAGTTACCAAGAAAATAACCAGGGAGTGATATGGAAAATAAAAATGGACAAGAGGTATCGTAACTGGAAGGATAATTTGAGGTGTCGATGGAGAGATAAAAAAAACGAACAAGATAACATAGAAAACAAGGTGAAAGGATGACCTAAAAAAGGGAAAGGGTTAATAGAGGAAGGTAGGGCACCAAAGATGGAACCTTGCAAAATAACAAAGAAGAAAATTTGACTCCAAAACTAATAAATTGAAAATTTAGAAAACTTGAATTGAGATATTTGTTTCCAGGAATAGTGCAACATCCACATAGAGGCCCAGGCAAAAATATTTGAAGGAGATTAGTGAGGAGTGTTATACAGCATTTTTTCACCGTCCCTGAAATCCCTCGCTCTACATATTGGAGGGTATTTCTCATAACTTGTGAGTAGTTTAATACTCTGCAAACACCTTCTTTGCATCCTTCTACATAAGGACATCATTTCTCCTGTTGAAAATTTCCTCAAAAAGCACACAAAAACCTATGTTTTGGCATTAGCACGGGTAGTCAGTTCACCCCTCACGTCAACAGGGAGGATGTACACTAGAGCCCATGACACCTGGTGCTCTGTCCCTTTTTTTTTCCCATGCTAAAATTTTTGTGAATGTTTTTAAAAAAATTAGAGGCGGAAGTTTCCTTTAACCACCTCAGGGATGAGTCACACGAAGTGGTTAAACTTGATAAGCCATGGATCTCTTCCTTTAGGTAGTGATTTTTACCTCCCATGGAACATTCTTTGAAGATAGGACTCCCCTCCATGATTATAGGGATACTAATCTCTTCTTCTCCCTCTATATAAACAGGCCTTATCCCTTTACAAAAGCTAGCTCAACATATAGCCAAGAAGCTAAACTTGGAGAAGAGATACTATAGCTGAGTAATAACTATCGAGAAGGTAGAACCAAGGAGAATTCCATAGAGAGAGCCCCATCCGAGTTCTCGACAACCCTTTGTGAGACACGCTCCACTGGAACCTTGTTGGAGGAGACCACAACATCAAAGCTTGGTTGTACACTTCCCTCCTTTCATTAATATACTTGACTATGGTATTGGTTCCATCATTGTGTTATGTTTATTGATGCAATTGATTTAGTCTTCTTCGACTGACTGATAGTTACGAATGCGAAATAGTATGTTGTATATCATCTTTGTTTCTTGTGTATGTACATGTATCCGAGTGTGAGAACGAGTGGATCATGATCTGTCAAACCCAAAGCGAGAGGAAGCCACTCTTTCTGACGATACAACAGTGTAGGACCTCTAGTAAGTTATCTATCGACTCTCTTTCCATTCGTTAAATAGGAATCGATGTTATAGCATGTCTTGTTTATGGATAGACCCACTCTAGGGCTACTGGGATCGCATTTTTCCATAGAGGGGATTTACCTCACTAGCAAGGAGTAGTCGGTGTATGAAAGCCCAATTCTAGGGATTATTGTCATGATCAAACCTAGAAATAGTGCATGCTTCATATTGCAAAGTAATTTTAAGTATGATGATATAAGTGTCATCAGGATAAGTGTTATCATATTATTTTACCCACTACGGTCAACATTCCTTAGTCGTCATGGATGTTTGAATTTTTCCAAGACTTGGACCTTCGTTTTATAGTAATACTTCTGAGTTGCATGGATGGATCCCTATGAGAGAAACTGGAGCCTCCTCGTCATTCCAATCCCTTATTTGTGCATGTGACTATGTCCTTTTTCAGTATTTTCTATGTCTATGACTCAGGATGTATTTTAGAGTATCTTAGTCCCTAGGAGATCAGTTTTACTTATCAGTTATTTGAGCTGGTTAGGACTTATCATTTATAAGTTTCCATGAATTTTTTTCATCCTCAACATATACACTCATCCTCTTGGGACCTTTATTCTACATATTTATACTAGATCATTTGAGAGGGTCAGGATAGTTATACTTTTAAAGAGCCAAATTATTGGTGAGTTAGATACCTTTAGTCTATTTTTCTATCTTGTTGTTAGAGAGAAATATTGTGAGATTCTTGTTGCTTGAGAATTTCTCTTCATGCTCATTCCCTTGTTATAGTGGGGAGACTCTTCCATATCATAGAGAGGAGGCATTGAGCTGAAGTGCTATGGTTGTAATATGATTTTTTCACGATTAATAGAAACATATGCCCCTTTCCTATATCTATTTGTATTAAAAATACTTTATAGTTGTTTATATGATATTTTGATCTAATGATCTTCCGACAAAAGGTCATTTTTAATATTCTTTCATTTATGGTTGTGTGTAGGGATAAAGATCATATGATGACAAGGTGGATCGCTTGAGTGGAGCATGGGAATTTGCATCAAAACCTAAATCCTTCCCCAACCTGTGAGTAGGCCAGGTCCAAAGATATTTCCTTGTAGTGTATAGAACCGAATTCCTGATGCATGTTTTATCATTTGGGCTGGGACACTATTATATGTATATTTGGACATATGATTTGGGACTAAATTCCTTTTTTTTTTGGTGATATGATTTGGACATGAGATCACGGAGAAATAACTCCTTGCATGTGAATTTAGATGCAACAATGAGAAATCGAACACCAAAAGTAGTAATTATAGTTATAATAAAGACACTAGGACAGGAAATGGAGCCAAAATTCTAGAGGGGTTGGATTTTTCTCAAATAAGAAATTCCATTTAGAAATATAGTGATGGTTCTCATGGTTAACGACTTGCATGCTAAATGATAGAAAAAATATATACTAAATTAATTATGGGTTGAGTGTAGTAAGGAACCACCATGAATGCCAACTATATCCTCATGTATCTACCTATACCACTTGTAACATTGAAATTATTTTTAACCTTTTGTCATTTTTGTGCCATGATCGATGAAATGGCATGGGTGCATGCAATCCATGAAATCTAGTGGGAAACACAATTAGGGACAATTTTAAGGATGAAAAATTATCTTGAAATTTAAAAACATTGGAAAATCTCACTAGTCCCTAATATTCAAAATATAAAATTTGTATTGATATATTTGTAAAACTATTCAAATTTATAATGATTTTATATATAGTCTCTATATAATCTTGGCGATTTTTAAGGTAAAATATTTGTATATTGTAAAATTTCGGCGAATATTTTTTTACAAAAAATGGATATTGGAAAATATTTTATGTGGAAAAGTCTTGGAAAATTAGCCAACATATGAATATTAGCCCCTAAAATTTTCCATGGCCACAATCCCCTTTCATGTGATTTGGCATCATATCAAGGTGAGGGGGAGGGAACACCCACTCCTAGGCACCCTCCTTGGGTGATATAGATGGATAAAAATTATTTCAAAGGTAGGTATGCCTTTTTTTGTTCTTAATTTCATTAAAAAATGTTATATATATATATATATATATATATATATATATATTCAAATAAATTATGGTTTTTGGAGAAAATCGTATTCATAAGCCATGTATGGGTCCAACTTATTGTAGCATAACCTATTTAAAAGCTAATAATATACACAGTTAATAATATTGTTAGATGTTTCTTTTAAATGTATATATTTATAACTCATATATTAATTATTTTTATAATTAAAAAAACTATATTTTATCTAATGTTTTCTGTAATCTCTTAGGATGTGGATGTTAGCTATGGTTGATGGGAAATCAGTCCCTACACGAATCCTGAAGGATCTCACATGGGGTGGCCATATGGCCCCATGCACATTCATTTATGATGCCATAACTCCGCCAGTTTGCATGGCATTAATTCCTCCTGCTCGGCTATTTCTTCACCACGCTCTACTCGCCTGGCCTGCGATGGCATATGTCTTTGGCTGCTAGGCTTGCTTCTGTGACGAATGCGGCTCCCCGCCTCCTCTGAGTGGTGCCTACCCTCCTAGTTGTGCTGAGCTGAATTCTCACAAAGAAACAGGGCGCCGTTGCACGCTCCTTGGATGCCTGGAGACGCTCCCGGGACACCACCTCACCCAGAGTATTTTTTGTTGTGCTAATTCCTTTCATCGTGCTTGGTCTACTGATATCTGTAGGTTACATTCGCTCTCTACTTCCTCTACCTGTCAAAGGCACTTACAACTCACCTCTGCATCCTTTCCGCGCCTTCGCCATAGAATGAGATGCCTACGTGGCTCTAGCATGGGTCATGTGACCCATTTTCAGCCCTCAACCAGCTCTGATTCTAATTCCTCTTCAGAGGAAACCACATGGGGTCATTATCCATAAACGTGTAGCTTGAGAGGCCGCACCCACCATGCGGGGAGTGTGCATTTTTCCCAGCCAACCCCGCCTCCCTCTGTTGACCCTCCCAGACCTACCGTTTCACTTGCCTCCCATGTGTCGGCCAGTATTCCCATTCATCAAACTTCCTAGAGAGCATATTTACGCTTTGAATGTTCTCTAGACAGGCCTGTTATTACAGTTTTTTTCACTGAGACCCTTAGAGAAGAATCTGCTAACCAGGCCCCCTCCCCTGCGCCCTACCCCCTTCCCACTCTGGTGAATAATAATGTCCTGAGCTCTGAGACGCCCGTCGGTATCGTTCAATCTTCCCAGGGCAAGGAACGCAAGCAGGAAAATCCTACCAACAAGGAAGGCACACCTAATGAAGATAAGGAAGATAGCAGGGATGAGTACTGGTGTAGAATTGTGGAGGAGCCGCCTCCCCAGCTCATGATCAATGATCCTCGTGGCCTTCGGCCTTTATTGGTACTATTGTTCAATCATTTTGAAATTTTTTTGCTTCTATGTATCACTACTCAGCTGAAAATGCTGAATGTTATTTTTAGTATTTCCTTTTCTGTTATGTCAAACTGTATAGACTTTGGGCCGGTTTCCCTTCTAAGGGAAGCCAAATTGCTTCTTGAAGGTCTGGTTTCCCACTCAGGGCAGTCCATTTTTTTTGTATATCATGGCTATCAAGCCCAACGTTCAGACTTTCACAACTGACGCTGAGGCAGTTTTGTACCAGTAAATTATATCAATAGAATTAGCATTATTTAAAAAAAAAAAACGTTTTTTGTAATCTTGGTAATATGATATGTATTATAAAATAAGTATGTCAATTCTTATCATGGAATATATATGGCTAATCTATTTCTACTCAATTTACATATTGCATGCCTCTTTTATTGATTCTTTAATTTATTTCCATTCTCTTTATTTTTATTTTTATTTTGTTATTATTATTATTATTATTATCTAATTACATTTTATATTATTTTCCTTACTTTATTTATTAATCTGAAAGGCTCACTCTACACTTATGAGGGTGATGTGTAATTTCGTGAGTGCTAAACTTGGAGTTGACATGTGTCCCATAAAAAAAATACTTTAATTGAAAAAATGTTGCCCGCTATTATAAAAACATAAATGATTATGTTAGTTTTAATTAAAAGCATTGTAAAACATTAATAATCTCACTTGGTTCCTTGATATTTCACTTTCACTCTTGGAGTAATAAATAAAAAATAAAAAATAAAAACAAAAAACTTCTTTTTCTTTTAATAAATGTGTGTGTGTGTGTGTTTTAATGTTTACCTTAGGAAAATATTTCAATGATCAAAAGGAAAAATTAATTAAAGGTAAATTAATTCGGTTACTTCTTAATAAGAGGAAAATCTATAAAAATTACACATGGTATATAGAGAGAAAGAAAAAATCATTTATCAAGCACTAAAGGGGATTACATCTCTTAATGTGTAAATGTTTTTTCAAGTTTTGCATTCTAAAAAGAGGTTGGCATATAATGATATTTGATTCCTCTTGGTGGAATATTTGGGGTTAGTATGGATACTTGTTAATATCAATTACACTTATAGTTAACCAAACACCATTGAATTAAGAAAAAATTTCCAACTACTAAGTGTTGAAATGGATGGAATTTATGGTTGTAGTCGAATTTTCCTGCTGCAACTCATCCACTAGTCTATACATAGATCTCCATACAATCCCAACATCCAAAACTAAATTCATACAAAATTCACAAATAATTTAACTACAAATATTCCATCGACAGTTTGACCAATGATTCTTTGGCTCCACCATTTAACACAT
This sequence comes from Pinus albicaulis, assembly GCA_034641835.2. Lineage (NCBI taxonomy): Eukaryota > Viridiplantae > Streptophyta > Pinopsida > Pinales > Pinaceae > Pinus > Pinus albicaulis. The sequence continues at coordinate 902,961 of JAXQQM020072771.1, forward strand.
GATACATTAATTTCATTAAATCTTCAATAATCTTACTCTTCCCAATTCACACATATAGGCACTTAATTCTACCAATTATATATTTTAAGAATTATTCAATGATTGTGCAAATAGACACTTCATACACAAAAGATATGAAACTTAATTTTATTACATTCTACATACAAAATACTGAAAAACCATTTTTCTCTCTCTATGAGTTGATTTCACATTTATTTTTCCATTAGTTCTCATTGTCAATAGACTTACACTAAGTTGAATTAAGAAATGCAATAGCTTTTCTAAATTCTAAAATCACTCCGTAAATCATATTTTTCTAAATTCTAAAATCATTCAATCTATCCCTGGAATCTCTCATGCTTTTCAAGGTTTTTTTTTTCCTTATGGAGAAAATACCACCTATCCATAGATTTTCTAAAACTATGAATTATCTAGTTCTAAAACTCATAAAATATTGAAAAATACAATTTATTTACATACATGAATATAAATTCTTCTAAAAAATCAAGGCCCCTCATTGTTTTTTTTTCTCATCAATGAATTAATGACTTAGGAAGTTGTAATGCGCATGAATCATTAAGTTTTACCTTTTATTACATAGTACTAGGTACTATCATGTGAATTTATTTTTACTTATTTTTCTTTTTTTAATTTCTCTAATAAAACCATTAAAACATTTATGTCTCCACATTTTTTTATCTTTTAGAAGTCATCAAGATTTTGGAAATTTGATAGATATCAATATTTTGGATGATCAAAATTGAATGAATAAACATTCATTGTATAAGTAGCACTATTGAGGAGGATATATGCTTCTTGATATAGTATTTGGATATAAAGGAGATTTGGTGTATGGATGTGTTGGAGCAGGGTCCCTTAGGACCACAATTGTGGGATAAAGAATAGTATTTTTTTTAGTTTTGAGTCATGAATTCTATGCAAGGAATATTCAAGGGGATTTGGGGTGGGTGCAAAGCCCCTTCATGAGTTATAATGGTTTAATGGGTAAAATAGGGGTCTCAAACCATGGTTTGAGGACAATAGTATGAGCGCAAGACGATGTGTAAGTAGAAGCATAGATCGAATTTAATTGAAGATAAGAATATATGAATTGATGATAGAGATATTAAGTTGAATCTATAGTAGCATTGTGTCTGAAAGGCTCTTGCTGACTGTGTGCACAAAGACCTTAGTCTGGTTGTGTGCAGACCCCGTTGGATGTGTGCGCGGGTAGATCTGGTGAATTGTAAGGGTTTATGTGACTTGTAAGGGTTTCTGAAGACTCATCAATAAAGAAATGTTTTGGAAATTTTGTGTACCGAATGCATTGGTGATTCTGTTCTGTGTATGAATTATGTTTTTGTGTATGAATTATATTTTTGCATATAATTTATGTTATCTGTAATCGGATTGGGTTGTGTACATGTTTTACAATGGATGCATAAGATAATTGCATAGATATGTTATTGTAAACACTAAATATTACATTGCATAGATCTATTAGAGTGGTTAACGGGATTCCAGATCTATTGTCTATGCACGCGAACAGGGTTGACCTGTGTTGATTGATCTAGGGTTTCTGGTGCAAAAGATAGGCTATTTAATAAGATAAATCTGTGGATGCCCACTTAATTTAATTCTCTCTCAGGGTGTGGAAACCTGGTTCCAGCACCCCCCCATACTGCTTCAGGTGAGACTTTGGCCTGCGCAAGTAGGTCATTGTTGAAAGGGCCATTAGTATAAAGAGGGTTTTGTTGGTTACACGTTAACTCTGAAATTGGGTCAAGACCCCTCAAGCCAACATGATTCTTTCTCATCTATGTATAATTTAGTTTTATTTTTGGTATAAATGTTTATAAATTGTAAGAGGCCTCATTCATTACCTAATACCAAGCATCATAATTGATGGGACCATCAAGAATTTGGTGTTTATAGTGTTCGACTTAGCCCTAGAGTTCTTAATTCTAGATTTTAAGTTTTACTTTAGGAAATGCATTCAACATTTTTCAATTCAATCTCAAAATCATATATGTAACTTATTTGAAAGGTATTTTAGTGACATTCGAGATTGAAATTATGGAACTATGAATGAGTAGTTATTTTTTAGTGGGAATTTCTATTTTATCCATGGCCCTTATGTGAATAATGTTTCATTCTTGGTGTAATTAATTGAAGATATTTAATTTTTACGTACTCCACTTCTTATGCAACTTCCATTCATCTTGTGTTTTCCTATAATGAACTTGAAGAGCATGACCCATATGGAAAAAAAATATTTAGAAACCTAATATAGAGCTTTTAGATTATCATTTCTATGTCCATATTTACAATTGGTGGCTTCATATTTTGGGCATGGGTCCATTAAGACAAGTTGGTTTGAAAACATATGTAATAAATGATAGTTGGTGTATCTCACATTATTGCACACCTATATAAATATTGTAGTAAACGCTAACATAAAACTAAGCAATGTATTTCTTGATGCCAAATTTTTTTTACCAAAACACTAGTGTCGATGGTGGTTAGGTTTCCAAAGTATAAAATTCAATTATAATTGATAAATATCTAAATATATGATAGTTAGAAATATTATGGGATGGAAATATAACATTTGATTTTTTTATGGAAATAATTGTTTCCTTAATAAATATATTTGCTAAAAACAAAAATCAAATTGATTTTCATCTAGAAATTTTGATGTTAGAAAAGCATGGATCATTAAAAATTGAAATAATTCAAGAATTTTATTAAAACAAGGATTCTAGATAAAAATTTTTAAACAAACAAAAAATAATAATTAAGTACACATTGGGCATGCTTATTTATAATTACATATACCAATCATGTAGAAAAGAGTAAAATAGCTAAACCCACCAGTCTAAATATCTTCATGTTAGTCGAAAGATCAAAAATCCATTTCGATTCACAAAATTTCAGTTCAAATCCCAAAGGTACCTAGCAACAGACACCCCAAGCACTAATTCAAGGGGCCTTCTAAAGGCCCACAAATAACATGCAAGAAATTCATCTATCTAGAATAGTATCTTTAGAAAAATTAAATACTTATACAAAAATATTGTATGTAACCTATAGTTTGGTAGAAATACAAGGTGAATTCAACTGCACTCAAACTCCCACTAGTAGTATCGAACAAGATTCTACAAAACAATATTCAATAAAAAAGGGGGCAAAAACACCAAGGGTCAATTTTCCACCCAACCAATTCAATGTCCCTCACAGGTGTTGCCACCATGAGAAAGGCTCAAGATTAATGTGGATAGATACCACAAACTCATAACATTCTCAAGGATATAACCTAACTACTTAGGAATACATCAACCAACATATAATCATTTTGAAAAATGTGTAATAGAGAGGCTCTTGTATTTGAAACACCTACAAATCCCATGGGATTATGGTGTATGTAACATACCCAACCCCTCAAGTAGTGTTAGAGGAATAATATAGATAATTTTTTTTTATCTATATGATCAATTATTGCTTAACCACCCTATAAGTCCTAGGTGGATCCCTTCTTTATTTAATGGTGAAGCCATCGAATGGTATTCTCAATGATCCAACGTGCACATGGGTTATAGTTGAACCTCCCCACGAGATGGAAGTGAAGGAATACCTACCAATGGGAAATAAACAACTCACATTAAGCTCATGGGCATGTCCCTCGTTTTCTTATTTTCTATAATCATTCCCCAACAATGGTTTTTGGTTCCAACATAATAACTGTTATATTTCTAACACATGTCCCATGGGTTTACCCAATTTCCTGTCATCTCGATGGTTCCATCTCAGCACTTTCTCTTATTGTGCCTCTTTATCTCTCTAAGGTTAGAGCATTGGGATAACTTGGACATGGGTCCTCCTCCCACCAACGAGAATATTGTTTGGTTTGAATGTCTGGCTAGCGAAGATGGCTTATGTAAACCTATTGGGTCTCTTCTTGCCTATTCCTAAGGATGGGCCTTCGTGAACCACTGGGATTATGTGGTTGGTGGGATCACTCCATGAAAATGGTTAAGTATCGGGGACACATCATCTTAGTGGATATATCCCAATGTTGTATTTTACCTCACTTCTTAATACCTCTCGGGTGAGACTTTCAGAGTGGTTCCGGGTTACGTCATCCTGCCCCTATGCTCCTAGAGTTTTTATCTTACATGCAATATCCCAAAATTTAAAAGACATGAATATGGAACATAAAACTAGAAATAGTTGTCAATATCAATAGATCAAAACATGAGGCAATCATAGAGCCATTCCATTATGTTTATTAGCAGAAAATAAATACAAATTCTTGAGGAAAAGGTCACTCAAGCTAGGAAAACATGCCTCCCATGATCCAATACATCAAAATATGAAATTTTGCTAATATTAAAATGCGGGAATGCTATGATTGCGCAGTCTATGAGGGAATTGTTTCAGTTGGTATATATATATATATATATATATATATATATATATATATATATATATATATATATATATATATATATATATATATATATATATATAGATGGTGATACAATGTTCCAAAAATGTCAAGAATAAAGATCTAGGCTCCCAAACACATTTCGAAGACAACCCAGAAAAGGTTTCCAAAAATACCCAAAATACAAAAATGATAAAATGCAGCCCTAGGACTGAATATGATCTTCAACTGGATAACTAATAGAAGGTGGATGATTCACATGAGAATTGGTTGTATTCCTACGAAGTATATTTATGCATCTTCCTACCCACTTATTCACCTAACGTTTTATCAAAAGAAAAACTTAATATTCCAACTAGCTGAAAGCTAATTAGGAATATTGAAGTCCTCCTCTCCCAAATGTTGCTTGTCCTCAAGAAACTTCAAGGATGGATACTGCAAATCCTCCTCTCCTCCTCCTATATCATCCTCATCTGATAAGCTCCTCCATAGAAGAATATTCTCTCCAATCAATATTTCCCCTAGTTGTTCCTCCCAAGTGTACGAGTTACCCTTTCGTGATAAAACTAAATGGCTCTCATCATTAACAAGTGGGATATCCATGGAAAAAAATACATGCTATATAGAGGCCTTCTTGATGCATGAGAGGTGAAGAATGTTGGGAATATTAACCCCCATGAGAAGCTCTAATCCCCATGCTATCATCCAAACAAAATGGATCACCCTCTGAAATTGTAGCTCATAGAAAAACTCCTCCATCCCTTGCTCCTGCAATGTAGATGGGTTGTATGGCTAAACATGATAGACCAAATTTTCCATCCCACACTGTCTCTCTCTCCATTTATGGTATGTATAGAGCTGCTGTTGATTTTGGGCTGCAATAATGTTTCCCTCAAGAGACCAAAAGATAACTAGACTCTCAAGGATCCACTCTTTGGTTCTATGAACCTTGCTTGCCCAAGCCATCCCACATATACTGAATAGAACATCATCACTTTATGGAATCCAAATGAGTAAGATACTGAGTTTCATATGAAATGATGGATGGTGAAAATAGTTCCCCCAATGGAAACATCGTAGTTTTGCTACCTGCTGCCCCTGAACATAATGTGGCAAGTTGTCTCCCAACCAATTCCTAGTTGTGCATGCTTGGTCATCTAATGGAAAGTAGTAAATTTCATTGTGTGTTAATTAAGAATACCAAGAATAGAACAATACTTTCCCAAAGCCATACAAGAAATGGCTATCTCCATCACTGATGCTAGTCTTAAAAGGACCATGAAGTCCAAAGAGAGGCTTGCCCTTTTGTGGAGAAATGCACTATATATAAATGGCAAGAGAATGAAAATATTTTGTTAGATGATCAGTAAGCACGAAAAAACAACTCTTACCATGTACTGTGAATAAGCTAATGATGTACATAGATGAGGTCTCCCATATCTCCCCTAGAAAAGTGAGTGACTATAACAAACTTGCAGAATGGTTGTTTTCCTCGTCAATCTTAGAGCACACTACACATCCTTTGACATACTCAATTCCAAATCCACATGCCAGAATGTTGATAGCCCATTGTTGATGCCTCTTCTTAGGAAAATATTGAAGTTTTTGGAGGTCAAATCCTTTGTCCATACAAAACTTCCCACATTTTTCCAAAGCATACATGAATGCCAACAACCCTCTGCTGTATATGGAAGACTCCTTCCTATGTGGAAGTATCTTCTAATCTTCAAAGGATAGGGAGTAGCCCCTTTGCACCATGATTTTCCCACCATCTATTCCTGATACATCATGAAAGGTATGGGATAAATTTAGCCCGTACTTTCCCAAGAGTAGCCAAAGCAACAATGACTCTTGTTGCCTCCTCATATCATCATCATATAGGCCATGGAGTAAAACCATGATGATTGACATGAAAAATATCACATCAGCCCAATATAACCAAGCTCCTTGCTGCCACATGATGTAAGTTTCATTCCATGTCCAAAACAATAACACACCCCGTGACATAGCATATGTCATGTGATAGCCAAACTCTCTCAAGAGTAGCCAGGGCAGCCATGCCTCCTGCTGCCATGTGTCATATATCCGCAAGTACCTCACCAAGCACTTACTCATCATCCTCATTCATCCATCCAACTGTGGGTGACTCCTATCATGCTCCAACTTAGTATCCACCCAATGGATGATACTATCCTCTCAAATTTTTTGACTATCTTTGCACTAAATGATATGTTGAAGTTCAACCTCCTAGATACCTCTACATGAGGAATACTCATTAATGACCTAGTAGAACCCATGAGGTTCCAAATATGTTGTAGGAAAAAGCTTCTCATTGAGCTGTGAGATTCTCATCAAGAAAGATCTATAACAATAATGGGAGATGTTATCCATCATAAGATTTCTCTCATCAATCATCTACCTATCCAATGTGACATAAGTGGAATGTTCATCGGAATGCTCCAATAATAGTTAGGCCCCCAACTCATCACTACTCTTTAGTGACAATGTTGTTGATCTCCATGATGGTGCATCTGTTGTCTCAATGTCATACCCAATACTGAAAACACAACTCTACATTGGATTAATTAGGATTATGCTCATCCTATACTCCAAAAATCTACACTCCAACCCAAAGTGTTGTGTGCTGCTCAACAATGAGAAACCAGGATGGCTATACATTTCCTCCTTGAATAAGTCAAGGGTCCTCTACGTTGTGATGGTTTTCTGCTCTAAACCAGTAATGTGCTCCAACCCTTGGTCATGCAATTGCCTTGATGACATGCCCCTAAAAATATTTATCTGATGTGCTGAAACAATATGGGGTGAAAATGTTTTCATACCTTGGATAAGTTGATATTTGGGAACATCTTGTATAGCTACAAGTGTTCCTCCAACCGGTGTAATGAATCCTCCAAATTTTGGTGATGGTGATGGTTTCTCCTTTACTGCTGCACGAGCACTGGTATTTGTCTCCTCTTCCTCATGTATCTCCTGGATCATGCATTTGACTCCTAATGTAAAGGTATCAAGACCATCTTGCAAAGATGCAATGCTTCCTTCTACTGATGCAAGTACTCTTGCAGCTGGTGGTGGTGGAATTTGCTCCTCTTCTAGAGTGATAATGTTGACATCTTCCCTTGGATGCTCATGTGCTTTCTCATCAATGTCGGGAAATGTATCAATAGGAATTGTTTCTCACTAAGATGTTTATTTAAAAACAATAGTAATGCCTACATTAATCATCAACCCAGGGTAAGTATTTTTATTTCAAGAGTGTTAAGCATAGTCTATGAAAGTGAAATTAGAGGTTATTAAATCGAAATCGTTGCAGAAGAAAAAAACCAGTTCATGAAGTTCAATCAAAGCAATAAAAGCAATCCTTAAATAAATTCAACCAATTAACTCAACTTACTTCTAATATCTTCTATGAAATCAGATGGAAATGCAAACTTAAACAAATTCACAATGAACTAGAATTATGGACTAATATATACATCAATCTATTAACATTTATATCAATATATTAATCCGGTAGGGAATAATTAGGGGAATTTTGAGGTATAAAATGGGCCTCTTAAGAAAAATGTACAACCAAAATAATATTTACTAGAACCAATAGGATTCAAGATGATGATGTCAACCATGGGGGATGATTCACCATTTTTGAGTAAAAAATTTAAAACCATAGAAACAACACACCACAGGTTCTATCATGTGTAATAACCCAATCCGAAGGCAAACATGGTAACACCACCTTAATAGCGAAACCCGATAACACAGTAAAAACTACTGACCCATGGTTGTGGAAGGAGAGAAATATAGAAACTAACGTGGTAACCCAAGCCTCTACACGATCACTCACTTTCGCTCAACCATCTTTCGCCCAACAATGGAACAACCATGAACACAATATTAAAAAAAAATTATATACTAATAACATAAACCATGGATTTAATAAAAACAAAAGTAATAAAAGAGTTGTTAACATCTCATCTCATTAACTTAAAGTCGAAGAAAATGAGGTCTTGGAAAAAGGGTTGAACTTTTCCATAGCTCCAGGTCGAATTCCGAATGAAGAGATAGTATGCAACATTGAAGATGGTATCAAGAATTTTGGAGACAATGATAAAGATTTAATAAGGAAAGAATGTGCCATCATACTCAAAAAATCAAGACCCCCCAAAACAAATTTAAATAAAGAACATCTAAAGGACATTAAAAACCTTAGGCATAATGATAACATTGTAATTCTTAAAGTTGATAAAGGAGGGGTGATGGTGGTTATGGACAAGGAAGAATATATTAATAAGATGGGATACCACCTCTACAATAGTGGTAGTTATAATAAACTCATAGAAAACCCTATTTCTAAGGTTATAAGAACTGTCAAGAAAGCCATCAAAGAGTCTAACCTGGATGACAAAATAAAAAATCGCCTCTCACCAGATAGTGAAATAACCCCCCGGATCTATGGAGCACCAAAAATCCACAAAGTTGGAGTCCCCCTAAGACCCATTGTTAAAACTATTGGGGCTCCTACTTATGAATTAGAAAAATACGTAGCTAACACTTTAGCACCTCTAGTAGGAAAAACTAGCTCATACATTAAAGACTCTAAACATTATGTGGATTTCATTGAAAATGCCAATCTGGAACCTGGTGACAAAATAGTAAGTTTTTATGTGGTCTAGCTCCTTACAAAGATACCCTTGGATGAAGCTGTGGAAGCTGTAAAGGAAGTTGCAGATCCCCAGACTGCTAGGTTAGCTGAAATCTATTTGTGCTCAACTTTCTTCACTTTCCAAGGAGAGATTTTTGAGAAAACGTCTGGAGTAGCCATGGGTTCTCCTCTATCTCCCATAGTGGCCAATCTCTTCATGGAAAAATTTGAGAAAATGGCCCTAGACTCATACCCTCTTAAACCTAAATTCTGGATTAGATTCATGGATGACACCAGTGTTGATTGGCCTTATGGAGATGAAGAACTAAAAAAGTTCCAAAGCCACCTTAACAGCTTATCCAAGGATATAAAGTTCACCATGGAGGACGAAGAAAACAACTATATCCCATTCTTGGACATACTTCTCATCAGAAATAAAGATGGTTCCATTGGACATAAAGTTTTTAGAAAAAAGGCACACACAGATAATTATCTCCATGCAAACTCACACCATCATCCAACACAAAATATGGGGGTACTTGTGACTCTTTTCACCCGAGCCTTTAGAATTTCCAATGACAATCACATAGAAGAGGAGATTGCATACTTAAAAAAAGCATTCACTAATATGGGTTATAAAAACAAAGAAATCATTAAATCCATACAAAGAGCCAGATCCGGAAGCAAAAGAAAACCTCGTGATGAAATCCTAAAAACTAAAGCTTACCTCCCTTACATCCAAGGGGTCACCGATAAGCTTGCCAAATTTCTCGCTAGAAATAACATAGAAACCTCATTTAAACCGCTTAGGACAATCAAGCATATGATGAAATTTGTCAAAGACAACCCTGATCCGCTCCAGCAGAAAGGTGTTTACCATATTAATTGCTCACGCGGAAAATGTTATATAGGAGAAACTGGAAGATCTTTCAAGATCAAGCTCAAAGAACATGGTGCTGACATTAGGATTGGGAGAACCAAAACCTCAACACTGGCAGATCACTTGAATAAAACTCTCCGCCACATATGCCTAGAATATGCTAAAGTAATAACCAATGAAAATCACTATTATAAAAGAAAAATACGAGAAGCCCTTGAAATCATCAAGCATTCGGAAAAAATCAATAGGTATGGAGGTTTAGAAGTCAGCAGAAACTGGGTCCCCTTATTTTCCCACTCCTGAAAAACTGGTCCTTTTTCATGGTGTCAACCTTGTCATACTTTCTCGTCACCTCCCTCAGCTTCCCTTCCTATTAAAGCTTAAAATGTTCTATAGACTCTTTCCTTTCATGTTTAGTACCCTTGCCACTCTTTAACCCTCCTACTCCCCCCTTCTTTGCCTTCTTCTTTCCCTTCCCTCTCCGTTAGTAACCCTTCCTGCCTTGATATTAATACTCTATTAACCTTTACTTGTCCTCCTCTTACTTAGGAAATTAATTCTTTATACTACTTAAATTACTAAAACTTTGATGACAAATAGCATGAGTTAGCCCCTTCCTAGCTTTTAGTGTTAGAACCCCTATATCTAGTCTATAACCTTCCACTTACATTGCCCCCTTAAAACCTTTTCATCCTTATTATTAATAAGAAGGAACTTTTATAAAAAAAAAATTAATTTAGTACCATTAGTATTAGTTATCTTAACTAATACTAGTTTTATTAAATTAGAATTTGTCCCTAGAATTAAAAATGATAACCATTAAACCTTGATATGGATGGCATACTTTAAATCATCTATATTATAATTAAAATTAAATAAATTAAATAAAATTAAAATAATATTAATCGTTAAATACAAGCATAATAATTTAACTATAATATATCTTTAATTTAATTAATTTATATTGGCCTAACCATAACAAAACATTATTAATACCTTTAACATTCTGTAGGTAAGGTCAATCAACCGTTAATATATATTCTAGAATATAGGCAATGTAATAATAAAAATTGATATACGTTGCAATGCACATTAAAACTAAAATATTTAATTTAAATTTAATCCTTTAAATTCAAAAATCGAATTATTATATGGTTGGTCGACTGGCATCCCTGCACTCTTAGTTATATATATGAGATCTTTCCTCTCTTTTCTTCAAGATTTGTCCTGATGATGGGTCTTGTTCTAGACCCGAAACGTAGACGTAAAAATGCTTACTGTGGAGATTCTAAACTCAACATCTCAATAAGAAAACAATAAAACTACTTTTTCAACTCATATTTTCAGCTTATCTCACTAAGTTTTTACTCAAATTTCGAGCAGGAGTACTCATTGGATGAAAATTTTAATTCCTCATCTAAGGAGTGCCCATCTTTCATACTTTTGATGGACCTTGCTACACGAAAAATAAGAAATACATGAAAAAACGTGATTGCAATCACGTTTTTCATGTATTTATTATTTTTTGTGTAACAAGGTCCATCGAAATTATCGAACATGGGTACTCATTAGATGAGGAATCAAATTTTTCACCCAACAAGTTTTTTCACTTGAAATTTTAGTAAACCGATAGGGAGATAATTTGGAAGTACAAGTTGAAAAAGTAGTTTTTTATTTTTTCCCTCTAAAATTTGATGGTGTAATCTAATATTATTTTATTATTTCCACTAGTAATTTATAGTTTCCTTAGGAGGCCCATTTTAGACCTCAAAATTCCCCCAATGACTGTTGTAACTAAACAACAAGTATTAAAGTTACGTTCTACAATTGAAATTCTCAATGGTTGATTAACTAACAAACTCACTTTTAATGAACAAAAATCTAGTTATTTCAAATAACTTGCAAGAAATAACATTCATGATGAAAATGGAAGCAATTAAGACTTTTAATCAATAAGATGAAAGCAAATCAATTCTAATGAAATTCGAATCAATTATGGATTCTATAAAACATAGAAATGGTTAATTATAAAATAGAGAAATGAGAATATAACACAAGACAACAGTAGAAATCCCAGTGGCTGGGCCCAGGATCTCCAGAAGTCTCTACCGGATGATTTTAGAATATGATTATGGAAAAGGAAAAATCTCTTTCATTAAATTTAATAGTTAGAGTACAACATTGCTGAGCACGAAAAAATTTTCTGAAGGAATGAAATTAAAATAAAATTATTGCAAATGGATAATAAATCACTTCTTCTATTCCATATACTGATATTTATATCTTTACAGAGAAACAAAATAGATAAAGGTGAATCCTCATGACCAAGAGATCATGATGATTTCACAGCTATATAACAGTTTGTGCTATAGAATGAGCGAGGCCTTCCTTGATTGTTGTTGGCCTGTATAAACAGAAAAAAAATTGTTCTCCTTTTTCTGGACAATGTTTTTCAGTCGTTTTAACAACGGTTAATCAGTTTGGATTTCCTACACCTAAAAACAATGGAAGTTAGCATTTTATTTATAATGATTTCTTCCAGATTTACTCCCAAAATGAAGGTAAACACATGAAAGTTAATAATAAATCAAGTTAATTTTAAGGGTAAAACGTACCTTTTTTGGTGACCCAACATACTAACCAACTTACCTTATTGCATGTCCTAATGCAATGATATTATTGAGGTGTAAAAAATTTAAATAATAGGCAGGGTATAATTCCTCTTTATACATTCTGAAACCGTGTTTCTGTTTAACTCTTACAAAATCCTGATTTTCATGACCCTCTGGAAGCTCATAATTATTGTGGTAGCCTTCAAGAGGGTACCATATGATAGGACACCTGTAGTGGCACCATATCCATGTAGAACCCATGCTTAAAATGATGTTAATTTATGTGAAAAAACGAAGAGAAACTACTTTAAATTTTCTATAATTAAAAGGCTCCTGATCCTTAACCCTGTTGGTGGACGCCTACAATCTTTGCTTAGCTGCTAACAAGGCATTTTTTCTAATATTCTAAAAGTATTTTCTCCCAGCTTGTACAATATCCTTATGGAGTGGTCCCAATTTGGCTATAACCCCTTCCTGTGTCATAAATATTTTGTGTTGAGTGAAGATATGTAGAGGTTTAGTGGGTTCCCCTCTGACCCAGAGATCTAGACCATGTTATCTTTTATGAAAAACATTATAATATTTAGCCCATTTAATTTGATTATCAGAAAAAGATATAAATTCTTGAAACTAGATGTATCCTATAAAGGGACTTCGTTTTTTGTCTCTTTCATCTTCCAAAAAGACGTTGTGCAAATATAGTTCACACAAGAGGCATTGCACTTTCTCATTCTGGTCCCTACAACACTGAACAAATTTTGCAGTAGTATTAAACTTGGTGGGTTTCCCTACTCTAACGGCCTTTACTTTCAATAACAAATATCTTTCTAATAAGAACAGAGCATAACTAGTAGTAGGTTGTCTACAAGACATGACATTTGAGTAAATTGAGCAAATAGTGTTAGTTTGCTTTGTGGCTTCTTCGAGTTGAGCTTGTACCTTTTTTACCTTTCATGTTCACTTCTGAAGTTGGAAAAAGTCTCATATTCAGTTGTAGTAATTTTCTTGAGTTTTTATAACAACTCCTGATGTACTTGTAGTGGTACCACTTCATTTTTATAGTTATCCAATTCTTGTTGGGTCTATTTAAATGTATCTTGAAGTCTTGAAATAACTACTTCTTTTACCAAAGGAGCATAACTGGGTGTTTCATCTGGCCGAGTTTCCTCTGTATGCATCTCCAATTCTGTTTGAGTTCCCATTTTCCATGTTTCTAATTCTGTTTGGGTTTCAGCAGTGTGTGTCTCTACTTCTATCTGAGTCTCAGAAATGTATGTTTATTTATTAGGCTTCCAAGCCTTCTCTACCTCTTTTAACCATTCCCTTAATTGCTTGACTACTCTTTTCAACTTTCTGTACTTCTTGCACAATTTCCTCAATTTAGACGTTGCTAAATTACTTTTATTTGTAGGGTTTCCAGTAGAAAAGGGCATAGTACTTGCTCCAGGCACAGTGGGAGATGTACCCATTTCTAAGCCACGATCTGGTAAAATAGTATTTTCTACAGGCACTAAAGGAGTTGTGCCTACATCAGTGTTTTGATTCAATGGAATGAATTTTTTTTCAGGCGTGATGGGAATTGTGCCTATATCAGTACTCTATTCCAATGGGACGGTGTCACCTGACTAGTTTTCACACTCATGAGTTCTTTCTGCAAAGTTTCCTTCCTCCACATATTCACCACCACAGGGTGTTGAATCCCCTGAATTTTTCATTTCCTCCTCAAATGATAAAATCTCAGTGTGACTAGAACTGCCATCATAAGAAACCTGGTCTATAGGATTAGTCAGTCCCTCAGAATTCCTGGAGGGGTTTCTTCCTTCATTAAATGCATTCATACTTTCCAGAACTCTAGCCATTTCCTCCTCATGCTCCTATAGAATTCCCTCTTTTGTGTTTAGAGGAGGTGAATGAGATGGTCCTACCTCGTCGGCCAAGGTTGAAGTGTTTTGTCATGTACTTAATTGCTCAGAGCATCTTCATTTCACTGACCCTGAGGTCAAGGTATAGTTCCTTTTTCCTTTGGCTTTCCTTGGAATCAATATTTCCCTTGTTGGCTGGTCAATTTCTCTATTTTTTGGGTTTTATTCTAATGGGGTTAGGAAAGGTTTTACAAAGCCATCCTAAGTTAATTGATGCTAATTTATTCCATGAGTGACAATCATATTTATCATACCATGATGGCTAATGATTGTGTGCGGATTTTTAGCTCTCCTAACTCGACTAGATAGGTCATGCAACAAAGAATTCAAGAAAAATGGCAAATGAACTGAAATATTCTGCTTGAGTATGGCTAGAAGTTTTAGTTGTTGGGGTTTTACCATGTCTTGGTGATCGTTGCATGTAATATACTTCTGACCAATGATTTACAGTTCCTTCCATGGTTACTTCAAAGTCGCAGGGTGAATCCCCTTTCCTTTGCATACCAAATTCTCATCTGGAGCTTGGAATACAGCAACTACTTCATGTAGCAGAATGTGCTTGTCATTCCACTTTGTTCCTTTTTCCAGAAGTCCAGAAACTTCAACTATTACAGTTTCTAATATGGTTATGTCTCTTCCTTTCATAGTTGTATGTCCATTCTACAAGTTATGCAGGAATTCTAATGCTACCTCACTGTGGAATCCCTGAAATTTTTCTAAATATGAGAGCCAACCAACATTCTGTAGTATAGCGCGAAACTGTTCTTTAATATTGAGTATTGTAGGCTCATTTTAGACTGTTCTTCTACTCATGATTGTTGTGTCTCAGAGACTGAATTATACTTCTGCGTGCACTACTGATGACTACATAAGTTTAGAACATCACAAATATTTCATGCAAATATTTTGAATTTGTTAAAAAGGGTGTAAATACAATTATATTTGTTTGTCAAATCAACTGGTTTCGGAAGATTTTGATTATTAGTTCACATGATTTCTCATCATAAATACCTATGTACATATTTTTCCAATCCAATAAGAGAAGGGCATCCACACCCTTAGAGCGCAGAAAAAGAGAAATATGTTGAGGATAATTTAATGCATTTAGAATAATAATCAGAGTGGTGTACAATGCGGCAGGAATCGATCAAATCAGCTCAAATCATGAAAATGGTGGGGAAATGATTAAAAAGGAAAAATAGAGAAATAATGATTATGAAAAATTATTTTTTCTTTGATAAAAAATTGTGACAGAACATGATTTGTAAAGACTGGTAAAAACTGTTGGAATTAAGTGAATTCATATGTAGTTTTACCATGCATATTGGTTTTTATAAACATAACACTATTCCCATGATAAATTATCATTTGGGAATGGGCTAGTAAGAATGAGTGAATATAAAATTATTGGTTGTTCAACGTGAAACTCCAATGCCACAAGCAGATGTTGGCAATATGATGCAATGTGTTGTCCTTGATGGAAACCTACTTGATGAAGTTGTTCTTGAGTTGTCCTTGATGGAAACTGACTTGATGAGTTTATTAATGATGAAAATATGATGTATCTACAAGCAGCTCAGAAGTAGCAGAGAAAGAAATTTCAGTAAGTGCCAGAGAGATGATAAACTTGATATGTCACAAAGCATACGTGGGTTTGCAAAGGAAAAGTAGCGTATGTATGCATAAATGTACGTGACAAGTAGTGTATGCCTATTTGCGCTCTAAATTTATAAAACCAGGGGACATAACCATGGTATTGGCTCATAGTATTGAGCGTTGGAGTATCTATTTGATCTCGTCCAGAAATACCATCGGAGGTTGAGTGGTTTTGACTCATGGTATTGGTAAAGGCTAAACCTATATAAGGAGAAGAGAATAATAGTGCAATGGGGGATAGGTCTGGGCTTTAATGAATACTTCACTCTGAAGTATATCTAGATGGTTGAAATCTATTCTTAATTGATATATCTAAATCTATGATCCACCTATGAATATGATGAAGGTTCAAGATCTCTAGATCTAGAAATGATGAATCTCTAGGATGATCTGGAAAAGAAATGATGAAGACCTGGCGCAAGTCTGATGAAGAAATTGAAGAAATCTAGGTAAGTTTATAGATCTAGTCTGATTCTGCAAAGTTTATCTTTTATAGATCTATACGCAGGTTCGTTTCATGAAAATCACGTGTATACGTGGGTCCGCTTAAAGAAAAGCGCGTATGGAAGTCATGGTTTCTAGAAATAAAATACACTGAAGTATACGCAGTTTTGTCTCTGTGAAAGCGCGTATATATGCAGGTTCAGTAAAGAAAAAGTGCGCATGGAATCTAGGGTTTTGCTGAAGTGTGTGGAATGAAAATGTCTGATCTGTTATGTTGTTTTACTGCTATCTGTCAAGGATTTTTTCATACAGATCTGGGTTGTTTGAATGTTGATTGTGCTGCTAATTATGTTGATTGAAGATCAAGTTGTTGGTTGATGATTCAATGAAGGAAGAATGACTGTCTAAACAGTTCTACATGGTTGATAGATTGTCTGAACAAAAATCTGATTTCAGATTTGAATCTCAGTTTGATCACATTCTGAAAAATCAGTGTTCTCAGAAGTATATGCAGGTTGATACGAAGAAAAGCGCGTATACACGTGTCTTCAGTAAAGAGAAGTAGCGTATGCATTCCATGTTATGCACAGAGGCATACGCAGGTTGGTAAGCAGGGAAGCGCGTATACACGTGGTTTAAGTAAATAAAAGTAGCGTATGAGATTTGATTCAATGAATGTTCAGGGTTGAGTTTACATCTGCATATCTATTCTGAAGTCTGGGTTATCTCTAATATTCTAGTTACAATGGTCTCACAGTTCTGTTTGAAGTATTGGGCAAAGTATGTTTGTTGATAAGTGAAGGTTTGTGTTGAAGCTGTTTGATCTAGTGTGAAAATTGATGAAACATGGTCTGAAGTGGTGTTGAGGGTCGAAGCCTTCAGTGAGGGGGTTGTAGCTCCCTTCTAGTGGTAGCTGGTAAACGAGAGCAGGGGGTAGTAGCTCCCTTCCAGGAGAGGTTGGTAAACGAGAGCAGGGGGTTGTAGCTCCCTTCCAGCAGAGGATGGTAAACGAGAGAATGTTGTAGCCTTCTACAGGTGGGTGCCTACGTGCTGGTATGAGTCTACGCCAGTACAAGGTTGTAAGAATTTTTCTTTATAATAAATATTGAAGACTGAGATGACGGCAGCAGTGGTTTTCTCCCGAATTGGGTTTCCACCTTAAATCTTGATGTTCATGTGTGATGCTTATGTGTGATGATTTATTCTTTTCTTACTTCACATGTTTACTGCTTACTAAACATCTAATGAATGAATCATGTAATGATCTAAGTAAATAATTATCTGCATAATGAGATCTCTGGTAATACGCAAGTTTTTTTAAGGATATCCACATGTATACGCTAGTTGGGTTCAGTAAAGTATCGTATGGGTTTTAGAGAAAGAAAAACTAAAAATTTTCCGTCAAATCTAAATACCGATTCACCCCCCCCCCCTCTCAGTATTTTTCCAAACAATTGGTATCAGAGCAGGTCCTTTTGAAAAAGCTTAGCCGCTAGAAGGAAGATCAAGCAAGATGAGCAATCAAGATGGAACGACATCTATCAAGCCTCCACTCTTTAACGGAAACAATTTAATCTTCTGGAAAACAAGGATGAGATCCTATCTTCAGTCTTTGGGAGCAGATGTATGGGCCATTGTTGAAGGAGGATATCAATATCCAGCTGCAGTACCAACAGATCCGACGGAAAAGAAGAATTATGAAACAAATGCAAAGGCGGTCAATGCTCTAACGGGAAGTCTAACTGAATAAAAAATTTTCAAAGTCATGTAGCTGAATACAGTAAAGGAAATATGGGACAAAATCATTCTAAGTTATGAAGGTGATGCAAAGGTAAAAATTGCAAAACTCCAAACTCTGAAAATTGAATAGGAAAATTTAAAGATGCATAGTGATGAGAGTATTGCCAGTTTCTTTTTACGTATTGATGATTTTGTAAATCTTATGAGAACTCTGGGAGAAACAATAACCGAATCTACTTTGGTTGAGAAAAATTTAAGATCACTAACGGCAAAATTTGAGTCAAAAGTTTCTGCTCTTGAAGAAAAACATGATCTTCAAAATCTTACTGTGGTGCAACTTCATGGAATACTAATTGCATATGAAATGAGAAGAGGAGGACCATCTGAAGTCAAAGAAGCTGTCTTTAGAGCTTCTACATAAGGGAAATAAGTACAAGAAGCAGAAGGATCAGGATATATCTTAGAAGAAGATGAGGTAAATTTTGTAAAGAAACTCCAACTTGGCACAGGACGGTTTAGAGGTAAGCTTCCTTTCAAATGTTTTGATTGTGGAAGAGTTGGTCATTATGCTGCTAAGTGTTCTCATAAAGAAACATATGCAAAAGGGAAGGAAGTAGCAAGATGGAATAAGAATCGGTTTAGCACTAGAAAAAGTTACTATACTCACGAAGACAGTGATGGGTTATCTGATGGTGAGGAAGAATGTGAACAAGATCTTAGACTTCTCATTGCATTTGAAAAAGAATCTAGAGAAGAAAAGGATACTTTTGTGGATGCTCTAGAGGACAATGATTTTCTTGATGAAAACAATCAACTAAAAATACGCTTAGAAGAAAGTAAAATAACCATAGAGACTCTGGATAATCGGCTTGAAGAAAAGGAGAAACACAATGAGAAATTAGAGTGCGAAGTAGTAAGTCTAAGGAAAGAACTTGAGAAAGTAAAGACTTTGAATCTTAGATTTGCTAAAGGATCTGAAACCTTAGATGAGATTATCAAGGTACAACATTCTCCTCTTATAAAGACAGGTCTTGGATATATCGGAGAATCTTCTCAGGCTTTAGCACCAAATTATCTAAAAGCAGCTACAGCTGGTTTACAACATTCTGCCACTCAGCAATGGAATAAAGAATCTTTACAGGTAAAGCATGATCATCTCAATTCAAAGAACACTAACAGGAATATCTTTCAAAGAAACACCAATCAACGGGTAAATTCAAGTAGAAGATTTCATGATCGCAGAAATTTCTTCTTCAATGGACAATGTTTCTCATGTCACAATTTTGGTCATAAAGCTGTTCAATGTGTTGCATATAAAACTCTCATGACAAGAGAAGAAAGAAAGAAAAGGATTGATATTGAAACAAAGAATAATACCTATAACAACTTTTCTCCTCTTCTAAATGAAGTTGAATGTGCTTATTGCAATAACTTTGGCCATGAAGAATTTGAATGCAGGAGCAAAGTTCAGCCAAAAGAGCATTTTCCCTCAAGCTCCAAAGTATGGAAAAAGAAGGAACTACAGGTTGAAAATTGTGGCATAGCGTTATTTGCAGAAGGTGAATAAAATCTATGGTACATTGATAGTGGATGCTCAAGACACATGACAGGTGACAAAAACAAACTTCTTGCATATAGTTCTCTAGAAAAAGAAAAGAAGGTTACATTTGGAAATGATACTCCTGCGGTAATTAAGGGAAAAGGGTCTGTATTTCTAAAAGAGAAGGTGAAAGCTAATGATGTCATGTATGTGGATGGATTAAGGCATAACCTGTTAAGTGTAAGTCAAATGTGTGATCAAGGAACTGAAGTTGTCTTTAATTCAAAAGAATGTGTGGTACGTGATCTTGATACAGGTAAAACAATTGTAAAAGGAAAAATAACTCCAAGCAATCTGTATGTATTCAAGAACTACAAAGATCAATGTTACTTGAGCAAATCTTCAAAAAACTAGCTATGGCATAGAAGGTTGGGGCATCTGAGCTTCTCTAAGATCAACAAATCAAGCAGACTTAAAGCAGTTCGTGATCTTCCAAATATTACTCCACCCGAAAATATCGTATGCAAATCTTGCCAATTTGGTAAACAAACCAGAGTACAGTTTAATGCCAAGGAAGGATCATCAAGTAAGCCTGTTGAACTTATTCATATTGACATATGTGGACCTGTGAGGAAAAAGTCACCACGTGGTGAACAATACTATATCTTATTTATTGATGATTTCTCTAGAATGTGTTGGATTGGATTGCTTAAACACAAAGATGAAGCATTTGAGAAATTTCAGACCTTCAAAGCACTAGTTGAAAATGAATTAGATCTGAAAATCAAGTGTCTTAGATCTGATCGAGGAGGAGAATATACATCAAATGAATTCCTTGAATTTTGTGAACAACATGGCATAAAAAGACAGTTTTTTGTAGCTGGCACTCCACAACAAAATAGCGTAGCAAAAAAAATGAATATAATATTTCAACAAATGGCTAGAGCTATGCTTGATGATTCCGGAACACCTGACACTTTTTGGGGAGAAGCAACACATACAACGGTAAATATTCTTAACAAGGCACATGTTCGAGTAAATAGTGATAAAACTCCATATGAACTTTGGTATCGTAATCCTCCCACTGTGAAGCATTTTAGAGTTTTTGGAAGCAGGTGTTTTATAAAAAATAATGATGAAAAACTTGGCAAGTTTGAATCCAGAGTAGATGAAGGAATACTTCTTGGTTACTCCTCTAGGAGTAGAGCATATAAATGTTACAACAAAAGACTTTGGAAGATTGTTGAATGTATTGATGTTGTTATTGATGAATCTCCTGCAGCCCCAAAAGAAGAAAAACAAACAAAAAAAGAAGACGATGGTGACATATGTCCTTCTACATCAAATAGCAATGATATAAACAGTGAACCCAATAAAGAACCTGAAAATGATTTATCTGAAAAAGATCCATCCAGATATGTTCAAAAGAATCATCCAGAATCTCAAATTTTGGGAGATAAGGGATCAGGTGTATAAACAAGAAGGACTCTTGTGGGATCTTCTAGCTATCCGGCATTTCTATCCACTATTGAACCACACAATGTCAATCAAGCTAGCAAAGATGAATGTTGGATTCAAGCCATGAATGAAGAGCTTGATCAAATTGAAAAGAATCACACTTGGGAATTAGTACCAAGACCTCATGACAAAAATTTCATTGGAACTAAATGGATATTCAAAAACAAGTTAAATGAGAATGGGGAGGTTATAAAAAAAAAAAACTAGACTTGTTTGCAAGGGGTATGCTCAACAAGAAGGTATAGACTTTGAAGAAAATTTTGCTCCTGTAGCTAGACTTGAAGCCATAAGAATGTTTCTTTCTTTTTCAAGCTTCCAACAAATCAAATTTTATCAAATGGATGTTAAATCTGCTTTTCTCAATGGTGATCTAGAAGAAGAAGTTTATATAGAACAACCAGAAGGATTCATTTTGGGAAATGATGAAAAACTTGTTTGTAGACTTAAAAGGCTCTATATGGTCTCAAACAAGCTCCAAGGGCATGGTATTATCGTCTTGACAAATATCTTCATCAACAAGGATTTTCAAAGGGGTCTGCTGATAGCAACTTATACACAAAAATTGAAAATGATAAACTATTGATTGTGGTTGTATATGTTGATGATATCATTTTTGGGAGTAATGAAGAATCTATGAGTCAGAATTTTGCTTCTGTCATGCAAGAAGAATTTGAAATGTCCTTACTTGGAGAACTAACATTCTTTCTTGGCTTGCAAGTGCATCAAACTGCAGATGGTATATTCTTATCACAAGCAAAATATCTTAAGCAAATTCTGAAGAAGTATGGCATGGAAGAATGCAAACCTCAGGCACCAATATAAACTGATAAATCTCGCCTTTATGATGTGATTCTCCTATCGTGAATCAACCGAAATATAGATCTATGATAGGAATTCTACTTTATCTCACTGGGACTAGACCAGACATTATGTATGCAGTTGGGATTGTTGGACGATTCCAAGCTAATACAAAAGAGTCTCACCTTCAGCCTGTCAAAATAATATTCAAATATATACAAGGAACTCAAGACTTTGGACTATGGTATCCAAAGAATGCTGATCTCACTCTTCATGCTTACACTGATGCAGATTGGGCTGGAAATGTTGATGATCGAAAAATCACTAGTGGTGGTGCATTATATATGGGGCCCCGGTTGGTATCTTGGTTCAGCAAGAAGCAAAACTCTATTGCCTTATCTACAGCAGAAGCAGAATATGTGGCTGCCGCATCATGTTGCACTCAACTTCTTTGGATGAGGCAAACCTTACAAGACTTTCAAATCAAATGTTCACCTCCTATCTCCATTATGTGTGATAATACAAGTGCCATCATTATCTCAAAGAATCCTGTTATGCATTCCAAGACCAAGCACATTCCCATCAAGTATCACTTATTACGTGAACAAGTGCTTGAACAAAAGGTGAAGTTGGAGTATGGTCCCTCCAAAGAACAAGTTGCTGATATATTCACCAAACCTCTGCCCAGGGAAGCATTCAAATATCTTAGACAGAAGCTGGGAGTAGTCTCTGCCATGCAGAAGATCATATCTGCTTAAATTCAGAAGATTAAATTGGATACGCGGGTTTCCTAAAAGACAGTTGCGTATATACGTGAGTTTATACATAGAAAACCGTGTATGGGTGGTTGCTGATAAATTTTTTTTCTGGGTCAGCATTCTTCAGCACAGCTATGGTGCTGTTGGGTATCTCTGGTGATGTTTCAGTTTCATTCTCTGATATTTGATGAAGATGCCTTGATGGTTTGTTGTTAAAAGTGTTCAGGATGCACAAGCTAAGGGGGAGATGAAGGAGTGAAATGGCTCAAGAACAGGTGTACAGGTTTAGGGGGGGAATTAGCCTTGCTGAGAATAATGCATTGTTGGCAATATGATGGTTCTACAATATGATCTCTCTCTTGAGGTATTTTTGGTATTTGTTACAAAAGGTCATTGTTTTAATTTGATGAAAAGTTCATGATGAGACCTATGATGTAAAATTGTATTTTTCAGTCATGAAAGGACTTGATCAAATTTGTAAACCCACTTGGTTGGGTAGTTGAGTAAAACTATGTAAACCCACTTGGTTGGGTACTTGAGTCACATATGTAAATCCACTTGGTTGGATCATTGATGTAAGTATAAGTCCTTGGTGATAGGAAAGGTCATAGAGTCATGTACTTCATTAAAAAAAAAAAAAAATTATGTTTGAAGATTCAGCATGAACTCAGGGGGAGCATGGTAATTTTAGTGCACATCAGATCTACAGTGTTCTTCTTTCCACATGAGAAGAAAAACCGTGTTTTGGTTTTGATCCGCCCTTTTCCCTTGATGTCAAAGGGGGAGAGTATCATTGTGTTTGCATAAGGGGAGAGTATCATGGTATTTATCTGTTGTGATGATCGAACACCATCATAGTTTCCATCAAGACCAAAGGGGGAGATTGTTGGCAATATGATGCAATGTGTTGTCCTTGATGGCAACCTACTTGATGAAGTTGTCCTTGAGTTGTCCTTGATGGAAACTGAATTGATGAGTTTCTTAATGATGAAAATATGATGTATCTACAAGCAGCTCAGAAGTAGCAGAGAAAGAAATTTCAGTAAGTGCCAGAGAGATGATGAAATTGATATGTCACAAAGCATATGCGGGTTTGCAAAGGAAAAGTAGCATATGTACGCGGAAATGTACGTGACAAGTAGCGTATGCCTATTTGCACTCTAAATTTATAAAACCAGGGGACATAACCATGGTATTGGCTCATAGTATTGAGCGCTGGAGTATCTATTTGATCTCGTCCAGGAATACCATCGGAGGTTGAGTGGTTTTGACTCATGGTATTGATAAAGGCTAAAACTATATAAGGAGAAGAGAATAATAGTGAAATGGGGGATAGGTCTGGGCTTTAATGAATACTTCACTCTGAAGTATATCTGGATGGTTGAACTCTGTTCTTAATTGATAGATCTGAATCTATGATGAACCTATGAATATGATGAAGGTTCAAGATCTCTAGATCTAGAAATGATGAATCTCTAGGATGATCTGGAAAAGAAATGATGAAGACCTAGCACAAGTCTGATGAAGAAATTGAAGAGATCTGGGCAAGTTTATAGATCTGGTCTGATTCTGCAAAGTTTATCTTTTATAGATCTATAGGCAGGTTCGTTTCATGAAAAGCGCATGTATACGCGGGTCCGCTTAAAGAAACGAGTGTATGGAAGTCAAGGTTTCTAGAAATAAAATACACTGAAGTATACGCAGGTTTGTCTCTGTGAAAGCGCGTATATATGCAGGTTCAGTAAAGAAAAAGCGCGTATGGAATCTAGGGTTTTGCTGAAGTGTGTGGAATGAAAATTTCTAATCTGTTATGCTGTATTACTGCTATCTGTCAAGGATGTTTTCATACAGATCTGGGTTGTTTGAATGTTGATTGTGCTGCTAATTATGTTGATTAAAGATCAAGTTTTTGGTTGATGATTCAATGAAGGAGGAATGACTGTCTAAACAGTTCTGCATGGTTGATATATTGTCTTAACAGAAATCTGATTTCATATCTATATTTGAGTCTGATCACATTCTGAAAAATCAGTGCTCTCAGAAGTATACGCAGGTTGATACGAAGAAAAGACTGTATACATGTGTCTTCAGTAAAGAGAAGTAGCGTATGCATTCCATGTTATGCACAAAGGCATACGCAGGTTGGTAAGCAGGGAGCGCGTATACACGCGGTTTAAGTAAAGAAAGGTAGCATATGAGATTTGATTCAATGAATGTTCAGGGTTGAGTTTACATCTGCATATCTATTCTAAAGTCTGGGTTATCTCTGATATTTTGGTTACAGTGGTCTCACAGTTATATTTGAAGTATTGGGAAAAGTATGTTTGTTGATAAGTGAAGGGTTGTGTTGAAGCTGTTTGATCCAGTGTGAAAATTGATGAAACGTGGTCCATAGTGGTGCTGAGGGTCGAAGCCTTCAGTGAGGGGGTTGTAGCTCCCTTCCAGTGGTAGCTGGTAAATGAGAGCAGGGGGTAGTAGCTCCCTTCCAGGAGAGGCTGGTAAACGAGAGCAGGGGGTTGTAGCTCCCTTCCAGAAGAGGCTGGTAAATGAGAGAAGGTTGTAGCCTTCTGCAGGTGGGTGCCTGCGTGCTGGTCAAGTCTGCGCCAGCACATATGTTGTAATATGTTTTCTCTATAATAAAATATTGAAGGCTGAGCAACTGCAGCGGTGGTTTTCTCCCGACTTGGGTTTCCACCTAAAAATCCCGGTGTTCATGTGTGATGCTTTGTGTGATGGTTTATTCTGTTCTTACTGCACATGTTTACTGTTTATAGAACATCTAATGAATGAATGATGGAATGATATAAGTGAAGAAGTAATGGCATAATTAGATCTCTGTGTATACGCGAGTTTTATGAAGGATATCCATGTGTATACGCTAGTTGGCTTCAGAAAAGTAGCGTATGGGTTTTAGAGCATGAAACTAAAAAATTTCTTACCAAATCTAAATACTTAATTCCACCTCTCTCCTTCTCAGATATTTTTTCCCAACAAAGACATCCACTACTACCACCGTTCATAGCCTTGATAGGGTTGCTTTTTAACCCAAAAATGAGCTAGAATCCTCTATTTAGTGCTTAGATAATTCATTTTCTTTTAGAGAAAGATCACCATGCTGGCTTGGTAACCAGATAACCATAGTGCCATTCACCAGGATTTAACAAAGTAATCAGGCCAGCTCGTTATGAGACCTCCTGTCCTTCAGGAAGTTTTAGCTAGAAGGTCATTACCCTGGTGTGGTATCCATTGTGGGAATGTTACTTGTTATCTCCTTATTATCATGGTAGGCTAGCTCATGATGAGACCCCCTATCCTCTCTAAAATATTTTCATATTATTTTCATATTTGTATATTTTTAAATCATAAATAGAGAGAGGATCATTAACTCCTTAAGAGTTAGGGATGGTGTGAGGAGTGAAAATAAATGCTAATAAAAGTTATACACTTATTCCTAAGTGACCCTACCTTAGAAGATCAACCATTGATAGTGTAAAAAAGATAAACCAACATAGTATTAAGATAATGAATTTTTCATAATATCTATGAAGAAAAGATATCCAACAAACCATTACATAGTTTAGATCATATTAGTGTCTGGAAATAAAGATACCCATCAAAGCTAAAAAAAAATCATAATTGTTATTAATATCACCGTTTTTCTCCTTCTTAGATGCTCACTCCCCATTCACAAGATAATTTTAATGAGAAAGTTCATAAAAAAATGGTTTTATCGTCATGAAATTGGCAAAACTTAATTTATATAGCTATTTATTATGTGCAGGAGCCTAATAATCAATAAATGCTTGTTCAATCATTTTAACAGAAAAACATGCAAAAATAAAATCCATTGTTCATTTGACCAAACAATGGTTGTTTAGTTGATTTAACAACAGCTATTCAATCGTTTGAACAACAAAAACATACAAAAATAAAATATGCTCTTAATTTGACCGAACAACGGTTGTTCAGTCAATTGAGAAATATGTGTTCAATCATTTGAATAATAGAAACACTCAAAAACAAAATCTGTTGTTCATTTGACCGAACAACGGTTCTTCAGTCGATTGAACAACAACTATTCAATCGTTTGAACAAAAAAACACTCAAAAATAAAATCCACTATTCATTTTATCGAAAAATGGGTGTTCATTAGATTGAACAACAATTGTTCAATTGTTTGAACAAAAAACACGCAAAAATAAAATGCGTTGTTATTTGATCGAACAACGGTTGTTCATTCGATTCAACAATATTTTTTCAATCGTTTGAACAGCCAAACTCGCACAAATAAAATCCAATTTTAATTTACCAAACAACGACTATTCAGTCAATTGAATAGAATTTGTTCAATCGTCTGAACAACAAAAAAAAAAAAAAAAAATTTGTTCAATTGATTGAACAAAAAAACTCATGAAAGCATAAATAAAAATAAAATACTAGACAATATATACATTATATAAAATACTGAAAATAATGGACTTTTACGAAGGTAAATCTACCGGGCCATTACTCTCTGCAGCTAAAATGTGGATGGCGAGGTCATCACGTACATGTTGGCAGAAAGACTCCTTTGTGAGTGGTGTATGATAAAGATGTACCCGATGTCTGTTTACTCGTAAAGAAGAACCAGACACATCTATGGTGATCAAAGTAAGAGTGCCATTGTTATGCACTTCCTGAATGTCATATGGGTCGAGCCATCATGTTTGTAGTTTACCTGGGAAGTCTTAAAATCTAGAGTCGTAGAGGAATGCCCAATGTCCTTCCTGGAATATCTTCTTCTTAATCAGGTTGCCATGCCACTTAGCCCATTGCTGCTGAAAAATTGTGACATGTTGTAGAGTAAGTAATCGGGCTTCATCTATTTCATTTATCTATTGAAGTCTCTTGATTTGGGCTTCTGTCAGGTCCAGTCCCACTTCGTGCATTTTTCTGAGATTCTTTATTTCAAATTCAATGGGAAAAATGGGTTCCTTTTCAAATACAAGTTGGTACAGAGAATATCCAGTAGTATTTCGCCAAGTTGCAAGGTAAGACCACAAGGCCTCTCATAGTCTAGTAGCCCGGTCCTGCCAATGTGTCGAGATCGTTTTATTCATAATTGCTTCAATGAATTTATTGGTACTTTCAACCTGCCCGTTCGCCTATGAGTGATAGAGGAAAGTGATTATATGTGAAATGTGGTGGTTTTGTAGAGTGGTTGTAATCTTATGTCCTACAAATTGCACCCCTCAGTATGTTATCACCTGTATAGGTAAGCCATATCGAACAAATATCTCAAAAATAAATTAATAATCATTTCTTCTATGGCTCTTGGAAATGATACTGTTTTGACCCATTTTGTTACGTAATCTGTGGCAACTAGTATGTAATATTTCTAGTTTGAGGGTGGATTGAATGGACCAAAAAAATCTAGTGCCCACTTTTCAAAAGGTTCTATCACCAATTGTGGTTGTAGGGGCATTTCATCACATTGACTGGGGCAATCCATTCTTTGGCAACTATCGCAGGCTTGCACATATTTATTAGCATCCTTAAACATAGTGGGTCAATAATAGCCCATTTGTAATACCTTGTGCCTGATTATGTGGTTTGTGAAGTGTCCACCACAAGTTTCATCGTGGCAGGCCTTTAGGATGTCAAAATTTTCATCTTCCCAGATGCATCTACATATGTGCATATCAGCTCCTGCATGGAAGAGATACCCACCAATCCAAGAAAATCGGGCACTACATTGGATGATCAACTTCCTTTATTTTGTTTTTAAATGTCTGGGAAGTTTTCCTAATGTGAGGTAATTTTCCACGTCTGCATACTAAGGTGCTTTCACTGCTACAGCAAACACAGGTTCATCATGAAAGTAGTCCTCTAATGCTAGCAGATTGTTGAGCCGCACTTTTTCTCAAATTTTCATGATATTTATCACATCAATGCATACTTGTACCTGGTGTTTTTAATCATTATTAATCCATTATGTTGTTAATTAGAGGAATTTAGAAACAATAGCTATTAATTTATAAATTCTTGTTATTAGTTAATTTGATGAGTTTTTTTAATAAATTCCTTCTTGGTTGCAGGAAGGTTTGGTGCAAGAATGCATTTGAGTACAAATTCACCAAATGCATAAAAGCAGCAGTTGGGTAGTTAAGTACTAGATTGTTGTATGTGAAAATACAAATTTTTTTCCCAAATGGAGAAAAATATCTAAATTCTGAGACATGGGTTTTTTTTATAGCACCATGTTTCATATAACCCAGAAACCGTTTGGAAAAATTTGGCTTCATGAAGGAATTATCGTCAGGGGAATATTCCTCTAAAAACCATTTCTGAACGTGAACGTATTGGGTTCTCTCTCCCCAATAACAGGAAATTGTGTTAATGTGACCAATTATTGTGCTCTCTTGTAATATCTCAATGTAGGCAGTGGTTTTTCCTAGGTGGTGTATCTCAATGGAACATATAGCAATCATAAATATATATACATTAATTCTATTTGTCAATTCAAGTAGAAATATGAGATGGCCTTTGTGAAGTTGCCGTAGGCTTGTGCAAGAAAAATCCAATAAAATTAGAGGTAAGGTAAAAGCGAAGAAACAAATACAGGATCAAACCATCATTCTAGAGGAACGCAACGAGCTTTGCTGAATATCCAAGGTTCACAGGACTGCAAGAATATTTTTCACACTATTAAGAGTTTTGTATCTTTAGATAAAGATTAAGATGAAACTGTTGCATTTATTTTTGATGATATGGGAGAGAGAGTGAGGGAAAAAAAATCTTAATTCTCAAACCAAAGGATGTAGATGCAATTACATATATTCCCTCAAACATTTTCCAGAATGCAGCAAGTCGATTCACACCTTCTTCATTGACAAACTCGGTCTTTTTACAAAGGCCTTTTCTTCTGTTGTTCAATCCAATGAGTTGATTGGCCAGAATAGAGACATTTTTGCAAACTCCATGAGTTCCGTAGGTCCAGCTGGAAGAAGTAATAAGAATTTTTAGCAAAGGAATCAAATCTTCTTTGTAAATTAGTAGCCATGGTGGTGTGACAACATAAGACCAACAGAAAAAATTCATGCTAGCCACAACATAGACAAGAAGTTGCAATCAAATGGCAGAGGGCCATGGCATATGATCTAACCCATCAATGGAAAGCAAGCTCGAGACAAATACATCTTAGGGATTTGAAGTTGATGAGACCAATTGGCGTGGGAACTGGCTGGAACGTTGGGAGGTTTTATCGTGAATCTCTTTACCGAAAATTGGTGGAAAAGCGCAGTGAGGGAACAGTTGGCCAAGGAATCAAACATAAACTTGGCGAGGCATGTGTCCTGTAGCATGTTACCACTGAATCGTTGTGGTATTTTCACCATGGTATCGATGTGTGATATTCTTTGAGTATCATATAGGCTATAGAGTGTAGTTGACCCATTATGGTCGAACTAATGTAATTCTCACGCATTAATAAAATTATATTAGCCTTGGAGATGTGACAAATAGGAAAATGGCCCCAAAACAATATCGATAAGAGTTTGCATGCATAATGCATCTTTTTAACAGCTCCTGTGTTTATCTTCATGCACTTTGGTTCGCATTTCCATGTTACCTTGGCAGTTAGAATTTGTTTCGTTTGAATTGGGTATCTCTTTCAATCCAATCTCTAGATCAAGTCGGTCCATTACTCTCTGATCTTCATGAATTAATCGCTTCTGACACAACACTTAAAGATGTCATTGCTGGCATGAAAGCTTTGAGAAAGTCAGCAATTGTATTTTTAGCTACCATGGTCAATTTTCTAGATGGAAATAAAGGGACAGTTAAAAGAGTTATCGATTTCATCTTTCACGATATAGATGGTTAGCTCCAACTTCTTCGAATTACCAAGGAAGATAACCAATATTTTGTCAACATTGAAGGGTCAACAGTTAAAAAGGGAATTGTGATAACTGTGGCAAACATAATGTAGCCTTCCAGCTGTGCAATGCCTCTGCTAGCAGTACGTGGGGATCACATTCTTCCAGAACCTAGGATAGACCCAAATCAAACCTCAATTGGAAATCACATATCGTTGTTTTGATTTTATTCACCTGAATCCTAAATTTGTATTCTACGTAACAATCTACCAATTTAGTTAGAGCATTGTTGCTGCTATAAAGGAGAAGATACACACTAATGAATTTCTCAGATGTAATTAGGGGAGTTAATCCGTCATTTAGAGAGCAAAATTTCTCATATGTAAAATCAAATTTCTCAGATGTAGAGGGGGTGCATAGTGTGAGTCCGTCAATTAGACAGAGGAGAGATATGATCGATAGGAATAAGACAGGGATGTGAATCGAATGGAGTAAGGAGAGAATATTCCTATCCAGAGCCGACATAGAATTTCCCAGCACAATAATTGTAATGGAGCAGCAACAGATGATGTATTTATTAATTAATATTTGACTCGATTTTTTGATTTAATTTAATAAATTTTGGTTTCTGCATTTGTTTTTATATGAGCATTGTAATTTTTATTTTTAAACGTTGAGTTAGTTTAGGACTTGCTCCAGGGAGTGGCAAGGATCCACCGCAACCTGGAGTTACGTCCCTCATTCTTAATAGATTTAGGAATTGTGCTTTAGTGTAATTTGTAGAATTATATTTTGTTTTGAATTGTTTTTAAATAGTATCTCATATTTTCAAATTTTTTACTTAAACCATAGATTTTTTTTGTTTGAATTTGAAAGGGGCAGCAAGTGTATTATGACAGAATCTTTGTGAACATGGAGTAAAGGATTTCTGGGCACATACATTATGTCCTGTCGTTTAAAATCGAATAGAATGTTTTTTCATTTATGCTTGAACAAGTTAGATTGTAATCATTTAGTGAGGTTTTAATTTGACAAAGTGTGATGGCTTGCATTTGATTTTTAATTGTGATGTCTTGAACATTTTCTATTCTTATGCGTTTGATATTAGGAAGGAATTGGTGTGTGAGAATTTGAAATAAGTTAAAGCCGGTAGTGTGTTTTAATCAAATAATTAGATTTCATTTAAGTTTCAACTAGGTTGAGAGATTCATTTTTCAAAGTAATCAAGTTGTTTTGTAAAGAGTTATTTCACTAGAGTACAGTAGTTTCATTTCAGAAAGCATTAGAGTGATTTGTCATATTTGTGATTTTTGAGATTTAATGCATTATCATTTAAGGATTAGGTTTTGTTTGATTTAAATCGTTGAGTTAATTTTACTAGTAGAAATAGGTGTAGAGATTTCCATTCTTGCAATTTAAATCATATGATTTTTTTTTGTATGTTTTATGAATATTTCTTTACATTACTAAATTATCATAGGGTAATTTAGATTTCTTCTCGCTTAATAGAATAAGATTGATTTCCATTTCTAATATTGTAGAATAAAGAATGAAACTTATATTCAGTGTGTGATTTAATATTTTTTCAGGTTGTTTGAAGATAAGGATAAACTAGATTTCCATTTTGAAGACAATAGATCAATATTTGATCCCGAAATTACAGTTTAGCCTCATAAATTTATGCTTACTCTCTTTAAGATTGTAGCTGAAGTTAATTTCATCGCGCATTTGTTTCGATAAGATTGTCTTTTGATTGTAAATTGAGTTAACTAGATAATTTCCTTCAGATTGCTTGCATTTAAGTGTGAGTTTGTTTGGCTAATAGAAGAGTGTTTTTATCATTTCATATTTAAGTGACCACAGAAGGAAACTTATACACTCTGACCATTAAGCTAAGCCAAGACGCAGTACAACTCGTGTTTACGAATCCCGGATTGATAATTAATATTTAGAGGTTTAATCTAACAATTAAGCCAACCAACACAGATCATTTACGTTTGGGACCTATGAAAAAAAATCTGTGACTGGGTTCTCTTTTCCTAGACGGTATTTAATAGTGATATCGAGCTCCTGCAAAAGTAACAGCCAACTAGTCACTCTCAAATTTGTAATTGGTTTTCTAGCTAAGTACCTAATGGAAGAGTGATTAATATACATAAATACTTGATATCCATTTATATAATATCTAAATTTATTTATGGCATTTTTTACTACTAAGAATTAATTTTCTATGACTGTATAGTTTAGCTCAGCAGGTGTGAGATTTTTGTTGATCTAATAAATAGCATAGGGATTTTTATCTTCTTCTTGACCAAGAATGACTCATATCACTGTGTTTGATGCATCTGATGAGATATGAAATGGTATTTTCCAATTGGGACCATTCAATACTGGTGCAGTCGAGACTAACCTCTTTAAATATGTAAAAGAAGTTTCACACTTGTCAAGCCATTTGAATTCAACATTTCAAGTTAAAGCATATAGAGGCACATCAATTTCTGAAAATTTCTTTATGAACCTACAGTAATATCCTGCATACCTGAGGAAACTACGTACCTCCGTCTGAGTATAGGGTGTGGATAATAGGAGAATTACCTCTATCTTTTCTGAATCTACCTGTATTCTAGCTACGGAGATGTAATGTCCTACGATCATGCCTTTTGTCATCATCATGTGACACTTTTCATTACTCAAACATAACCTGGTGGCAATACATCATTTCAACACTTTTTCCGATGTCTGTAGTTGTTATAGGTCAATTTGGGCATCGTTCCCAATGACCTGGTTAACTGTGCATCATCTCCAGCACCAATGACTAAGGGTTTATCATTCCCTATCATTTCAAGTTGCTACACGCCCTAAGGAAAAAACAAGACAAATCAAGCATGACTTTCATCAAGCAAAGGTTTCGAAGGTATTGAAGTTTATTATATAGCATATGAGAGCTCACTAACGCTGCCTCTAAGGGGACTAAGTGCATTGCATATGCAGGTAGCCCCATGCAAGGCTTCTCTGCAAAGCACTTCCCGACATTCACAGGTGCATTGGTCACATTGGGAGCGAAATTCTCATTGTTTTGGAATCTCCACTTGGCTAGTGCCTTCTAGAAGAGTTCACATGTGTCAAGCTTTGAATCCAAGTGTCCATTTGACATCTACAATATTGGGAACATGTCTTGCCTATTATTGGAAAGTCATTGATTGCAAAACAACCTTCAGCTCCTCTATAAATTGAGCACAGATCTAAGTGCTTGGTAAGGAAGAATTTGAGTAGATAAATGCTGGTGGATTTTCAATTGAGAGTTACATTTTTGTAACAGCTGCTGGAGAGATTTATAATGTGATAAGGCTGAGGATCGTTTTTGGATATGGTCACTTGAAATCAATCATTGGGTTGTAACCTATCCTTCTATCATCAATAAAGAATACAACTTACTTTTCCCTATATGCATCTATATTATCTTTGATTTTCCATATTGTAAGATATTAGTTGACGTATATGGTTTATGCTTTACTGATTTAGCTAACTAACTTGAATAGACATATGTATTATTGATATCTTTTCCTACTTTAGTGTTCTTTCTTGTAGGAAGCATTTTTCATAAACTGCTTGAATTTGAAGCTACAACGGAAGTGAAAGAAGGAGCCATTTAGAACTGCTTGGATTACAAGTAAGCCTCTAATCCTTTGTGCGTGTCTACTCTGAGTTAGGAAAGGTAGTCTTATAGTCTTTAGTCTATTGTTCTAGACTATCCCTTGTCTAGGGAAGCGTGTTTTATCCGTAATTCACAATTCTGTCCAACAAATTGGCGACTCCACTAGGGAAATTTCTCTTAGATCTAGGTGTTTTATCCTCTGATTTTCTTTGTTTATCCACCCAGTAGTTGTTATTCACAAAGATCAAAATTTGTGAAGTATTAATTTGCGAAATAAGTGTGTTAAATAGTGGTGTTTTTCCTTATAAACTGTGCTCAACACACCCTTAGATAGGACACAATGCTTTGCAGAGCACTGTCTCCCTTTCAGGCCTGCGTTGCATAGCACTGTCTCCACTTAGAGACTGCGTTGACTCCTGAAACCATCCATATTCCTTTGAATTTGTCTTTGAAAATTGATTCAATTTGTTTGCTGTTGTTTTTTCAAGAGTTTGAACCTCATATTGACCAGTGCATCTATATTTTTCTTCCTCCTTTGAAAGAAAATTTGTTCAATGTTTGTTTAAAGCATTTTTCTTTATCATTCGCAAGTTTATTTCAAAGTATTCTTATTGTCGCATTAGATCCATTTGCTTTTGAAAAAGGAAATTGTCGTAAAATATTCATTTCCTGATAGGAGAAATTGTTGTTTCATTTCTCATTTTTCCTCCAGAAGAGAAATTATTGTTTGTATTCCTCATTTCTCAAAAGTAAAAGGCATTTGATTTTGTTGATTTAGTGCACTTAGTTTCTTTTCTACATTCATAAAATTAAAGGAACTGAAAAGAAAAATCTACATTTGCATGTAGTGGTTTGTGTTTTTTGCAAAAAGGAACAATTAGGAAATCTGCATTTAGTTTGTGTTTTCTGATTTAACAATGTTACCGATGAAATAGGTAACCGCACTGTTACCTACTTTTTTTTGGTAGCATAAAAAGCACCCGATTTGGAAAAGTGGTGATGCAGAATCACCTCTCTTTTTTTTTTTAGCACATTTTTGACACTCTAATATTTTTATTTATGAAGTATGAACATTTGTTTTAAAATGTTAGTGATTTTCATGCTAATTTTGAAACGTATTGATGCAGCATCAACTTTTTTTTTTTTTTTTTTTTTTTTTTTTAGAAGCGGTGATTTTTTCATGCGGTGTTGAAACGTATTGATGGAGCATCAACCTTTTTTTAGAGTGGTGATTTTCATGTTTGTAATAAAACACAAAACTTAGATAAATATATATATATATATATATATATATATATATATATATATATATATATATATATATATATATATATATATATATATATATATATATATATATATATATATATATAAACAATATAAAAAACCAATAAAAATGTAAAAAAAAACAAAATTAACTCGTAAAAAATAAAAAATTTAAACAAAAATAAATAAATAAAACAAAAAAAAAACAAAAATATTCGAAAATTATATCAAAAGAAATGACAAAATTTGAAAAAAAAACATATAATTTAAAGAAAAAAAAACAAAAATTAACAAAAAAAAATTAAAAAAAAAAACATCAAAAACATTTTTTTCTAAGTTATTAAAAAAATCCATATAATTAAAAATAATAATTTAAAATAGAAAATTTAAAAATAATTTAAATTACAAAATTAAAATTTAGATAAAAAAAATAAAATACAAAAAAGAAAAAAATAAATTTAAAAATTTAAATTAAAAAAATAATAATAATAAGAAAACAAAAATACAAATTTTAAAATTAACCAAAAAAACAAATTTAAAAAAAAAAAACAAAATTTAAAATTGCAAAAGAAAATTAAAATAAAATAATTATAATAAAAAAAACTATCATTAAAAAACAAAAAAAAATGAAAAAAACCACGTGGAAATAATTAAAAAACAAATATCCATAAATTTGCTGTTTTTTTTTTAATGAAACAATTTATAAATTTTAAAAATAAAAAACCAAATAAACTAGAAGATTTAAAAAAAAAATTAAATTAAATTAAAATTTAATAAATTTGATGAATAAATTTTAAATTTTAAAAAATAATTAATCTAAAATATTAAATTTAAAAAAAAAAAAAAATTAAAATTAAAACAAATTAAATTTAAAATAAAAAATTTGAATTAAAAAAAATATTTTTAAACTTTTTGAATTT
Source organism: Pinus albicaulis (assembly GCA_034641835.2). Taxonomy (NCBI): domain Eukaryota; kingdom Viridiplantae; phylum Streptophyta; class Pinopsida; order Pinales; family Pinaceae; genus Pinus; species Pinus albicaulis. The sequence continues at coordinate 939,633 of JAXQQM020072771.1, forward strand.
AAAAAAAAAAAAAAATCAAATTAAAAAAAATATATTAAAAATTTAAAAAAAAAAAAAGTAAAAGAATTTTTTGATCGTGGTGGCGCCGCTAGTTGGCCTCCCGCCCAGGTGGCGGCGGAGGCCGGCTGTTGGGCAGGCGGGGGGCTGCAGCCCCGCACGCCGCGGCCGGCCTCCACGCCTGAGCTGGGCCCCCATATATCCAAGCCCGCCACACCGACAGGGTTGATTCAGGAATCGCCACCTCCGCCCGGCGGGCGCCGGAATTCTCCGACGCGGGAGAATCGCCCTCTCGCGACGGGAGGGGCGGTTCCGGGAATCGCCCTCCCATGGCGGGAGACGGTCGAGGGAATAAGCCCTAATGCGTGTCCAGGAATCTCTGAGCGGATCATGCGTATCACCCTCTGTCCTCAGAGACCGGTCCGAGGAATGTCGCCCTCCTATGACGAGACGCCGGTCAGAGGAATCGCCACACAGGAGTGCGGTCCGGAATTGCCCTCTGGGTGGGGACGTTACGAGAATCGCCACGAGGCGGGTCGGGTCGTACGAGATCGGAACAGGAGATAAGCCCTCTGCCGTGGAGGAGGGGCGTTAGAGGGAAAGTAAGCCCAGCAGAGGCCGATTCCCGGAATCGGCCTCGGGGAGATTCCCAAAATCAACCTCCTGCCGCGGGACGGCGATTCCCGGAATCGGCCTCCCGCCGCAGGAGGGCGATTCCCGGAATCGGCCTCTCACCTAGCGGACGGCCTCCGCCATCACCTACGCGATACGCCGATTGGCGGCACCACC